>CM033620.1:34245092-34590092 GCA_019453435.1 Rhinogobius similis | reverse complement strand
CTCGTGCCGAAGCCTAGAGCGGAGATAGTGCGCATGTGCCGTGTGCTCCGGTAAACAGCGATTCACAAACACGGGAATAAACATTTTATCCGTCCTGACGGTGCGTCGTGCTGAGTCCTATGTCCTGGATCTGACCTGGAGTTTGACGTGCTCCAGTACCTCGACGACGGACGTTGCCGTTTGGTAAATAACAAGCTAACTCTTCGATCTGTCGTATCCATCGTGTAATTACTGTGTAGCATTAGCTGTTTTTATTCTGTGGCTGCGCGCTTCCCGGAGGCATGGCTTAAACACCGCGTCATCCTTGTGAAGCGCGTCATCCTTGTGAGGAGCCCCCGTCTGCCTGCTCAGCCGAGGGGGACGGAAAAGACAGTTCTCTAGCGAAAACATGCGGGAATCAATCAAAAAACCACTTTGGGCACACATACGAGGCCCAAATAGCACTGTAGGAAGGTTAAAACCTCTGAAAAGTCGATTTTGCATGTTATGGGACCTTTAATGAATGTGCCCGCTGCTACACGGAGCGAGGAGAGAGAAAAAGAGAGCGCAGAGAGAACAGAGGAGCGAGAGCAGGAGCAAGAGCAGGAGGAGAGAGAGAGAGCCATGGATGCCTTCCCAAAAAGCTGAAGAAAGGAGCGAGGGAGAGAGATCATTGGGCCAGCGTCAGCGGAGGAACAGGCCCGTCTGGTACAGACGTCCTGTTGGTGCAGGTAGAACACTAAACACTTGAAGCCCTGTCAGGCGCGTTTATTCTGCCTATAAAACTCTGCACGGAACTCAGTTTACGTAACTCCGGTTCTACACGTGCGTGGGCTCGGTTCCGGTTCGGACACACGTGCGCAGCCCGGTCGAATCATGCAGCAAATGACTCCAAGTCGGGTTCGGACAGTACCCGCACGGCCCGGGTCAGATTCAGGTCGAATCTTGCAGAAAATGACTCGGGCTCGGGTCGGGTTCGTACAGTACGCGCGCGGGCTTCCCTTCGGGCTCCCCCTCCCCTTTTGGGCGCAGTAAAATTGTCAAGCGTTGACCGGTTCACAGTGATAAAAAGGTTGGGGACCACTGCCCTACACCACCAGGGCCAAAGTAGTTATCCAAAACCTGTGGGACAAAAGGCGTGACTGGGATGACCCTGCTCTACCAGAACATCTGCTTGCTGCATGGAGAAAGTGGGAGAACGAACTGCCTTTGCTGCAAAGCATTGCACTTCCACCCTTGAGTTGGAGTCTCCCACTTGCCGGCACAAGATCTATGTGTTCTGTGATGCCTCGGAGCAAGCCTACGGCTCTGTAGAATACCTCAAGCCTTCAAGTTTTGGTACAAGTTGCCTTCATCACCACCAGATCCAGGGTTTCTCCTAAAAAACAACAGTCAATCCCATGCTTGGAACTTTGTGCTGCCCTTACCGAAGCACAAGTGGCCAATCTCCTCAAGAACGAGCTCACACTCCTCAACCAGCAAGTCGTCCTCTGGACTGACTCTACCACCGTGCTTACACTACTAGTCTGAGTCATGTAGATTCAAAGTGTTTGTCGGCACTCGGGTGGCGGAAATTCAGGACCTCACGGCTGGAGATACATGGCACTATGTAGAATCCAAACTAAACCCAGCTGACGACATAACACAAGGCAAACCTCTTGCCACCTTAACCTCAGATAACCCATGGGGGAAAGGCCCAACATTCCTGTGGTGTAGCCCAGACACATGGTCACAAATCCTTAATGTCTATGCGACAGCAGCCAGCTAGAATCAGACCAAGCACAAGAGACGATTTCACAGCTGCAGCAGGAGCTTCAGGTGTAGTAGAATGAGATTTCTCGAGAGATGAGGCTGAAGGAGAAACTGGACAAGGAGGTGAAGCAGCTGCACACCGACGTGGACTCCAAGATGGCCAACCTGAAAGTGCTGAGTCAACAGAGCCAAAAGTCCAAAGAGGAGCAGCAGAGGCAGGAGTCGCAGCTGAAAGAGCTTTGGCCTCTGAACAAGAGAACAACTAGAGAACTGAAGAGAAACAGCAGAGTTTGGTGAAGCTTCTGGAGCAGGACAAGAAGACGCTGGAGCATGAGATCAGTGGTTACTGTCAGGAGGCGCAGAAACAGCGGCAGATCATCCAACAGCTGGAGAAAGAGCGCGACCGCTAGATCAAAGAGACCAGCAGCCTCTTGCACAAGGTGCAAGTCAAAATGAATGACGTGGAGGCAAGAGAGATGGAGATATTCAACTGGAAGAAGAAGCTGACCGACTCTGAGTGGAAGCTGAAGCAATAGGAGAACCCTCTGGACTGCATGATGACGGAGAAGAACCTGTACAGAAAGAACCTCATCGAAGCTCAGGAGGAGGTGCCTGAGATGAAGGTGAAGATGAAGACCATGGACCACCAGGTGTCTCGTCTGAGGGATGAGACCACAGCAAAGGAGCAGACCATCACCAAATAGCAGCAGGAACACAAGCGGCTAGACAAAGACAATGAGGCTTTCAGGGCAGAGCTCCAGACGATGAAGCTGCAGCTGTAGGAGACAAAGGTGGAAAAGCAGAAAAGTGAGCAGCACAAACTACATAAGATCATCTAGGGCGCAGATGCTGAACAGGCTCTGCAGTAGAAACAACTGGAGCAGGTGATCCAAGAGCGGGACATGTTGGGCAAACAGCTGCTGCGGCGCAACGATGAACGAGCGCTGCTGTACGAGAAGATCCCGCACCCAGAAGTCCGTCCTCAGCAAAGGAGACTTCCACTACAGCCAGCGCTTGGAGGACATCCGATTGCACAAGCTGGAGGGCCGGAGGTTTAGGAGGGAGAAGAGCATCCTGGACAAGAGCATCCCCAACACAGAGGAGCTGAGACAGGAGCTCTTTCACCTGCAGATGGAGCTGTCGAGAGAACAGACCAGAAACAGCATCTTAGAGGAGCAGCTCAAACCAATCAACATTCACAGATGGAGAGAACTTGAGGGAAGTGCTCCTAATAAATACGAGCTCATTCAGAAGATCCAGTCATTACAAAAGAGACTTATTGCTAAGACTCTTGGGCTTGAAGAAAGTGAACTTCTATTACAGGAAATGTAGAAGTTGTTCGTTGATGTGAAGCATGTTTTGGCCCAACAGACGGGTCCAGAGGTGGCGGGACAGCTTCAACAGTGTCGCTGGACTCAGAGAGAAAAAAATAAAAAACTAAAGATGCTGATGGCAGAGCTGACCGTGGCCGACTCCAAAGTGAACAAGTACGTGTGTGAGAGACTGGCCGACGAGCTGGCAAACATGAAGACGTATCTGCAGCAGAAGAAGCTGCAAGAATCTAACTAGGAAGCACATCCTTCCTTACAGTGATATATAAATGAGTTTCCTGCATGAGTAGAGGATGTTTTTGTACGTGCTTCTGCTGTTGCTCATAACAATGCACAATTTATGGATGTCACACTGCTAGACGTGATTAATTAAAAGTCGTAAGACAGAATGCTGTCACATTGTGCAATGAATCACATGATCAATCGTAGCTACGACAAAGGTTCATCTGAGCAAATATCAGGCTCTAGGCTTCGTGTGATAAAGTCATCACAGTTGTACTTGTTAGTGGAGGTTAACGCGACATGCTAGTGGTGTTTTCACACATGTTAAAGCTGCTTTATGAAAGCGTAATGGCAAGCTAAGGTCCCATGTGCGGCAGAGTTTCTATGCTGTTACTTTGCAGAGCGCTTGTTTACATTTTTAACAAAGATCGATCATAGACACGGCAACAGAAGATGCGACCAAGATACCTTATAACTCTTCTTTGGTTGTACGACAGTTTGGTTTTTTTTCCCTTCTCAGTTCTCAGTACGTGGATCTACAAGCCACGATTTTGAGCTTCGAGAAGATTCTTCTCATGATCAGAAATCTTACATTGTAGACGAACAAAATCATGCTGTGCACATCTTAAAATGTGTGATTCTAACAGTTAAATCATGACCACCACTAGCCTTATTATTACAATTATTCAATTAATTTACTGACAAACAAGACATAAAACTAAATGAAAGATTTGTTTCATGTGGATATGGTCAAATAATATCAAATAATGTACATTTACCATCTACATTTTATTGACAAATCCTACCATAGAATTCCATATCTGCTTTCCACGTCAAGGTGAAAGCTCCTATAATTCAAATCCTGCATCGTTTTTGTCAGTGTTACAGTGTGGTTAATTGAAAGAGGGGCCGAAATTTTCCAGACTGAGAAATCTATATTTGAAGATAGAGGTGGTAAGGAGGGTATTTTTTGTCACTAGTGTCTAAATAAATCCTCAGAAT
Organism: Rhinogobius similis; assembly: GCA_019453435.1. Taxonomy (NCBI): domain Eukaryota; kingdom Metazoa; phylum Chordata; class Actinopteri; order Gobiiformes; family Gobiidae; genus Rhinogobius; species Rhinogobius similis. The sequence goes on along the minus strand of CM033620.1, from coordinate 34,585,806 downwards.
TTAATATTCACAGATGAAAAGTGTGACAAACGAGACAGGCCCATTAGCTCTTTGTCAGGACTAATGCATTTTTGATAAAGAGCGGAATTAGGATTATTTCCATCCAGGCAGTTTAATTATTAGTTTAACTATCATCAATCATGACCTAATGGGAGGTTATCATTGACAAGTGAAGAAGCTGCAGCTTAATCCTTTGATGATTACAGATAGCTTCATACTTCAGATTTAACAAAGTTATTAATAATTGTGATGTAAAATTGTTTAAAAAAAAAACAAAAACATTGCATCATTCATCCTGATGTCTTTTAGGCAGACAACTTTCTTAGTGAAATGTATTTACCACATGACATCAATTTTAGAAAGAAACTACAAGAAGACTCAGATTGAGAAAAAAGACAAAGCAGAACAAGAAAACTTAAAATATAATATCTGAAGCAGCATGTCAAGGTAAATGCATCTTGCTAACAAAGTTGTCTGACTAAAAGAAATCTAGATCTTTGTAAATGGAGACAAGATGGACGTTGCAAAAGTAATTATTCATTCACTCCATACTCCTTATAAGCTTTTAGACTGACAGATGAGAGGCTACACCATCGATCACTCACACATCACATACTCTACTCAAGATAGGTAAAGTGTAAATGCATCAAAGTGTTTTGAGGACGGCACACTTTTTTGTTTTACATAGCCACCATTACACCATCCAATAAAACATCGTATAGACGACAGGGAGACCCACATCATGTGTCTCTGCTCCGCTGCGCCACAGACTGCCTCCAGTTTAGTGCACAGACCCTCGCCTACTGGACGTGTCCCGAGGAGCTAGACGTGAGTATGCGCAGGATCTACCAGAACGCGTGTATAAAATGCTGCTAAATGCAGCAGAAACAAAACAAAAAAAAAGCAGATTCACTGAAAGTTTGTCGCCAGTGCAGCTACATCGCTTTGTTCACCGAGTCCCACTTACATGTTTTGGGTGGTATTGACAACAAAAAGTTTATTATATGTCTTGACATTCTGAACTGCAGGGCTTAATACGGTTGGACTCTGACGCAGAAGAAAATAGAATTGATCCGTAATTTTGCAGACCAACACATACGCGAGATGTGGAATGGTCTTCATTCAATACAATGGCTGCGTAGGGCCTAGGCCCCACTGCACGCTGCAGCATTACGGAAGTAAACCTTGTGAAACCGAAGCCGTATGTCAACGCGAAGGCGGCCACACTGGCAGATCGAGCAGAACGCATCTGCGCTGGAGACGCGCGTCTCTGGCTCTGTGTTTTCATGGGAAAGCTGATGTGTACATCATTCCAACTTGTGTTAAAACTGTATCAACATTGTATTTTTATCTTTAGGCTCCAAAAACTGCTCCACAGCCTCGAAAAGCTTCCCATCATCGTTGCAGAACAGAAATGCACATGAAACGTTTTCGACAGAGAGGATAGTCACGTGACTATCATGTTAAATAGGGCTGGAGAGATAATGAGGCGATCTCAGGGTCACAACAGGAAAAGTACTACCTCAAAAGGCACAGTGTCAGGTAAACACACCGTCACATTGATACTCGTGTTTCTTGAGCCCACACAATTTGTTTTGCATTCATGCTTTTTTATTCTGCTTGGACAATAATACCATGTTTATGTGCTGTCTATGTATTTTGACAGGGATACGCGACCACGCTCATATAGAGCATCAAAAAATAGGATTGTTTAAATTTCTGAACTCTACGTGCGTATGACGTGCTGCTCCCGATGTGCATCTTGCGGGGGCAGTGTGGCCACTGTCATTCACTTTTCATCCTGGCTAAATAAAATGCCGTTTTATGCATGTGTAGCACATTTTATGCTTGCAGTGGACTAGTGCAGAACTAGGCTGAAGTTCTGCGCAGTGCGTGGCGCAGCGCAGCAGAGCGGAGACACATAATATGGAACCCTAACCCTAACCCTTGGCTCTTATTTTCATGTTGTCGTTTTTGTGCCTTTTCTGGCTCAGATGCTTAGGACACTACAACATGGCAATTTATCACGTTAAATATGGTTAAAAAAAAAAATAATAATAATATGGTTTAAAAAAAATAATAATATGGTTAAAAATATATATATATTTATTAAAATATATATATATATATATATATATATATATATATATATATATATATATATATATTTTTTTTTTGTCTTTATTTGTCAGGGACCATATGCAAATTCATTAATCTTATAAAAGAAAAGCTGATCTGCACCAGATGCTGCTATTTTCCATCTGCAATCCCCAAGGCAAAAACTGTCTCAGGACACACCTGGCAATCCTCAAGAGACACTAGTTGAAAATCAAGGCACAGAGCTGAGTTCTCAAACCCTTCACAATGGCCCTCCAAGAACTGCTAGATCTAAACCAGGTCTAAAGTAGGATTATTATAGGTCTAAACTAGGTCTGAACCAGGTCTAAAATAGAACTACACTATGGGATTATTAACTGTGACGTCACACCTGACTTCCGGGATCTGAGCTGCTGTGGTAATTTGACAGTTGATTTTGTTTTGTTTTTGACACTATGTCACAGTCTGGCTTCAGTTTTGCTCAAATAAATCAGCAATCAATACAAACAGGACAGAGACGTGTTCCCCTCATAGATTTCCGTGGGATAAGAAGAAATAAATACGTGGCTTGAATTGATAAGGTGAGTATATGTTCAGCTCACAGCTGTTTTTTGGTTAAAAACTCTTAAGCCTCTTGGAACAAAGGCCTGGATAGGTGTTGTAGATATGGTATTGTATTGTATTAAGTTACAGAAAAGAAAGAAATGAGGTTTCTCACAGTTTGAGAATCACTGCACCAGAGTCACCGGTGCCCCCCTCTGGCACTTGGTTTTCACGTGGGTCTCCATCCCAGCACTGACCAAGCCCAACCCTGATTAGCCTCAGAGATGAGACGAAATCTGTGACGCTGAGGGTGAGCTGCATGTATGTCTGTGGAGGATAGTTACACCATCACCATGGTGACACAATGCACACATTTGAAACAAGATTGACACGTTTTTAGATGGTTTGAAAACTCTAGGAAAAAAATGCAAAAGTGATTTAAATAACACACTTTCAGTGATCAATACAAGCGTTCATGGTCCTGTTTAGGTGTTTAACTCAAAACTAAGAGCTTAATTAACTGTAAAACAGAGGGCCAAAGCTATAGTGACTGACTGTTATAAAATTTGAAGCAAAAGGTGTAACAGTTGAGATCAGCTCACATTTTGTAGTTTCACGTCACCAGCTCTTTATGGTCAGATTGTGTTAAAACAAAAGCTAAGATTAAAGTCTAACTTGAGTAACAGAGCTTCAGACAGAGCAGTACCTCCATTTAGCTTCACACCCCCAAGGAATGTTGATGACATCTCACAAAAGGGGTCAATAGTATTGTCTGTACAAAAAAAAAGGATAGAATTATTTTTCATAAATGGATATAAATGTGGTCGGATTTTTAAATTATCTGTAAAAAAAAAATGTGGAGGACCAGTTGAAACATTACAGTAATTTGTCATTATATTTTCATCCTCCAAATTGTTTAGGCTAGCAGTGTTAAATGTGTTTTATGGTGAGCATAGTCTGGCTTGGAGTATCTTACCCAAAAACCTCCTGCTGTGAAGTTGTGTACATATAGGTCTATATATATATTTCATATTTAGCAGTGCAAATCTGACAAGTACATGGGGCTGTTGTTGTGCGATAAAGAGGAGGAGGATTCTGACACAACCCACTTTCTGTCCATCACATCACAGTCGCTACTAAGCAACTCTTCTCTCTCTTTCTCTCTCCTTCTCTATTTGACTCTCTACTCTCTCCAGCCATCGTCTATCTATCGATCGATCAATCCATTTATCCGCTCGTCCATCTATCAGGGATGGGACAAGATCTCGCTTCAAAGACCTGCTTCAGAACTGGTTTACTTTGCTTAAGCCTGGGTTAGACCTTGTTTAGTCCTGATTTAACTCTGATTAAGTCCTGGTTTAGTCTTCGTCTGTTCCTGCCTGGGTTTAGACATGGTTTGCTGGGCTTAAAGTGCCATGACAGGTTGGACTACTCATTTAACTAAAAGGCAGGTAAGATAAATGTATTTCAAATTCTGCTAAAATCTTTACAAATTTTACCCCAGTTTAGCTATTTTATTAGGTTTTTTATTTTACTTCCAGGTTGTAAATGATGACATCAGACTAGGAAATTACCAAGAAACCATCCTGTACAGTGCACCAAAACTCCTCTAATATCACAGATTTTTTCATGTAACAAATAAAAAAAAATACATGTGAACACCTTTATTTTGTTGAATCAATGTTTAAAGGATCAAAAAAGTATTTTCTTTTGTGTAAATTATGCATAACCTTTGTCTCCCTAGTTTGATGTCATCAGTGTGTACTTCCTTTAATTTTCAACATATTTTTCAACTTTTATCCACAAATAGCGACCTAATTGGTGTTAAACTACAATTTATATTTACAAGATGTATTAATATGTTGAATAAAGTCAAAATTAGACAATCATAAAGACCGGTCATATGCACTTTAATCCTGGTCTAGTCCTGCCTTAGTCCAGGTTTAGACCCTGTTTAGTGCAGCTCTTGTGTGGCGTTTCCGGTTTGCTGTGGTCAGTACCAAAAGCTGTCCAACTGTGGAGTTAAGTTTGAAAATAAACTTGAAAAAAAAAACTAATAGAGAGCAAATGTTTTCACCCAAACATTTGTGAAGCCTGAGCGGAGCCTGTTAGCAGCTGGAGCGTCTCCCATGGGTGCAGACGGGGATCAAACGCAGCAGGATTAGCCCTGATTAAGCCTTGTAAACAGAAGAGACGAGCGCTTTGGAGTTTTACCCATCATGCACTTGGGTTGGACCACTGGAGAGGAATATGTCGGCTGTAACTGTCCGCTTTAGTCTACTCCGAAAGTTTAGTTTTAATGAGACTTTGGAGTCGAAACATAAAAACATGAAGCACGCTGAGAATCCTCCAAAAAGCAAATACAAATGTGGTACAGAAAATTATGAATAAGTGGTCAAAATAGGCCAAAGTGTTGCAATATGAGTGCAATAATTGCCTATCCAAAAATAATATTCCAAATAATACACTGTAATCAGCTATTTTTACATATAGATGTCTCTTTTTGTTATGTGAGTTGGCCAATTTTTAAATATTTCTCACAACAGGCTATACTTAAAATGTTAGACCTAATTAAAGAGACTGAATATAACGAGATAATTTTTGTATGCAGCCATGTTTACAGTAACCAAGAGTAATTGACTTATTTATTACCCTATTTGTTGTACAAAAAAGGGGAAAAATGTGTGATTGAATATAAATTGAGTAGTACATTATTCAAAGATGGATTAAGTAACATTTCTATCACCTCGTCTGCATGATTTGTTTGGAATGTTCCACAGTACAGTCAAGAAAAGCAAACTAACCCCTATTTCCACCCAGATTTAAATGGTTTCATGGTTTCCCCGGGTTACTGTTGCTATGGTGTCCTTTAAATACCACCTCCATCATTTTAAAGGTTTAAAGAAAGTCCACTGTTCAGCAGGTTAAACCATCTGTGTGCTCGAGTTCAATTGTGTTTGCAATTGCAATTAACATTAGCCTTTAGCTCATGGCCCTGTCATTGCCTGATGTGATACCTTTTTCATTACACTCTTCTAACTCTTTGAAACATGTTTATTGTCTTGTCGCTTATAGCCCCAAGTAATTTAGGTTTATAGTTATTAAAGTTGACAATTTCAATCAACATTTTACGTCTTAAGTCCAAGTCTGCTCAGTTTTTTTCACACCATCCTCATTATTATTATTATTTTAAGGACACAATAATGCAAATGTTATGACATTGTTTGCTCATCAAATATACATATCTGGAGTTGCATTTAGTTTTATTCACACTTGTTCCATTAATCCTGTTTACAAATTTGTCTTCTCTGCTCCTTCTCTGAACTTCACAAAAACACTCCCACATTTGTTTCGTCACTATAAATCATCACCAGACTCGTTCTGAGCGTTCATTACAACTGCTTTTGTTTATCTCCCCAAATAATTCCCTCTGCTGCCAGGTACTTAAGATTTCTAAAGGACAATAATGCAGAAATGTGTCCTCTAACACTTTTGCACATTTTTACAGACTTTGATCCAGTATTTATCACTAAAACAGTTTATAGTCCATGAGTAAATTTGATCAAACAAATCAAAAAAATGTGTTCTTTCCTAAGTACTGTTACTATAGCAACTTCAGACCTTATGCAAAAGTATCTGGGCAAGTGCATTTTGAGAAAACAGAGCCAAATCAGTCACCGACAGGCCCTTGTGACAGTTTGGCTCAGCTTGTGTCAATTTACAGCTCTTGTGGTTTAATCCTGGACATGTTTTCGACCTGGCCAAATCCTCAGAGTCAACATTATGATGTAATATTTTATTTAAACAAGCGGAGCAGGATCTAGGTTTAAGTCTATAGACACATCTGCGCAAACATGTTTTATTCTGGTCCTGAAGAAGTGGTTCTCAAGCTCTTTATGCTAATAACAGACCCAGACCAGTCATTGAAGATATTAAACTTCACAAGAAAAATATGCAACAGGTTATATTTTATTGAGCTTGTTTAACCAGGAAAGCCCCACTGAGATTTAGAAGTATTTTTGTGAATTATACAGTGTGTTTAATTCACAAAATACTAAACCAGGATGAAACCTGGACTTGACCTGAAGTGAACCAGAACTCAACCTGCATTGATGGAACTTTTCTAAACGTGACCTAAACATTAATTTAACCTGGACAAAATCACTGCAAGACTAAACCAGAATTTAACAGGAACTAAACATAGACTAACCCCACTCTGCAAGTACCACACAATGTCTGAACCAGGACCAAACCAAACCAAGACCAGGACTAAACCTTAAAGGTGGAATGGAGGATTTCTCGCCGATTTGAAAATCTGCGACTGTTAGTCCTTTTTTTGAAAAAGCGCATGCGCAGGTTCCCCCTCCCTCCCGCCCCGTTTCTCCTGACTGAACGCCTAGCAAACCTCGTGAACGAGCACGCCCAGCAGCACTGCTCCATGCGCATTTGTTTACAAGACGATTGGTGTCGCTTTCTCACGAAAACCTCCGCGAAGAAGATTTAATAATACACTCCACATACAATAAGCTAAAAAAAGAGTCAGATAAACAGTTACCTGTCCAGCAGAAACTTTGCAGCGGAGGCATCAGCCTGTTTTGCGCTTTCAATGCTCGCCAGAGCGTAAACGATTCCCCCAGAATAACACGCGTTTTGTTTCTTTCCTCTGCAGACTTTCGTCTCTTCTGTGAAAGCTCGAAAACAGTCTTTCTCTTTCGTCCCTCAGCCATTTCGGTACTTTGCGGATGAAAGTTTAGACTTACAATAGCGGAACTCGCCGCTAACCTGCTACATAAACACACTAGCATATCAACCACGCATGCGCCAGGGAAGCGGCGTTTCCCTGGACGAGCCTGTGGGCGTGCACTAGCACCAGAGAATGATTGACACCTGAGCGGACCAGTTATTTGTGCTACCCACGAGGAAATGAGATTCTGATTTGTTGCCCGAAATCCTCCATTCCACCTTTAACATACACAGGATTACACCAAGACCAAACAACATGACTATCTGGATCAGAACCGGAACTAAATTAGGACTAAACCGGACATAACAGGACTAAACCAAACCAGGACTAAACATTCTAAACCGTAAACATTAACTTACAAAATTTGTATCTGTATTTTTGTGCAGATTTTGTAAAGCTCTCCCCTCTCTGCAGCCGACCTGACTTTTAAAGGTAACATTTGTTCTGCAGCGATCCAGGGTCATGAAGGACAGCGAAAAAACACAAGCAGCTTCTCCTAATGAGCTTTTAGCCGTGTTTGCCTCAAACTCCACAGTCCATCACGGCACAAGAGCGAGAAAGTAAAGGTCAAACTGCTTTATAAATCCTGCTCAAATGATCTAATGATCTGGAGAAGAGCTGAGGACCAGATGCAGGAAATGCAATGTGTGTTTACAAAAGAGTTAGAAGCAACACCACCTTTTAACGTCATCATGTAATGCATTGGGTTTGGACAATGTTAGGCGCATTATGCATTGTGGAAATATAAGATTTTCAATCAAGTGCCGTGCATCCATAAACAGCAAACAGCTATTGCTAACGTGCACTTTATCACAAGATCAAGTCAGTATTTGGTGAGAAATGATTGTCTTTTGTTTATCATCTTTTGGCCTGAGTCTGCGTTCTCTCTTAACTCCATGGATGAATGAGTTTGAGTTTGAATGTACTGTGTGGAACTGTTCATTCACCCAAGCCAGAGGGAAAGTAGCCATAATCAGCTGTTATTTTCTTTAAAAAAAGAAACAATCGTCATCATCTGTTGTTAGTGGTTTTACACAACAGTGAGAATGAGCGACTGTTTTCTCGAGGTTTTGATGGCCGGTTTTCAATATTTTAAAGGAGAGAAGATCTGTCAATTTGAATCCAAATGAAAAAGAGACAAGTTACTTGTAGGAAACCCGGGTTTCCGAGAGGAGACGTCGAGGGTCCGACTTGTTTGTATTCATATGCTTTTATATCGGAAAATTGGGATCTTGATGTCACATTCTGTCTATTTTAGCTATCTTATGTTACATTGGTGATTCATTTAACAGTAGTGAGTCTTTCTTGCACATATCTGTTGCTTTTGACATAAACCACTGGCATTAAATCCCTAGTATTGTTAGTCAGGACATCAAATTATTAAGATCATTTAATAAATCAGCTGCTTTTCATCCGTTTCCACACGGCAGATGACTTACTGTTGAAGTCAGGCAGCAGCTTTTGATTTCCCGACTTGTGTCCCGACTTATGTGTGTGTTCTTGTGACAGGTTGCACTACTAATTTAGCTAAAAAGCAGTTCAGATATTTAAGAATATACTAAAAAAGTTAAACATTTTCACAGTTTGTTAGGTTTGTAATTTTACTTCCTCACGACATTGCACATCTGTCACCCCTCAACCATCATGTACACTAAAGCTAAAACTCTTCTAATATAGCATACACAGAAAGTATTATTTGACAAATAAAATTATATGATAACGTCTTTATTTTGTTGAATTAATGTTTAAAAGTCAGAAAAATGTGCTTCTTGTAAATTGTGCCAAACTTTTCTCCCTGGTCTGATTACAACCCTTTTTTCAACAGATTTTCTTCACAAACTGCAACTTGATTGGTGTAAATATATCATTTATTTTATTAACAACTATTATGTCACAAAATAAAGTCAAAATAATTTATTGCGATATTTATGGATCAAGAACACTTTTTAAACCCACAGTGGAATAAAAAATGTCTTTCTCATATCTGCAGAAGTTCAGCTGTGTTCACCAAATGTAGCTGTGAAGAACTGGCAATTTAAGCGAGCGGTTCTGCCCTGTTAAGAATCCAGAGGGGTTTAGCATAAAGAGCCAGTTTCTCACCACTATTCCAAACATGTGGATTTTCCTGTCAATCTCAGCCCGTTCCTAACACAACCAGACACCAACTTCATTTAACTTCTTAAATGAAAGAAGCATGTTAAAATTCACCGCTCAGTTTTCATGTTGCAAGTTTTGTGACTGTATTGAGTTTTTTATTTTGTGTTTATTTGTAGGACCGGAGTAGCTCATTGAAGCCTATTCTACCAAGCCAAAAAAATAATGCTTTCCCGCCACGTATCTAGAATTGCGTTGTGTTGTTGTGCCCTTAAGCTCTTGTTTCATGTGTTAGTACTGGTTTCGTAAAGGCTGCAGGAGCAGAGTATGACTGAGGAGTGAATGAATAATGCATCTAGAGTGAAGCGACTTCGAGCCCTATGTAAAAAATACATTAGAAGAGTCACTGCTCCTGTACGGTGCACTAGATGGTTAAGAGAATACTGCTATAAACTTAATAGATCTATATCGAAAATGAGCAGAAGCTTTTAAAATACATGACTAAAAGAGTTCTGAGTAATGACCCAAAGTAGGATTTAAATTAAACAAAGATCAATCAAAAGATAAACTTCAGAAGGCCTAGAGTATCATCAAAAGTCCAACTTTTGCTCAACATTAATAGGACACATGTTCTGCTACAGTGACGTTTTGATCTTTTAACCATATTCTAACAATGTTCCGTCATCATCGTCAAAAACATACCTGAAGTAGCATTCAGTTGCATTCACGCTGTTTTGAGGAATGTTTATTACAAAATCCTCAACCCTTCAGACGTTTTTCCAAGAATCTTCTGCTGTTTTTAGTCATCAAATCATCATCCAGCTTGTTCTGAGCATTTCTTCTGTCTAAACACGATCACTGCTGCTAATAGGTTGATAACTGCATGTAGCACATTCTGTTATAGAGAAAATGTATCACTAAGCACTTGGCGCATAACTTCTAAAACATGAGATGCCAAACTTAAGGCACTCAAGAGTATATTTAAAAGCTTATAACAATGCATGATATTTTTCTTTTAAGACATTTGTGATTTTATAGGCTTTTGGGTATTAAGGGTGTTGTTAAGGGCTGGTACACGTAAAATATAGTTTTTACCAAAATTGTACCAATTATGAAAATTCATGCACAATAATGTCTTGACATCCATCAAATAAAACATATTTTTTTACTCAAAGGGGTCGATATAAAACAATTAAAAGAACACAAAGAGAACAAACAACACCATGTAATAACAATGTGTTGTCCATAAAGCACTGACTCCTGACTTTATCATAGATGTAGAAAAGGGTTTACTGGGATTCTCCTGCTTTAGGGTTAGTCAGAGTTTTGTCAGAGCCAAAACGTGGTTTCTATATGATAGTTTATTATATATTATTATAAATATTAATTACCTTTGTAAATTAGCAGCTAGTTAGATGTTTTATTGCTTTATTTATTTTTGGTTGGAAAAATACAGCTAAAAACTTACTGTGAGTGAGCCAAGTCAAACCAGTTGAATTTGGGCATTTCTGATGTACATTATTGTGTTCTTTCTGTACATTGTGTCTTTCCCATTGGCTCAGTATTTCTCTCCTTGTGCTTAAACTAGGGCAGACCCAGTGTGCTGCGGGCCTTCACACAGTTTGGGATTAGAGAGCAGAGTATTAGACTCACAGCAAAGAAAAGATTTGAATAATTCTGTGACTTGCTGTAAACAAAAACAGCTCTTATCTGTTCCTTCATGCACTTTAAAGCACCTCCAGTTCGTAATGAGAAAAACATGACCAAAGAATGAAGGTCAGACTCAAAATACATGAGGTTTACTGGACATATTTTTAAGATTTTTGTCGTGATTCTATTTAGTGATGGGTGTGTAATCCCTCAGTCATCCACTCCATTAAGAAAGAAAAATGAATTCAACCTTCAAACTGTTTGGTAAATGTGTTCCAATTATTTCGGGGATAAAATATTTTAATTCAAGAATTAACAAATCAATGACACTAAAGAACTGTGAACAATATGGAAAGCTGAAATCTAAATAATACATGAAATGTAAAAATGCATGGCACTGTGGTTAAATTGTCTTGGTCATATCTGTCCACTCTTCAACTCAGGGCAGTTTATTATTCATATTCATTATTTTCATTTTTGTGGAGAAATGTCTGATTCAAGCTCCAGCGACAAAGAGTTCCATAGGTGAGAAGCTTTCACTGAGAACACTGACTGAAAAAATAAATCCACTCCTCACAAAAAATCAAATCAATCAAAGGTTTGGACCTCACACCCCACTCAAAGCTGATGTAGAGTTGTGTTTGACGCATACAACACAAAACAATACAACCTTGAAAAATCAATGAGAAGCGCGTCTTCTGCACCTGTAACCTTCTTGCTGCGATAAAAGAGTTCTGCTTATACCTTACCACAAGAAAAAGAAGGAAAAATAAGATCACAGTGCATTTGTTGAAGCCGCTGCTACACTTGGAAGTATTTTCATTGTCCTTTTGGTGCAATCAGGCCCAAATCTGCCATAATCAGTGTACAGGAGCCAATCATCATCAAAGCCCCGCTCTCACCCAGACCTTCACGTTCAAACCAACATTTACTGTGGTTTTGTCGACAAATGTTTGGACTCAGGTAAACGATGTTATTTTAAAGCACTGGTGCAATCAGCAGCGTTTCACTTTTCAATCTCCCAAAACAAGAGATAATCAGCCTTAGCATTTAGATGTTTGATATAAAAGTTCAAGGGTATTTATCACACAGTTGTTTATAAATGGGTAATTATAATATGAATATGTTAAAGTTGAAATTGGCATTTAATTATGTTTTTGCTTAAAACAATGTTTACATTTGAAAAACACTTTTTACAAACCAGATTTTTACTTGTGATGCAACAATCTAGGTAAACTAGAGTGAACTTTTGAGCGCTCAAAAAAGTCAACCTCATAAATGGGATTAATTGGATAAATGAGGGAATGATAACATGGTCAAAAAAGTAAAAAATCCAAATTTGAAATGCATCTGTTTTTATTGAGGTTTTGTTTGTGAAAGGAACTGTATGTTGTTTGTGCAGTTACTTAATATACAACAATCATACCTGAAGCCATGTTGTCAGAGCCTAAATCTGCAGATAGACAACACATACAAATTTATATCTCTAAATGGAACGGTTTTCCTATTCAGCTGCAGTGTCTCGCATTAACATTTGAGAGAAAACTGAAATTTGCACTGCTAAACTAATCCAAGAATCCCTTGCATTTCAAAACAAGAGTTGTTTTTCTTTTGTTTTGTTTTTTTGGACAGAATCTGGCCCACTAAGAAGGATATTTTGTTCTTTCCAGAAGAAATAGTTACATAATAGTTGTCTTCACAATCCACTAATTGTAGCCATTCAGGTTTCAATTTGGATTTGATTTGATTCAGCAGGTTTAGTGTCAGTCTCGGTACAGTTTGAGTCTGGGCTCCATCTGTGATCTGAACACCCCACTGCTGTTCTTTTATTTCACCACTTTCTCACCAGAGCAAACACCAACATTGTGTCAAGAGCTCCAGAGATGGACCACGAAGTGTTTAAAGAGGACTAAACCAGGTCTAAACTTGGATTAGAATCGATGGGACTAAAGCAGGTGCTGTGATCATAGGGATTAGAGATTAATCAGAACTAAACCAGGATTAAACCAGGTCTTAACTGAAACTAAACCACAAAGCAGGAAAACAGAGCCATACAAGGACTAAATCAGGTCAAAAGCAAGACTAAGCCAAGACTAAACTGGGTCGAGGACTGCACCAGGTCTAAGCTAAACCCAGCCCAGACTAAATCGAGTCTGAATGAAAAAAATAACCAGGTCTAAACTAAACTATGACTGAAGCAGGACTAAATCAGAATTGGGGCTGCATCTAATTATTTTAGTGGTCGACTGGTCAAACCATCCTATTGTACAATAAGATTAATCCAAATAACAATTGAAATGTGGTGATTTAAGATTTCAAGAAAGAATATTGTGTTATTGTATTGTATTATTAGAGGAATTAGGAATAGTTTAATCTGCTTTGACATTTTGATTTAATGCCACTGTCTTTGTTACAAAAGGCCTCTCAGTGTGTATTTGGAGTCTTTAATGAGGTTCAGATCCTGGCAAAAGCAGAAGAGATGGATTGAGAGGGGAGTCAGGAAAGACAGTCCATCTCTGAACAGAACTGGCTCATCAGACCTAAACAAAGGAAACAACAGGGCCAATCAGAGTATGTGTTTACTGTAGTAGGATGAGCCACTGGGGCCATGAACGATATGCTAACATGACTCAGGTCAATAAACGTACCTAATGACAGTTACTTCTGAGTGTAAACAACTTGTTTGTGCTAAATTCATTGTAGTTAGCATCTCCCTTCAGACATAGTGACTCTCCATTTCTCTCTTGGATGAAATGTTGAAATGTCGTCACCTCTAAACCTTTGTCCAGCTGACCAAATTTTATTTTCTTTTGCCGTGAAGAAAAATGAGCCACAGTAAACTGCCATACGGCGTAATGCAATAAAAAGAGAGTCAGAACTATTAATAGACCCCAGTGTTTACTTCACCCTGAAACAAGCTCCTTCTCCTCCACTTTTACAATAATCATTATCATGACCCATGAAGACACACGTACAATACAGAGGGTTTTAGCTGCCCCCACATTTGTGCTAAATAATATTGGCCAGTAGAATGTTGTTGTGATGTCATCTGAAACCCAGCTATCACTTTGTGTGCCTGTAAATAGCATTTTTGTTTGGGGTAGGAAAGGAATAGAAAAAAAATAAGAAAAACAACAACAACTCAGGAGAAAGTGGCCAGCCAAAAAGAATTTGAGCTCAAAGACGTCACAATGAGACTCAAAAACACACAAGAAAATAAACTTTGAGCCCAGGTCACGGCCTACAAAGAGAGCGGACAACACATCTGTAAGGGACATCGTTTATCTGAAGCAGGAACTTACTAGAGCCAGCCGTAAAGTTTCAGAAATGAAAGAAAAAATGAATGACCACCAGGGCAAGGCCAAAGAGCTGCAAAAGAAGACAGTCTAGTGCCTACAATATCCATCAGTGAATATGAGCTGTGTGAACTGAATGTGCCATCAGGAGGACAGAAGAATCTGGAGAGAGAAGTCTCAACCTGCGACATTAACTCTGAAACAATCTATAGAAACAGTTCTGGATGAAACACTGAAAGAGAAAGTGGAGCTGTCTGAGAATCTGAGGGAGCTCTCCAGTGGTGTCCCAGGGGCAAGTGTTGAGCCTGATCACACAGAAGAGGAGTCTGGAGGAGAGCAGAGGACAGAGCACCACCACACGCCGCAAAAACAAGTTATGAACGCCAACAAAACTGTAGCCGTTTAATCATGAGACCCCTTTTTGCTGGTGAAAATTGAAAGTGTTAATCAAAAATACCCCCACATTTTATGAAATTACACAATTATCTTTGAAAATTCTCTTCAAGATTAGGCCTATTCCAATCATCATAGATCTATTAATGAGGAGTCTCTCAATTAATGGCCGAATGGAAGCCAATGGAAAAGACACTTTAGACACTTTTTATTTAAATTGGCTTTTTTAGCCAAATAAAAAGGTACCTTGGTATTAAAAACAATAATAACAGAGCATAAACAAGACTTACCTTTCTCAGTGCTATTTAACAACATGGACAATGCTGGTACTGTTTTTGAACAGCAGTAAATATATATATATATATATATATATATATATATATATATATATATCCAAATATCCAAAATATCCAATATAGTGGGTGCATTTTTATTTTTTTCACCAAATTATGATTAGCATTAACTATTGACTGCTATGTTACAGGGCACTGCTCTATACAAAAAACATAAATACACAAATAATAAATAATTATAGAAATAATAACTATTTCTATAGCACTGTTTTTAAACATACACAGCCTTAAGAGGGGTTATATTTTGTTCTGTCTGTTTATGGGCAGAAGTTAATGCTGCACCAAAGTATGTAATTCCTTTCCTAAGGTTTTTCAGCCCCAAAAAAATGCATGTGGTGGAGGCCAATAGTCACAAAGATCGGCCTGATGTATTGGGAAACTGATATATCGGTCAGTCTCTACTCCACAGTCTGAACTCTGCTCCATGATGCTTTTAGATTTAGAAATGACAGAATCAATTAAAACGTGATAAATTGCACATCTCGCCGGATCATCCTGACACTTCAGGCTCTCAGAGCCGACAGGGTCCACTCAAAGCTAAAATATTTTGTTTGCTTTTGCAGTGCCCAGATCCACGTCTCCCCTCTAAACTACCCACAATGCATCCTTCCTGTGCCTCATCCATCTTGTCTCCCTCACCCTCCAGGTCCAGTCAGACTGAGAAGGGCCCGTCCACCTCGGGGACCACATTAAACAAACATTACACTTTCAGAGGGAGCAGTGACATGAAAACTTCTGAGACAGTTTTCAGAGGTACAGTTTAAAATGTAAGATTCTAACTATTATTTTCAGCTGTCGACCAGTCAGTAATTATTTGTTTGATAGTTCAGAGTCAAATGCTTATTTCTATTGTACACTGAGACTTTTGAATACAATATCAACCAAAGAAAGGTTTATGTGACTGGAGGCCTCTGGAGGAAGAATATTTGCAGATAAAGACAGGGCACAGTGGTCTGATTTTACCACGATACTATGAGGGGAACACAAAATGTACACATTTTCAAGAAAAAAGTCAGGTGCCCCTAATTTGAAATGACAAGTTTGTGGACCCATCCCAAACAAATACTGACAAGGTTCAACATTTGATTGAAGTTTGGATAGAGTAATGTGTAGGCCCCACCCTCCATCAGAAATATTATAATTGTTTATTAATGTCATGAACACCTCTTAGCTGCTATTCAAGTAATTCTATAGCACTGATAATACAATTACTCCCACTATCAAAGTCTACAGTTATCAAGGAAGTAAAAATGAACAGGAATCTCCTGTGTCCCTCTCTAGTGTGAAATGCCCATTGATTTAAGACTGCGTTCATCTGAGTCGACCAAGAGACGTGTTTGTGTCCTCTGGAAGTCTGCTGTAAGTGGGAGGTGAGAGAGAAGAGACGTGGGAGAGAGCAAGAGAGAGAGAGGGAAAGAGAGAAAGAAAGATGGACAGTAAGAGATGGAAGACGAAGGAAGAGGGAGACAGGGGAGGGATAAAGAGAGGGAAGAGAAGGGGAGAGGAGAAGGGAGGGCAGAAGAAAATGGGAAAGAGAGAGACGGGGTAGAGAGAGAAAGGAGAGAGAAAATGAATAAACCTATCCAACACCGCCCTCTTGTGGATAAAAAGATCAATGCAATTAAAAACATGAATATTTTCTAACTATGCCGAACTATTAAAGGACCTAAACGGAAGAAATTCAAATTTCATAAACATGACAACTATGTGTCCCCAGACATGATATCAATATGTTTAAATAAATATGTTGCTTTTACTGAGAAGAACTGGCATTGTTTTGTAGTTTTTTCTTGCCGAGGAGGAGGGTCAAGGACAGGGGATGCTCCGGGACATTTATCCACTGCTAAATTCTACTGAACATTGTTTAATTGAAGTGCTTTCTACCTGTGGCCCATGTTGTTGTGATTTTGGGCGCAACAAAATACATTGAAGTGAATTGAAGTTTTATTTTTAATCAGAGGTTGGGTGAGTAGCCAAAAAATGAGTAATCAGTAAAATTACCTCAACTTAATATTAGTCAATTAGAAGATCGCCTTGATCTGAAGCTTATTTTAACATGGCACATTTATAAACACAATGGGTTTTCAGAAGGTATTTGTGGATTTTACTTTACTTACTATTTCTTATAAAAACAGAACACTGGCTCCTGCACATCTGACTTCATAATGACTTTTATTTTGAAAACTTCCCAGTCACTTTGCCTTTGAAACACAGCACTTCTTCCTTTTTCTTTTAAATATATACTTTTTTTTTTTTACAAACCAGATTGGTACGTGATGCATGCAGTACCTCATAAGCCGCGTAGTTTCATTTTCACATATAAAAGAAGAAATTAAAGAAAACTAAATAAAAACAACAAATTTTCCCTTTAGAAGCTGCTTGGAGATGGGCAGGTTTGGTCGGGGGAAGCAGGAGCAGAATGTCCACGGTTGCATAGACAGTCAATGGAAATTCTCAGCATGCCGTTTTGGAGTCAAAAATTATATTTACAGGTTTGATATAAAAATAAGACAATATTTATAACTTTCAACTTGCATTTAACTTGTATTTTGTTCTTTTCCGTGTGTTAGTAAAAAAATAATGTAAAATGATGCATTTGGTTGTATGAAAAATCAGCCAAAACATAATGAGACCATTGAGACCAAAATACATACAAACTGTGCTAAACCAGGTCTAAACCAAGACTAAACTATGGTCTACAAGACGGGACTAAAACTGAGACTAAACCCAGTCTAACCTAGATCTAAACTAAGCCTAAATCAGGACCAAACTAGGTCTACACTAGGACTAAGCAAGGACAAAAACTAGGACTGAACCAGATCTAAACTGGGCCTAAATCAGGGCCAAATCAGGTCCACACTGGCACGGACACAGAATTAAAGTGTTCAAGTGTTCAACCAGGTCTAAATATGATTAAAGATAGGACTAAACCAAGACTAAACCAGGATTAAACTAAATCTAAACTAGGACTTAGATAACTTTAAAACTGGGACTAAATCAAGTTCAACCCAATGTCTAAACTAGGCCTAAATCAGGACTTAACTAGGACTAAACCAAGTAGTTCTAAGCAATTACTAAAAGACTAAACTATGACTAATCCAGAATCAAGCAAGCTCTAAACCTGGTCTAATCTAGGACTAAACCAGGTCTAAACTAAGACTAACTCAAGACTACATAAAACAGGTCTAAACCGGGACAAATCAAGGATTGAAGCTGGTAGAATCCAATCATTGTAGACTGAACCCCCACAGGAGGTATACTAAACCAGAACTAAACCAGGACTAAACCAGAACTAAACCAGGACTAAACCAGAACTAAACCAGAACTAAACCAGGACTAAACCAGGACTAAACCAGAACTAAACCAAAACTAAACCAGGACTAAACCAGGACAGTCCAGATATGGCCTAATCTAAGCACCTATGGATTTTTATTCAGTTTATTCAGTGATCATAATGTTTTGGCTGATTAATTCATGGCTCATAGTTAACTAAATGGGTCAATCATTGTTTTAATTTTTCACATTGTGGGAATTCAAAATCTAGTTTTTGCTTTTTTTTAGTGCCATCAAGTATTTTCAAATATTTTCTGTACAGAGCAATTTTAGACTTTTCAGTATCATTAGTTAACACAATGGGAAGGCCATTTAGCATCATATAATTAACCATTTGGTGTATATTTTTTAATCACACATGGCATTTTTCTCCTCTAATCTTCCACTGTAGTTTATTATGTGTGCACTTCCATCTGGTGAAATGGCCACTTAAAAGTCCCTCCATTATTGCTCTGTACAGAATTATATACATCATTTTGCATCCCATTATAATCAAATATTCAAAAATGTACAGATAAAATCAAATCAGTTTCAGTTACAGCCTCTAAAAGTAAAAGTAAAGTGCTACCATGAAAAAATAGCAACCAAATGGTGCATGTTTGGTCCTTAATAAAAGTAAACAGTGATATGTTAAGAAATTAAAGTATGTACAATTTGAAATTTTAAAAGACTAACTCACTCCTTGAACTACTTTTTAGCTCATTAATTGTACATTTAGTGGTTTATTGAATTACTTGTGGCCACATTTTGATATCTTTGACAACATTTGTGAAGAAATATGGTTTAAAACTGCACTGTCGAGTTTAAAAATGGTTCCTAGTTTCTATTGGAGCTTCACAATGTGGTAATAATCGAAAAGCAACAGGTTTTGGTAATTAAAAAAGGTCTAGGTGTGAGCTAGTCTTTACCATTTTGATTTGTACTGAGCTACATTACTGTCTGACGGTTTTCAAAAATAAAACGTGTATGTCTCTTCTTTTGCTTCATGCATCCACTGACATTTATGTGGGTTCTTGATTGAAATTTAGTTTGATATTTTTGCACTTTTTTCCACTACTGCTCTAAAAACATTTGAAGGGAAGCATGCTTTGAATCAGGAACAGCTACAAAAGTTCCTGAAAACTCAACATTGAAATAACCAAATGAAATTGGTAACATTTTTACAACTTTGAGAAGACTTTTACAAATAGTACCTCAAGCATAGACGGAGGAGAGAAGTGGACAGATGGAAAAGTGCACTATGTAACTTTTCTGGAGGAAGACACACCTCCTGTTTGCCTCGAAATGTTGTTGCTTCGCCTGGAATATTCCACAGTATGGAATTAAACTTATCTTTCTCCATGGAGACAAGCAGGTGGCACCACTGGGCCAAGTTACAAGTCAGATCTGGGTAAAGGCGACGTCCATGAGGTGTAATGAAGGCTAGAGAGATCTTCTCCATGGTAACCTATTCATGAGCTTCAGCTTCCTGTTTTATGCAACATTTTCAAGACCTTTTCCCATTCAGAAGATTTGTTCTATGTTATGTTGTGTTGTTTTTCATGTTAATCACTATGGCAACGGTCCTAACTTATCATTTTGAAAGCCATGGATCATAACCAGCCCCAGCAGCCATGAACTTATACTCAAGAACTCCTGCAAACTACTCAAATATAAATAACTACAGTTCATTGGAAACGCAGCTCAGAATAAGAATACATTTTTTAGGTGTTTTGAGCAATAAAAACACCTAGAATTGAATAAGTTCTAGATAGATAAATGTAATGTGGAGCATTCTAGGCAAAGCAATACTAACCTCTACATGGAGAAGACAGGCGCGGGCATTTCACAGGAAAAGTTACATAGTGCACCTTTAAAGAGGACTGATAGGGGCATCACTTCTTATAGATTACAATTACTGAAATATTTAGAGTACAAAAATTTGAACTGAGGCAAATTTAGAATATTCTAGTTTGTCATAGAAAACATTATCTATTAGTTAGAGTTAAATTGGTAATTACAAGGCTGTTTAGATGTCACATTGTAAATTACCAGTACAAAATGAATGACCTAGTTGCAGACTGGCTAAGTTTTATATATTGTTCTCTATCGTCTAACGCTCACGTCCACAATCAACAGTCCACTCTCCTTGCAACATCTATGCTTTTAACTCTATTATTTAGCTACAATTGAATCTTGCATTCGACCCTCCGTCTCATCTATTTCTCTAAGTGCTCGCTGTGCATTATTTCAACCAATGTGTCCACAGTGAAACCAAATTAAACCCTATGCTACAGAAAAGCTGACTGTAATGACTTAAAATAGCAAAATAGTTTGGAAATGTAAAGCACCAGTTAGTTTGTTCATTGATATTTTAGCAGCCAAACTTCGCATACTTTCTACAGCCTACGATCAGATTTAGAAAAGTTATTTACAAATCCCACCTAAATATTTAGGTAGAAAACTGATGAATGCAGTGAGCTATTAGCATGCATTATTAAGCTAGGTGAGATTTACACATTTGGGACGTTAAGGAAGCCAACCACACCAGCGTTTAGCAGTCTCTCAGTGTAGCGTACTTCCAATTTGTCCCAAAAAATGGAGTGCTTTAAGAAAAAATATTAATTATTTCGGCTTGTTTGCATCGAGTGGTGTGGTATAGACGTATGCAGGATTGTATCAGTGACTCGTGGTTTGAGAATTTGCACGAAAATCCAAAGGTATAGACTGTTTAAAATGCTTTGTAAGGTCTTCATTCTGATAATTGTCCTAACCCCCAAAATATTAAGTGTGTGGTTTGTTACCCAATAGAAATTTAAGTTAAAATGTGATGTGATGAGGCTAATGAAAACCAAACAAACAATGTAAGTAATCAGATAATAGCTTTGTTTAATTTGACCTCTCCAACCATGTTCTAAGATGCTATTAGTTTATCAGTTCAGATTCTTTTCTAAAATGTTAATGCTCCTGAACAACATGTTAAAAAACAAAATCTATCAATTTGATCAATTTACTGCTCCAAATGTTAGAAATAAGGTATTTAAAATGATAAACTATTGTTAACTATTGATTTTATCCCCAGTTATTCATAAATTATTTATTGCAGTCTTATATGATGGGCGGACAAACTGTTTAGGGTAATACACAGTAGCGGCCGCTAGAGGGTGCATTGCAGCTGCTATATTTATAATGATTTAATGTGGTGAAATTTATGGCTTTAAAAATCTTGTTTTTAAGATACAAAATCCAAACCAACTCTATTGTAAAAAGGATCTACATAGTGGCTGTTCATACAAAATCTAAAATATGTGGAAAAGTTAGTGAAACATGCCTTTTGGGGATGTCTAAATGCATTATTTCTTACAGTGGAATGCTCAGGTCTGTCCTCGATGACACTTTTCTATGATCAGCCACTGTTAGATGTTTACATGCTTTGATCAGTTTGCTTATTCTGACAATTCGCTGCTCCATACCACACCACTCAAATAGCAACAAGCCTTTTTTACTCGCCTTGAAACTTTTGCCAAAATTTCACACCTGGATTTTGCAAATTTTGAAAAAGAAAACTAAATCAGAAGTTTCTTAATGTTGAGTTTTCTGCGCTCAGAGTCGATGCCTGGAGTCGTGGCTGTAACTCCCTGGTGAACTGCGGTTCCTATGGGGTTTGTAAGAGTCTTGGTATGGGTCTTGATAAGGATCTTGATAAGGATCCTGGTAGGACTCGGTCTGGTCCCGGCTGTGTTGGGACCCCGAGGACATCCGGTTGCCGCGGTTACCCTTGTGGGCACGCTCGTTGTGGTAGTTCTCGTCTGATGTCATCAAGTTGCGCCGCTCGTTGGGGGTGGAGTGGTCCCCTGTGTGGTTACTCTGCGGGCGAGAGGGTTTTTGGCTCTGCTGCTTTTGGACGAGAGAGAAAAACAAAAGTGGTAGAAGAAGATGTCATGATATTTAGGCCTGTCACCATAAAAAACATTTCAAGGGGGACAAATAAACTGCAAATAAATAAATAAAAACATATTATCATGGGTATATTATTTATAACGGTCCAGGATCCAAAATGGTTTGTTTGTATGTTTATATTAGAATTAGTATGTAGACTGAGTTAAATAGTTTTTCAAAAGACATTTTTGATACTAAGGAAACCCCTGAAAATTCAATACCACAATGAAATACATATATAACAGAGCTGTAAGATTAATCACAATCAAATCAAAATTACAATTTGAATGGTCGCATTACCAAACCACAAAGACTGAAATTATTTTAATCCCATTTGCAATGCTTGTCTGAAATTTTGCAATTAGATATTTTACCAAAAACGTCCATCCTTATATATAACTTAACATGCTATGTACTACTCTTATTACAACTCCAGTATTCTTTACCATCTCCATTTTACATCCATTTCATAAAATTCAACATCATTTTTATACAGAATAATAAAAGTTTCTTAATTTCACCACATGGTTAAAAACTTGCCTAAAAAAGGGTGTCTAGTTTTGATACTAACTTAGTATCAATAAGTTTCAAACTAGTAGCTAAAGATTGATTTGATTATGGCAGATGGATAAGTACGTCAACATTTGCACCAGTTTGTCTCCAGGATCTAGCAATGGTTTGATAAAGACTAAAAACTAAAATAGGTGGAGATAAAATGTGCTTAGTTGTATAAATCCATAATCCTGGTACATTTCTGTTTTTCCCAGACAAAAAGCTTTATCAATACTGTTGCACTAATAAACAAAAGCAGGACTGGTGACATGCGTCTAATTCATTTTTGAAATGTGGAAGGAGAGGATGATGGACTGTGAGAGGGATGACGCTGAACAGTGTCTGCAGTTGTTTAAATGTTTCAATGTTTAAAGATTTAATAACAAATTAAATTAGTTTGATTCCATTTGACTCTTTTTGAAACCTTATGTTCATGTTTTACTTAATGTGACTGACAGCTGAGGTACTGCACATATATTTGATTAAAGCAAAAATACATTTCTACAAATCCTTCTTCAGGTTTGTCTTTGCCCTGTGCGCGTCTCTCACCTGGAGTCCCGTCATGTTGGCAGAGTACTGGGTGTTGTTGGTGGGGGCCACGTTTCGTCCCATCAGAGGGTTAAGGGGCGTGGCCATGGAGGTGTGGGTGGCCTTCCAGTACGCCTCCAGATACTCCGCCAAGTGCTCACACGCGTCCTCCAGCTGGTTCTCATCCAGGATCACATCAAACATTTCCTTCAAAAGAATACAACTTTATGTGGGGAAAAGCACCATATTACCCAATGCCCTTGTAGTAGTAGTCCAGGTAGTACTAAAGTGGTGGTAACAGTAGTTGGAGTCGTCGTAGTAGTAATAATAGAAGTAACAGTAGAAGTAGCATTTACCGGTGGACACTGAGCCAGTTTGTCTGCGGCCACAAGCTGCACGTTCAGATGTTTGCTCTGACTTTTCCCTCTGGATTTGACCAACCTCTGCAGAACCTGAAAAACAGTACAACATTTTACTAAGTAATAGAATAAAATTCTGTAATTTTCAGATTTCAGGCAGTGATAAGGGGCAGTAGGTGTAGAGTCATTTAAGATGTTCATGCTCAGAGTGCAAAGTTTTCAGGTTTTGTTTCAATAGTCACCAAGTTGTATACTCAGCCAAAAATATATCTTACATAACTAGAATGCATTTTCACTTGTAATGAAAGGTATTTTAATGACTTTTGTGAGCTTTTAACCATGTTTTAAAGTTGGCTGCAGTGTGTCTGGAGTAAATCCTTTCAGGAGCAGAGGGCTAGATCTTCTGAACCAGGATCAGGTTCAACCATGTGCAAGGGCAGAGCTTCCAGACTGACAACATCTGTACATATACATATGAATAATGTACAGAGACCTCAAGTCTGGCTTAGCTGGGCTTGTTCAAAAGAACCTGATTATTAGGATGCATGTTTTACTGCACTGGAGGTTTCCCATCCAGTCACAGGGAGAACATGCAAATGCCGACCAGAGAGGCTCATGGGAGTCAAACTGAGGACAAAGGCAAAAGGACAAACCACTTTGCCAGTCCTCCAAATGTACGGACCCTATCCATGCAAATGTGCCTTGGTGGAAAGTGTGACGCTTTTGGATTTGATTTCGATAAATCTTTGTATATCCAAGACTCCATGCTGTTTTTGTTGTGCTGGTGTTGGGAACATAACCTCAAATTAAACCTCTATTACCTTTCTTTCTTTTCCTTACTGTCAGTGCCCTAAACAAGTGACTAAACAGGACAGTAACATTAAAGACAGCTTTACGTAATCTGAATCAATTGCAATCAGTGTTTCCCATAGATTTCTATTGAGACTATGGTGGCATATTTATAGTTATGGTTTATGATGTTATTACAGATGATACAAGACAGGGCAACACAATATAAGGCAAGAACACAATCCTTCTTATTTCATGTTTTTCTTAAATATTGGAAAAATCATCAGATTTTAGTTTTGTTTCTCTGTATTTGGTCATAGTTTCGCCTCCTTTTGGTCCTGTACTTTTATTTTTACATATTTGACAAGTAGATGTTTAAATGTTACAAGCTTTCCGCTACAAAAGTGTATTACTGCAATATTAAACATAGAACTTGAGTTGATTGGTTGTGCAGCTCTAATGCAAGTAGAAAAATAAAACGTGTTAAGCCAATGTCCTGCTTGTTTTTAGGACATGGAAGTATGGCATTACACATCCAAGGGCACCATAGTCTCCTGTATTGATGGGAAACACGGTGTTGTGTTGTAGTTTGTACCTTTGGAGAGGAGACTTTCACGTGAACGATGATCGGAGCCAGAGAGGTTTTGAGGAGCTGAGCCGGATGGTTTATTGTGTCCGCGTCCAAAACCACAAGCTGCAGTGACCGCGCCAACTCAAAAATACGCTCTATCTCACTCTGCACTTCAGCTACGAGAGAAAAAACATATACATATAATATTTCATACATGTGTAAAGACTAATTTGAGTAAAAATATTATTAATGAAGTCGACAAATACATAGCAATGGCAACAGTATACGTCTTAAATTAAGAGTGGACTCCTGCCTTATGTCCACATTCATTTTAAAACATTTTATCAATGCAAACTTAAACGAAAGAGTCATGTGCATCGCTATAAGACGCTTTGGGATAAGAGCTGATTGGCTGTGCTTTAGTGGTCCACTCTGCTTCACGTCTCCATCTGAAAAGCTATAAATCTGTGCTAGAGGCCAGAAGAATTCATGCATGTGAAAAAGTATTAATCACAACAAAGAAAATGTATTACAATAACATCAAGGTTCTCTATCGGACAGAAATACACAGTTTTTAAAATATTGGACTAAAAAGTATTTTATTTGTGCGGGGGGTTCTATGCTGAGGCCTTAATTAGCCTTGATTTGTTTAGTTTTTATTTTGAGAGTTTGACTAGACAACTAGAGAATGCACATTTTTGTTTTAATGTGACAAAATTATTATGTCAAAAAGCATAATAATATGAACATCACCGTATTTTTCACAGTGCTTATCACTTATCGCAGGATTATTCAATATTGTGCATCCCTAATCCATACTTCATCTTTCACAGTTTGAGTTTTTTTCTCCATTTTAAATTTCTGAGTTTTGTTCCCTGAAACTTGCTTTAGGTAGTTTGTGTAGGACTGGGCAATATTGAAAATGATTGCAATTTGGACGTTAAGCCAAATCGCAATCATTTGCATTGATATTGTTGCGACATTTGGCAAGACAAGGCTAACGCTATCACAGGTTCAGTTGGAAATGTTCTGTGTATATTTTTATCACTTGTGCAAGCAACATACGTCGCTTTGTTGTTAGCATAAGTATTGTTTACCCTCACAAGATGGCGACTGAATAGATCAGATTACGTCATGTGTCATAATTGTGTTGCATACCGAGGCTGGTGCGCGTGTTGGAACGCTCGATGATGGCTCTTTTACTCGGGTTGTTCAGGACTGACCGTTTGGCTAAAGAAATGTCGGCCGTGACCCGAGTAATCGATATCCTGGGACAAAGTTACAATTAGCAATTAAAAAAAATATATATACAAAAAAATATTGTAAATGCTTTTGGTAATAGTTTGATGATTTACCTTCCATCAAATCTATGTTTGAGAAAGTCAAAAAGGGCTTTCTGCATCATGTCTGTCACCTGTAAACAAAGGAAACAAACAGCTAGTTACAGGCAAAACTAGCCATCAGAATAATTAAAAAACACATTGCACAAAGAAATGATTTTGGCTGCAATCAGTATTTTAGGTATATTTCTCACAAACATCCCAGGGGCATTTTTGATAATATAAGAAGGTGGAAAGTGGATCAGATATTACAGATTTAGGGCAAAATCTACAAGATCAGTACTTTTCAAAAGTACTCTCATGCCAGGTAAGCCTCGCTAATAGTTAATCTGATTAGTTTTTAAGATGTTTTGTAATTTAGGGCTTCATTGAATGACAAAGATAAACTCCAAAAGCAAAACTTCAGGCTCGTTCCCATTCATTGACGCTATCTCGCCGGAACTCTATACTGTATTATACTATTATAAATTATTATACTATAGACCAGTGTTTCTCAAACTGTGGTACGTGTACCTCTGGTGGTACACAGGGCCCTCTGCAGTAGGAGTATTTGAGTATTTAGGGATAAATCAATTAATGTTTTATGTCTTTCTTTGGGTTAATCATTGTGTAAAACTACCTTATCCATGGTTTAGTCTCATTTTAGACCTATTTTATTCTATTTTTAAACCTGGTTTAGCCCTAATTTAGAACAAATAAAAAAAATTGTTTGGATATAGTGGTACTCAGAAAGCCAGATATTATCTTAGGTGGTACTTGGTTTGAGAACCACTATAGATAATATGATGATTTATTCTAAAGTATATATAAACTATCAGTTTATATTTCATATTATCATTCATGGTCTTATGTTGCACCACATCGTCAAAGTACTATTTTGTGGGTTTTGTTTACTTTCAATGGCACTACGCTTTTCTCTGATTCTGAGGAAGCTCAGATTACGACGATGACAACAACAAGGCAAGTCAAATAAATATGAAATAAAAAATTATAAAGTTTTACCTCGTATCCTTTGAGGGAGGGTCCAACCAGAACCACGGGTCTCATGGATGGGACCACATCGTAGGGCGGGACATGCTCCGTCTGTCAATCACCAACAAGCAGCCAATCACAAAACAGAACACGCCCACTGCACTAAAACTACACCAAAACTACAATACAGCGAAAAATGGATGCTGAGTGTTAGACATGCAGCAAATAAATCATGATTTATTAATAATGTTAGAAAAATGTATAATGTTAAACAACTTGCTACAAAAAGGTAGACGTTTTAAGACATTTACAAATGAAACTCCTTAATATCCAACTAGATATTTAAAAATAAATATACTAACCTAACATTCAATAAATATACATAATTAACATTCAATAACAGTTACATTCCAACTTGGTAATAAATGACAATTTGCTGCATGTTTAGATGGATGTGACGTAAGCTACAGTAAAATTAACACAATGTGAAAATATAGATATTTAGAAAGAAGTAGTAAACAGTCAGTTCATGAAAGTTGTTTTCAAACCAAGATGCAATGTACGAACATCTACAAGACACCTTCAAATGTCGCCATAAGTGTAGATTCACATTTATTGGCACTTAAATTGTATCTTTGTAAGTAGAGCTGGGCAATGTGATAAACAAAATAGTTTAGATTAGAGCTTTTTAATTGAGAGGTCCACAGCCAAAACCCAGTAAAAGCATATTATTTTCTGTGTTCATGAGTGGTATTATTAAAACTCATGCTGTTATTATATTATTATATTATTGTCCCCTTAAAATGACGGTGGGCCCGCAGAATTGTTCTTAATTTATAATCAGATGATAAAAGATTACTATCAAGCTCCTGAGCAGGTAAAATAGAAAAAGAAAGTATAACCCACTTATTTTTAGTCAAATCAGCAATTCTGCAAAGAATCAGATTGTACTCCAAACACACAAATTTTAAAAAGTGCCTAAAATTCACAGAATTTTAATGGGCCTTTTCTAGACATTCTACTCAGACTTTAGTCTAGACTTAGTCTTTAGTTTAAAAATGACATTAAATCTCTTAAAATACTTGCTACAAAGTGCAATGCCAACAAAGGATTGCTTATTCTAATAAAACAAACGTAAAAGTAGAGCCATTTGAAAGAGGCATAAGTATAAAAGGTAATGCATGAAATCCTTGCGATAATGTCAATGAAGGAGCTGTGGTGTATCCTTTTACATCTTGCTTTGAGAACGTGTCGAAATGATGACGAAGAGTGCATTTTACCAGGACCAACTTACCACTTTCTGCTTCTGCTTTCCTGTGGATGATAACACAAGGATAGATATATTAGACTCTACAAAATGGCTTAAATATTTCTATCTTAATTATATATTCACATGCTTCAAAATATCATCAAATAAAACCTAACATTATAGGAATATATTGTATAAAAGAGAAGATTCTTTCATACGATGGTCAGGAAGGCTCAAAAAATACAAAGGTAGAACACAAGTACTCGATATGCAACAAAAGCAAGAGGTTTTGTTCTGCCCTGGGGCAATCTGACAGAAATGAGGCTGCCATTAACACCAATTTACACTGTCACTTTTGGCAAGAAGGATTAAATCAATGTCTTGTTGATTGTCATCAATGGTACAATGGTAGTACAGCAATACAACAAATATGAAAAAGGTAACACTGAATAATAACACTCTTTTATTAGCCTTAATGAAAGCATGAACAGACACTAATTTCATAATGAACAAATAGTTTACTAAGAATAATTCAGACTTAGTAACCACTTTGTTAGGTTTAGGGTATTAATTAAGCCGTTTCTAGGCCTTTTGTTCTTTGTGAATTAAGTCTTTGTTCATGTTTTATTAAAGCTAATTAAGGGGTAGTAATTATAAAGTGAAACAAACAAAATAAATAGATAAACAAGAAATAGCTAGAAGTAGACATTAAAGGTGCACAATGTAATTTTTCTGGTGGAGGATCCAACACCTGCTTGTCTCCATGAAGATATTGCTGTTTTGTAGGTCTGCAACCATAGACTTTAATTTGTGGACATATTGTCACCACACTGTTCAGCTGGAGTCAACTGAAGTCAATCGCTGCTTGCAGCTTTAGCGGCTAATGTGGGGCAAGTTCCATATTTGGAAAACCGAATACGTGTTTCTTAACAACCACAGAGCCAATCAGGAGCGAGGTTGTTGAAAACCTTCTCACTTTCATAATATAGCTGTCAATCAACCCTGTTCTATATGCAATCTAGGGCTTTTTAAATACATTATCTACCAAATAAAGGTAGAATATTCCTGTCACTTTTCCTCTTACAAAAAGGTACTGTATGAGTCTTAGAGTCTGTACTGTCCAGATAACTGATATCATAATACAACTACAATTATTTTTTATAGATGAGTCTAGTCAAGATTAAACATCGCAGCCTTGAAAGTTCTGCAGTACACTGTTCAACTTACCTATTTTGAATTTATTCAATCACAGGCGTTAACTATAACATGGAGACATGCAGGTCAGAAATGTTACACAGCGCACCTTTAAAAGCATGCAATATCAGACCTCTACTTTTGATGCATACATAGATTTGTATGTGTGTTCTGTTACATTTATTTGAGCCTTGGGGGCCACCGTACTGTCTACAGTCCTAAGTTACATTATTCACAGCAGATCGGCTCGAGGCGTGGACTCTCTGAAGCCTGCGCCCTCTACTGGAGAAGAGGAGGAGCACACCACCAACAGCTATTATAGACTCTACAGTGTTTTTGACTTAAACTCTATATGGACTCATATCATCTATGCAGAGACATGGAAGCAGTAAAAACTTTAATAATTGTTGTTGCTTTGATTGTGCAGATAGAAGCATGGTTTGGGAGACTAATCCACACAAAAGTATGTTTGTAAATGAATATTTTTCAAGCATGCTGGGCTCTCTATAGCCTGGGATATTTAAGTATTTGTACAACATTCAGCAAAAAAAGTATTTGTTTAACCTCATGCATTAGCAGTCAATAAACAGCAGAAATGCTCCAGTTGTCCTTGGAGGTTGCAGCTTGGATCTATTTCTGAATAATTGGTGCTCCTGTTGTCAGGTTGATAGATTTGACAGTGGGGACATTTAAAGAAACGGAAACTGTTATGTTGTTTATATAGATACAGTCGGCATCCGAGGGAACACACACTGAGGGAAAGGAAGGACACCTCCATTAGGGGACGACACACCATTCATTTTAATGTAGAGGAACACCTCTTCTACTTTCCACCTCAGTTCAATTACCACAAGAGCAAACACAGATTCTTGGAGTCAAATTGTACCAGATTCAGAAAGGAAGACATGGAGACAAATAAAATGGTCCAACAATGGCCCAAATTTCTACAAACATCCAAGAATGCTAATGGTAGCTGTGGGCTGAATGCTACAACGACGCTAGCGCCACCTGCTGTATTTTAATACAAATAGAACCATCTGTTGACTTTTCTGAGATAACATCATGTCAACAACCTCCACAAACACTAAATTTTGACTCGACCTGAATAGTTGTACCAAAAATACAACAAAGAAATGTCTTATAAGACGGCAAAAGTTGTGTTTCCAATAGAATCAACGAGTGTGGTCACTCACACCATGTCCACTATGATGCGTCCCCGACTGAATCTGTGATTGAATTACTGTATCTGTGGTTGTTATGAATATTTTATATAATTATTATATTATTATATATATTGGATATTATTCACAGGTGACAGGTGGACAGCAGTGAGCGAATAACCACTGAAAACTCCAGTTAAATAATCCAACCTCCGAGGACAGATGGAGTGTGGAATAAAACTGCACCAGGAGAAAATATTCATTTACAAAAGAACAGTTTCAGTGTGGACTTCATACCTGACGCTCCACTGTCCTGCTCCTAATACCTGGACTGGCCCTTCCCTTTATGTCCCTATCCCCTCCCCCTCACACTTAGCCCCTCCCCCTGTGGCCTGTCCCCTCACCTGCGGAGGATATGAGTGGGCGTATGGAGGCGGACACCTCGTCCTCCACACTGGAAGAGGAGTTTCCCCCAGACTTACTGCACAGAGCAGAGGAGAGAAGGGCCTGGCATTAATGCACACACACACCACACGACTAACATAAACACATCTGACTTAATAGGACTAACACACTACAACATACTGTGCACTTTATCATGAGTGTATACTGCCTAAAAAGAAAAATACATCCACCGTTTTATGTTGAACATGTCACACTCACCACTATCTTTTAAAGAATGGCTGCTTTTACAATCTAAATTAAAATTTTAACTAGATACAGATACTGACATCAGCTTTCGGGGAACCAAGTATCAGATCCAGGATACTGGCTCAGGATTAGGCCAATTAACAAATGTAATCAGGCTATAGACTACATGTCATTAAAATGTTCAAAAGTCCAGAGTGGAAGTAAAATAAAGTTGACCACATTTTCATGATTCAACTGAGATCAAATCAAAATGATGGCTGTTTAAAACCTTTATAATAAAATAAGCAACAATTTTGAATTTCAAGGGTAAAAATGTCCGATTGCTTTTCATTAAGAAAGGATAGGGAAAAAATCTGGTCTCAAAATTGTATTTAAGCTTGACAAAAGTATAATTTGTGGAATGAAGGTATGTAGTAAATCTGAAGATAAAGACAAAAGACACTATTGTGGGGTCAGGATTTTGCCTTCATCATACAGCCATAGATGTCTATGATGTTAATAAAATACAGTTGTAAATGTGTTTCAACCAGGCTCTGATATCACTCACATGTATCTGAGAGGTTTTCATTTACAAAAAAAACCCCAAAAACATTTTTTTCACATTTTGTGATTGAGGTTAAGCCCATTTTGTCCATTGAAATCACATTATGTGCCATTTAACTTCTGCCTCCATTCTGGAATTTATTTACACATTTTTACAGGGTTTATTCTGTTGTCACGATACAAAAATAGAAAGAATACAAAGAAAAAGGCTCTATGTGTCAGTATCAACTTTGAGGCCACAATGATGATACATGTATTTTTTCAGACTGTAATAAACACAAAATAATACCACTTTCTTTGTGTTACCATGTGGTCTCAAACTAGTTTTGATAAAGCTCAAGATCAGTCGGAAACTCCTCACATTTCACACAGTCACATTGTGTCCTGTTTATGTCTTTGTTTTTCATCGATTCATTGTTCAAATGAATACCTCATTTTGATACTAATTTTAATATAGATTACAGTCTGATTTTTAATACTAGTGACAACCCTATGAGACTATTTACGGTCCATTATTTGCCATGAACATGTAAAGATATTTGAACTTTTATTTATGCTATTCTACAGTATATGAACGATTAAATACGGCAAACTGTTACACACTATATTTTGACCTGTTTTATTTTTTATAGGGTAATTGCTGTGAAAACAGAGGTATTGGTGTCAGAACTAAAAGGCTAGATTCGTCATCTCTCATTTTGAACTGATGGGCTGAAGCAGTGAAGCCACAAAGATCAGATTAGATTCAACTTGACAACACGGCAAGTAGAGGAATGTTGGGATACAAGCTTCAAACTGCACTAGACCAGCCTATTGACGAACCTTTACTACTCATGTTAGGGTCTGTGACAATTCCTTTTCCATTTATAGGAAACAAACAACACTGGTTACAGACAAGACTAAAATGGATTTTCAAAAACAAAATAATAATAAAATCCTTACCACTACTTATGCCCAAAAGCTCTTTATAACAGGAACATACATAAACATCTACAGTAAAGATAATGTGTGTTTACACAAAAGATAATGGACAGAATAAAGTTTCGATATCACATATTGGTATAACACATCTTATTAAATGTTTATGTATTTTAAAGATTCCTTCCTACAGTTAGAGTCCAAATGGCTCGATATTCATCATATTACGTAACTTTTCAGCACAACATGGGAAAAAATATGCAATATTTGATAACCATATTTTTTGTTGCAATAAAGATATTATTGCAATATTTCAGCACAATTCACTCAGTTGAATTAAAAATAAATGTACAGTGCCTTTATTTGCAAGTTCAGAGACTAAACCCAGACCAAAACAAGGCTAAATGAGAAAATAATTGTATGAAATTATTACGTTTTATATTTACTTTTAAAAAACAGTAAAATTCTGTTAGACAAAGAAAAGTTTTTGCAATATATTGATTTTCTGGCAGTATCAATTATTGCATTAGTCAATACTGTGATGTTGATCATTTTGGATATATTGTGCAGCCCTTATTACAAATATCAGTAATAACAGAAAAACACATATTTAATCAAAACCTATGATCAATTTAAATAAACATGAATAAATTATATGTTATCATTAATACACAAACTTTACTTTGCCTAATTCTAATTTTATTTTATATTTATTTTTGTTTTTTGCTTACAAATTATTCCCAAATTACGACATCCTAATTTTAAAGCATGTTTGGTTAGTGTGATCTTGTAGCTCACCCTTGGACACGTCCTCTCTTCTGCTCCTGCTGCAGCCTGATGTTCTCCAGCTTGAGAGGACTGGGGATGAACCCGATCTCACAGCCCTCCTTCACCAGCCGACCGATCCACCAGTCATTGTTGAACTTCTGCAAAAGAATAAAGGGAAAATCATCACTAAACCAGGACTCAAGCAGGACTTTACCAGGACTAAACAAAGGCTAAACCATGAGGCGATGAATAAAACCAGGGCTCAACTAGAACTGTACTATACACAGCAGGAAAAACACTCAATAAACCAGATCTAAGTGTCAAAGCATGTTTAATCAGGTTTAATATTGGAATAGTTTATTGTCTTATTAGACCCTATGTCACTAAATGATACTATAGTTAATTAGAAAAATAGAGCAAATACAGTCTCATATTTCTTCTAATTAGATCTTGAAATCATTTCGCGACCCCCCCAGGGGGTCCCGTCCCCCATTTTGGGAACCACTGCACTAATACATCACCTTTAACAACTAAATATTTACTTGGTCATAGATGAACATGAGCCCTGATGAAGAGAATCTGTTGTTGTTTTCTGTTATTTATCTAAAGGTAGTTTCTGTTTTTAACAGTTTGTACCTCTTTTATGTGTAGAAAGTCCTTGGCGTCGAAGGATATGGCCGTTGCTGGGACAGGAACATCCTCGTCCAGAGCTCCACAGTAGCTAACATTTGTCCTGACGGCGAATGCTACGGGTTTAGTCTGAAACAGAACAAAATGTTAAAGGGAGAGGCTAATCTACTACTAAACTTGTTTCAGAATCTATTGCTTGACTATAGATAATACCATGACTTGACTAAGGGACACAGAGAGGTCAATTTTATGACATTTAAAATCAAAATTTTTGTACGGTTCATTTGAGTTAATTTTTGGCCACCACCTTACCATCACCAGGTGTGGCGTGAATGAATAAAGACTACACTGTAGTGTGTATCAGGTTCATCAAGAGCAATATAAATGTATTTATTATTATCATATAATGAAACTGAATTAAATCATGACTTGTGTCATTGTAAATTAGGACTATATCAGGAGGAGGACACACTGTGAACAAAATTAGCTCTGAATTAAATAAAGACAAGACCTGCAGGAGACTAATATTGCTATAACTATAACAAATAAACAATATAACGTGTTGCACACCTTTATTTGACCTTACCTTGGCCCTCTCGAGCTGCACGGCGGCCTGCTGCTCTCTCTCCTGCCGGCTCTGTCCCGGTCCCTGGATCTGGGCCGGACTCTGGGTCTGGACCTGGGCCTGGACCAGGTCTCGGTCTTCCTCCAGAGACACATCAGAGTCTGAGGGTCGGCTGGTGTACGAGTCGGCTGAGCCCTGGGGTGACACAAGATCATCATTCATTACACATTGTGAAGTTGTGTTGCTGTTCTTTTCTTTCTTTCTTTCTTTCTTTCTTTCTTTCTTTCTTTTTTTGTATTTTAACAGAAAACACAAAAATGTCTTGCGGTGTAACACTTTTCTTAAAACTTCACTAGAATCAGTTACTTGGATCCGAGACAGTTAATAAAGTGTTGGCATAATGATAAGTATCTATACATTCTTTACAAAAAATACACATTTCTCTCTACTTTAAATCTAAAAATAAGATATAAAATAAGATAAGATATAAGCAGTTTTATGCTGTATCCAAAGTGTGTCCTGTGATCTGATATAAAATAATCATATGTTTAAAAAGACAGACAAAAACCAAAAGGAGCTCATTTATGCATCAGGAAAAGCTTTAAAATTATTATTATACTGTATCTCTACAAAGGCGTGTCACAGAGTAAAAAGCATCCCAAAACACATTCCAATATTTAAAAAGGTGTGAATTTTAATCCGGTTACAAATCTGAACAAAGAAAGTAAATAAGTAATTCATAAAATGTCAAACCTGCATTGGTGCTAGTATGTCTCTTCTGTACAAAAAAGCTCCAAAGTTTTAGTTCAGCTCCTGTCTGTTCCTCCAAGTCAGTGTTTCTAGACTGCAAACCTCTCTAGTCTGTCTACTCTTTTTTCTTTTCATTCTCGCTGATACATGCCTCTTTTTCACTCTCTCTATTGCCTTGGAACATTGACCCCACGTACTTTACATCGTTTAAGATCTAATGTCAGTTCCATTGCTGTTAAATTTGATAACCAAAAACAACATTTATAGTTTAGTGTGTTGTCTTAACCCTGCTGCATTTACAATTTCAAATGTTTGGCCGTGGTAGAGTTAAGAGTTTTGTGCTGGTTTAGTCTAGTCTTTTGTCCTGGATAAGTGCAATGTTTAATCTATTCCACTCCACTTTATTTCATTGCACATTTTATAAACCAAAGATCCAGAGCATGGAACCACACGCACAGTATCTATCTCAATGGCAACATGCAGGCCAAACCAAGTTACAGGTCAGATCTGTGGAGAGTTTTTCAAGGTGTTTTTGAGCAATAAAAACACCTGCAATTGAACAAACATATGATAGATACATTTTATGCCACACTGTGGAATACTTTAGGCAAAGCAAAATCATCTCCAGACGGTTTATCCTCCTCCTGAAAAGTTACACAGTGCACCTTTGTTTCTAGTTGACTTTTTTTTTCTTATTGAAAGCAAATCTATTTTCAAATGCCAAATAATCAAATTTCTGTGTTAAGTATATGGAGTTAATTTCATCAACTAATATTTGCTAACACAGACTAAAACTATATCTGAAATTACATAGAATTTCGTCAATGAAAACTGAAAGTAGATATTTTTGTCGACTGAAAGTACTGATATTTTTTAGCAAATTTAAACATAAATGAATGAAAGGAAGGAGACTAAATCAAAGTTCCAGTTTTCAAGAACACAGTCTATATAATTAATCATAGTTAAAATTATTATTTGTCAAAATCTTGACTGAGACTAAATTCAAAATGAACAAAAAAAATGAACACTGACAGTATAAAAATGACTTAAAATGTCCCCTCCATCTCATTCAGCAGATCTTAGTCCAAACCAAGCATTTTTCCTGCTCTGAATCCAGCTCACTGTCGCTAATGACGATTCAATTAGCGAAGCCCATTAGCGTAGCAGATCAATGCACCAGTCGTCACAGCTAAGCACTTTTGCACAAGCTACGTTAGCAGTTAGCCACATTTAGCTTAGCCAGAGCCAGCCAATCAAAAAGAGCAGAGGAAAGCTGACTGTAAGAGAAGATATACAGACATTTATTGGAGGTATAGAGACAGTAAAATGTCTGGGGAAAGTGGTGCATCATGGGAACTGAAGGAGGTGGGTAGCAGATTTACTGTGTTTAGTGTCAGATTAAATATAGTCTATTCATGAGTTTCAGCTTCCTGCTACATGCAACATATTTGAAGACTTTTCCCATTCAAAAGACAAAAAAAAGAGATAAATAAATAAATTAAACTACACTGCAAATCAACATCCCACTTGACTTTAAACAATGTATCTGGGACATAAAACTCCTACGATGCAAACAATTGGTGGATGGACTATTTCATCCACCTTAAGCCATTGCAATTTCTCTTTACAAATAAAAAAAAAATCATATCAGATTTTTATGTTCAATAAAAAATGTTCATTTTTATACTGTTAATATAAATCTACCCATTTAAAACTGTATTTTTGAGCCATTTTCTATTATTTTGTCCTATTTTGATGCATTGTTGTAGCTGTAGTACATGTGAGTCATCCGCCTTAATGACCTCACGACGCTTCCAGCTCCAGCTACAAACGTCAACAAATACGTCACGATTCCCCAACAAAAAGAAAAATACTCAAGAAAACTAGGACACATCCAGTCTTTAGTCCTGGTTTAGTTCTGGTTTAGACCTGGTTTAGTCCTGATTTGGTCTAGAGACCGAAAGTGGCAGAGATGGATGGATGGATAAAGAAATGGTGCTACATAATGTTACCTAACTGTGTGGCATTATGGGCATTATAGGATTTTCAATAAAGAAAAATATAGGCTAAAATGTTGGTTGACTTGGTTTAGCCTCAGTTTAATCTCCTTATTTTGTATTTTGTATTTATTTTTTAGATCAAGTTTATACCTGGTGTAGTCCTGGTTAAGACCTGGTTTAATCCTGGTTTACCTGTTTTACTCCTCTATATCTAATGTTATTTTTTTAAGTTTTTCTTGAGTGTCACTGCGTAAATCATTTATTTATACCTAGACCTAGTTTAGTCCTAATCCACAACTTCCTTAAACCAATGGCCTATAATTTCATTTAGAGCACACGTTTTAGTCTTAGTCCGTCTGGTTTATATTGGTTTTTAGTATAAACCAGGTTTAGTCCAGGTTTGGTGCTATGGTAGCCCCTATTCCACTGCTTTAGTCCCATTGTAGTCCGGGTTTAGTCCTAGTTCTCATCACCTATCCTCTACACACATATGCCTTATAGCAGTCCTGTTTTAGTCTTGGTTTAGTCCTGGTTTGGTCCCATAACAGCTCTATTACATATTACGCTACTTCAGTTCTGATTTTATATCTCTCTTCATCTATCCTCTATACATGTATACTTCAAACTGGTCCTGTTTTAGTCTTGGTTTAGTCCAGGTTTGGTTCCAGCTCTCATCACGTTTCCTCCATATAGTTCTCATCCGTGATCCCTGATCCCAATTGCCCAGTATTCTTTCTGCTTGCTTTGCTCCTCTTCCTTTTTTAAAGTCCCTTTTTGTTGCCATTTTCTGCACAATTTGCTCCATTGTACTTAAAGATACTAGATTGCATTGCCTCCTAGCACCAACGTCATGCTAGCCTAATGGTTTCCACCCCCTCCCCCTATCTAGCGCACTCACCCACCCACCCACCTCCTGAGAAACCTACAGGCCTTATGACAACACAAACGCCAAGCAAAATAATTAAAAAATCAACCAAATCCTCCCTTACCGCCTCTGAATCTTCAAATCCATGCAGGTACAAATTGTCATACATGGAGGTCTGCTATTCCAGTTAGTGTTTGTAGATAAGAGGCAAAAACACACAGGCTACAACGCATCAAAAATGATTAAAAACGTGTTGGTTGAGGAGATGACGCCAATCTGGTCTCTCCAAATGAAGGCTGAATGCTCATACATGGATAAATGCTAGCTATTCCAGGTCACACAAAGGAAAATAAGCAAGAAAAACAGCTCGGTGGGAGTAAAATGACAACATCCGAGTTGAAAAATAGCTTAGATTTCCATAGAAAAAGCAGGATTACATTCTAAGGCTATCCCAAGAGGAAGAGATTGCATCCTCAACGCAAACGGAGCTCACCAGCATCCAAGCTGTGCTGATGATGCGAGTGGAAAGCCGGCTTCTGATTGGACGAGAGGGAGAGGGCTTTTTTTTCTTTGCAGGGAGGAGGGGGAGGAATACATGAGGAAGGGACCACCATTTTACTCAAATAGAAATGGCCTTATTAGCATCACTGTGTCTAGATAGATTTAGGGTGATAGATTTAAGGTTTAGACCTATACTTTAGTCCTGGTTTAGACCTGGTTTAGTCCTGGTTTAGTCCTGGTTTAGACCAGATTTAGACCTGGTTTAGTCCTGCATTTGTCCTGGTTTAGTCCTGGTTTAGACCTGGTTTAGACCTGGTTTAGTCCTGGTTTAGTCCTGGTTTAGACCCGATTTAGACCTGGTTTAGTCCTGCATTAGTCCTGGTTTAGTCCTGGTTTAGACCCGATTTAGACCTGGTTTAGTCCTGCATTAGTCCTGGTTTAGATCTGGTTTAGACCTGGTTTAGTCCTGGTTTAGACCTGGTTTAGACCTGATTTAGACCTGGTTTAGTCCTGCATTATTCCTGGTTTAGTCCTGGTTTAGACCCGATTTAGACCTGGTTTAGTCCTGCATTAGTCCTGGTTTAGTCCTGGTTTAGACCCGATTTAGACCTGATTTAGACCTGGTTTAGTCCTGCATTAGTCCTGGTTTAGTCGTGGTTTAGACCCGATTTAGACCTGATTTAGACCTGGTTTAGTCCTGCATTAGTCCTGGTTTAGACCTGGTTTAGACCTGGTTTAGTCCTGGTTTAGACCTGGTTTAGACCCTATTTAGACCTGGTTTAGTCCTGCATTAGTCCTGGTTTAGTCCTGGTTTAGACCCGATTTAGACCTGGTTTAGTCCTGCATTAGTCCTGGTTTAGACCCGATTTAGACCTGGTTTAGTCCTGCATTAGTCCTGGTTTAGTCCTGGTTTAGACCCGATTTAGACCTGGTTTAGTCCTGCATTAGTCCTGGTTTTGACCTGTTTTAGACCTGGTTTAGTCCTGCATTAGTCCTGGTTTAGACCCTATTTAGACCTGGTTTAGACCTGCATTAGTCCTGGTTTAGTCCTGGTTTAGACCCGATTTAGACCTGGTTTAGTCCTGCATTAGTCCTGGTTTGGACCCAATTTAGACCTGGTTTAGTCCTGCATTAGTCCTGGTTTAGACCCAATTTAGACCTGGTTTAGTCCTGCATTAGTCCTGGTTTAGTCGTGGTTTAGACCCGATTTAGACCTGATTTAGACCTGGTTTAGTCCTGCATTAGTCCTGGTTTAGACCTGGTTTAGACCTGGTTTAGTCCTGGTTTACACCTGGTTTAGTCCTGCATTAGTCCTGGTTTAGTCGTGGTTTAGTCCTGGTTTAGACCCGATTTAGACCTGGTTTAGTCCTGCATTAGTCCTGGTTTAGACCTGGTTTAGTCCTGGATTAGTCCCTGGTTTAGACCTGGTTTAGTTTTTTATTAGTCCTAGTTTAGACCTGATTTAGACCTGGTTTAGACCTGGCTTACGGCTGGTTTAATCATTAATCATAGCCACTCCATTAGTCCAGGACTGGTTTAGCCTTAAATTTAGACCTGGTTTATTCCTGATTTAACCACTGGTTTACTCGTGATTTAGATCTGGTGTAGTCTTTGGTTTTAAGTTCAGAATCTTATTTTTGGTTTAGTCCTGGTTTAGAAGTATATATTTAAATCTCATTGAGTAGTATTTAGTTGTATGTTGGTTTAGTTCCTATTTAGAAATTTGCTTTAAGTCTTCAGTCCATATATTTTCCTACTACTTCTTTCCTACCTTCATAAGGTTCACAATTCTGGAATGAAGGTAAAATAAAGTTTTTAATAATTAATTGACATCAGATATAAATGCTTTTCTTTACAACGCAAAAAGATTTTTTATTTTCAGAGTAGAAATGGGTTAGTTTGCTTCTTCATTTAAAAAGATGTGAAAAAATCTATTTCTACCCTCATTTTTGTGGAAAAATCTGTACTATATGTTAAAATGAAACATTATTTGCTCAATTTTAGTAAGTAGTGGTCCCGTAAAACATAAAAATCAGGATTTGTCTTCATCAGAAATGCCAACTGTCTAGTAAAATTTCATTTAAAATGAGCAAATTATGTAAAATTACAACTGAGTAATCCCAGTTTTTATATTAAACCACATTATGTTTCACTTCACTTTCGCTTCCATTCCTCATTAAGAATGTTTTTGTTAACAAACTTTTAAAAGTATGTAACATTTCAAACACTGTAATATGATTTATCTTAATCAAAATGATCAATCAGACAATTAATCATGTGTTAACAGTAACCTTTATGTATTTATTAATTTTTATTATACTTTTATTAATAAGTGTAGCAGGGAATCTTAGCAGGAACAATAATGCTTTTTTAGTTAAGTTTTATAGTTAAGTTTTGTCTTTTAAAAAAGCCTTGTCTGTCAAATCTATTTTTATCTCTCACGTTTGGTGCATTGTTTTTATTTAATATGTGGATAGCTCCATCTGCTGGACAAAGTAGAGTAATGCATGCCATTGTTCAACATTTTTTAATACGTATTTTGAGTACTTAAAAAAAAGAATGATTTCATTATTATAATGAATAATTACTATCCATTGATTTCTTTGTAGTCTCCAAAATTAATAGATGACTATCATGCAGTCTAAAAATATGTATTATTAATGAAAGGGAATAATTTGAATTAAATATAAGAAATGTCAGACTTTGTTGTTGTTTCTTTTCATGAGAGCAGTAACATGTGACATCCCTTGCACTCTCTGGTGGTGAAAGAGCGGTACTGCACCTGTCGGAGGATGAAGCTGGTGGAGGTGGTGCTGCCATCGGACCTTTTCAGGCGACTCCTGCGAGAATAGGTCCCTCTGTTCACCTGGAAAAGAAGAAATGTGTATTTTTATTCTAATTAAATCCATACTGACTCTGTAATAGTATATTGTAGTATACATTTTAAAATCTGCATATTAGTATTAATAGTTTTTGACTTGGCTAGAATAATGGTCTTATTCCATGATTTAGACTTTCTAGAATAAACCAAGACTACAACAAGACTAAATCAGGTCTTACACAGGATCCTGAAGTGTACTGTAAAATCCTCTTTGTGAAGTCTAACAGCTCTAATAGCTGTTAAGCTATAGTCTGGTGCAAGCATCAATAGTTTTATGTCTTATGTAATTATATATTCTCCTAATAAAAATATAAATTAAATTATACAATGATGACATATTCATTTTCTACCGCTTATTCCGTTAGGGGTCGCGGGTGACTGGAGCCTATCCCAGTGACTTTGGGCCTTAGTGGCGGGTACACCCTGGACAGTGGCCAACTTCGTCTCAGGGCTGACACAGAAACACAGACAAGGACAGACAACCATTCACTCTCACATTCATTCACTAGGACAATTTAGAGTTGTCAATTAACCTACACAGTCATGTCTTTGGGACGGTGGGAGGAAGCGGAGAACCGGAGAGAACCCACGGTAACACGAGGAGGACATGCAGACTCCACCCAGAGAGATCGTGTGATGTTAGGGTGGTTCGGAATTCGAAACCACGATGTTGGGGTGGTCTGGGATTCAAACCCACGATCTCCTTATTGAGAGGCAGAAGCTCTAGCCGCTCTGCCACCGTGCAGTATATTATCATTATGGTAAAATTGTTCAAAAATATGTTGTGAGGGTTATTTTAGGTTTTTTGCTGCATTTATTCTCACAGTGATATTTAATTTCATGTTTTCTTAGCTTTCATTTTTGATAACTTTATTTCTTCTGCTGGTCGGCTCCATGTCTGTGACAAAATTAACTTCCACTTGGGGATGGACCAAAGTCATTTTGATTCTGATAAATCAGAACTATACCTGGACTAAATTAGGATCGAACCAGGATTAAACAAGGATTGAACAAGATAAAGCAGGAGTAAACTAAATCTAACCTGGGACTAAAACAACGCAG
This sequence comes from Rhinogobius similis, assembly GCA_019453435.1. Taxonomy (NCBI): domain Eukaryota; kingdom Metazoa; phylum Chordata; class Actinopteri; order Gobiiformes; family Gobiidae; genus Rhinogobius; species Rhinogobius similis. The sequence continues at coordinate 34,542,537 of CM033620.1, read as the reverse complement.
GTCTCAATTAGAGCAGAAAAGGGACTAAATGACTAAATTGATTTTCAACTAGGATTAAACTAGGTCCAATCCAAGTTTTACCAGGTTACCTGGATTTGACCTCTACTAAATTATGACCATAACTAGATCTAGAACCAGGAAAGAAATTCATTCTAAAACTTGGACCATACCAAGGACTAAACCAAGACTTAACCAGAGACCAGAGGACACAACTTAAACGTGTGGCTTTCTTCTCATTCATCTCCATTAATAGCTGTTAGTTAAATCTCTGTGGACCAGAGCTAATTATCTGGCTCTGGTTTGACCCCATTTTGTTCAAATCTCCAGACGCCAAAATAAAAAATAACCAAGGACCTACTTCCCCAAATCTGACAAAAAACAGGGCACGAATCTGGGCCAGGTTTGTGAGGTGAAGTGCTGGGACAGGCAATTCTAAAAGGAAAAATATATTACAATTTAGGACTTAACCTTAAGGTAATCTAATCAAGGACTAAACCAGGTCTAAACCATGTCTAAAGAAGGACCAAACCAGGGCAGGGATTTCAGTTAATTAGGTCTAAACCAGATTGCACACCACATTAAAACTGAGACTAAACAAGGACTAAACCCAGACAAATACAAGCCTCATCCAGGACTAAAACAGGACCAAATCAAATCTCTCAGAATTAAACTGACCTCAAGCTGGGACAACACAAGTAAAAGTGTGAACACACCCTTAAGTAATGATAGGTCTTGGATAGGACTAAACCAAGACCTATGTATCCAAGCCTAAACCAGCACTAAACTGAAGCAAAAAAAAGTAAGACTAAAGAAGGTCTTAACCAGGACTAGACCCAGTATTAAACGAGGCAAAGGGTGGGTAAAAATTAAATTTAAGACTAAACTAGACTAGAACTAAACTAGGACTAGAACAGGACCAAACAAAAGTCTACATCAGGACAAAACTGGGATCAAACCAGTACAAGTGTAAACCCAAACTAAGACTAAACTAGGACTAAACAAAAGCTAAATTGAAAAAACAGAATCATGCAAGACCAAGCCAAGTCTACATCGGGATTAAAGTGGGCACAAACCAGGATCAAACCAAGGGGGACCAAGAGTAAATGCAACCTTGATCACTACTAAAACAGGTTTGAAACATGTCTAAACTAAGTCCTAACTGAGACTAAACCAGGACTAAACAAAGCAAAAATGAAACAAAACCAGGTCTTGAGTGTAACTCTTTTACCTGGAAGATAGGAGCCTGGATGCCCTCCCCGATCTTGTTGCGGATGTAAATGTGGCGCGACATTTCGGCCAGAACGTCGGTCCAGAGTCCAGGCTGATCCGGACCGGCCCAGCGGACTGAGGCAGAGGGGCGAGGGCCGGGGGGGTCCAGGTCTGGTCTGAGACTAGGGCTAAACCAGGTCTAAAGCAGGGCTAAACCAGGTCTAAAACAGTACCAAGCCAGGTCAAAACTCAGAGTAGATCAATACTAAAGCAGAACTAAGTCAGAACTAAAACAGACATAAAGAAGGACTAAAGCTGAAATTAACAAATATTAAACCAGAACTAAACCAGGTCTAAATCAGAACTAAGCCAAGACTTAACAAGCACTAACCCAGGTCTTAAGCAGAACCAGCCCAGGTCTAAACCAGGATTAAAGCAGGTCTCGGTCTGTAGAGAAGTTGAATGAATGACAGATCAGAGGGAGAGAGAGAGAGCAGAGAGAAAGAGAGGGGAGGATATAATAAGAAGTGGGTTGACATAATTAAATAAGGCTAAAGTGAGTCCTTAGGCTGTGCTTTTCAAACCCTGGGATCAGAATGGACAACAAAATTTATAGCTTGTGTCGTCTAAAGAAAATTACCTTTCAGTGTGCTCATAGTAAGCAAGCTATTATTTTGCTGCCAGTTGTTTTTTGCCTTGAACTGTGGAACATACACAACATTCACAATATGGTAATAAACTTGTCTATCGTTCACAAATGCAGGTGTTTTTATCGGCAGCATACTGAGTCAGCTATACTTTTCCAGGGGTCATTTCAAGTTTCAAACATTAATTACAATTCAGGATTGTAAGGAAATGTCAGTCATTCAAAGAGAAAGACTTACCCTACTACACAAATAGACAAGCTTGCTACTTTCTTCCAGGTAAATACAGTTTTGGTGAATGCATGTGAGTTCACACATGCCATACTCACAACGATTGATACATTTGTTTATAATAATGCATTTTGAGTTGTTCTATTCCTGCTCCAAACATTACTTCATGTTGGCTCTGACTAGTTTTTCATTTTGGCAGAGTGAAATGTACCTCTTCTTAATGCTGTCCCTTTCAACTAAACTAAACATTTTGCTCTTTGTCCAGCAGGGGGCATCATTGACAAACCAAAAACAACTTTGGTGGTAGACGTCTCTGTATTACTTGTAAAGCTACATACACAAAATAGAAATGCAAATATAAAATGAATACTTCAAAGTATTAACTGTTGGAAAATGTCAAATATCCCACAACGATGCATCTAACGTCGGAATTGTGTAAATAAATATAAAAACAAGCCAAATCTGCTCTGCCGAAGTTAAACAAGTTTGGGTGAACGAATGGGTCTTTTTTTTTTTTTAACTGTATATATTGAATGTCTTTAAATAGAACCACTTATTTTGCTCCTGGAGTCTCACCCCCTGAAAACACAAAGTTTAGTCTCGCACTCTGAGGACCTCAGGGACCGGCCTCCTGCTGGTGCCAGAGTCAGGACTAAACATGGGGAATCAGCATTTCAGTTTTTTGCAGCTAAAATCTGGAACAGTCTCCCCGAAGATGTGAGACAGGCCTCCACTCTGGCAATGTTTAAATCCAGGCTAAAAACAGTTCTCTTTAGACGTGCATACGACTGAAAGATCTATCTGCACTCTTCTCTTTTAAAGCACTTTATTTTAAAATGATTTTAAAATGATTCTGTGTGTCTTTTTGTGTTTTGTGGTTTTAATGCAACTTTTCCTGTTTATGTAAAGCACTTTGAATTGCCTTGTGTATGAATTGTGCTCTACAAATAAACTTGCCTTGCCTTGCCTTGCCTAGTGAACTGATTTTGAACTTTGTACTCTTTCAGTCTTGACTAAGGCTAACCCAAATCAGAGCGTTAAGACGTTAATGGTCAAATCACTGAAGATACAAGGTACAATTACAGTAAAAAATAAATAAATAAATAAAAGATTTAGATTTCACATCTTTCACGTCTCAATTTACATCAGAGATCCTGAAATTATTTATTGAGATCAGGACAAATCTTTTATAAAATTGAACATAAAACATTACACACAACATTAAAGCTCTAGAACATTTTGCTTTGCTTTTTGGTAGTTTATAGTTTTATTGTTGGTATCAGTAAATAAACAACAACCTATTAATGGGACCTCTCTGCTAAATGTTGTCTACCTAAGCACTTTGAATGTTTCTATTATTCATCATTCACTACCTTTTAAGTTTGTGAGGACAGATAAAAATACACGGAAAAATTGAAGTTTTGTCCCTACCTGGGTTTGACTGAAATATTTACGAAGAAACAACCTTCATAAAAACAAAAATAACAGCTAGCCAGGCAAAGCCACCTGCTCTGTCTCGATATGTCTCAATATCTGCTTGTTATTGCTTTGCCTGTAATGTTCCACAGTATGGCATTAAATGTATCTATCTTTCTTGCAAGTAATCATGGGTGGGATTTTTTTTTATCTTGCTAAAATAGTACCTTGGAAAACATTCTTACAGTGATTGGGGTCGCCTTTCCACAGATCTAACCATGTCTCCATCATTGACTGGTGTCCATGGAGACTGATAAGCCAGCAACTCCATGGAGACGAGCAAGGGTTTTTGCGATAAATGCTTTGGCTTTGGAATAAAGTATTGAAGAAAAATCAGTTCAGAACATGAACCAAAGTTTAAATCCACAGCACTTGAAATTTGTTAACACTAAATATAAAAAACAAACAAAAAATAACTAGTCTAAAAAATATTATAGCACCAACATTCATTTATTGATACATTATACAAAAATATACCAAAGGTTCACAGTGTTGAGCAGTGTTTCACCAATCACTTTTTTACAAATCCAAAACTTCATTTTTCTTTTTTCATAGGCAAACAGACTTGGTTGTACAGTTTGAATTATTGTGGAAGTTTGTGTCATGCTCATGCTGAAACAATTAAATGTTGGGAGAGAAAAAACATACTCAGGCAAAAGTACCATTACTTTGAAAATATATTATTCAAGTATACTTAAAAAGTATGGTCGAATAAATCTAAAATGTGTTCAAAAAGTAAATTATGGAATTTACAAATAGTCATTCCAGCAGCAAACGCCCACCAGAGCCTGGTTTATCTAATGTCTCCACTGTACACAGCAGCAGAGCTGTGATTATCGATTAGTCGGCCAATGGCGTCAATAAACATTTTTATTAGTCAATTTATTATTTTATTGGGATGATAAAGGATTTATTTGAACCACAGCAGAAAGAAGGAGGCTTGAAATGTGCAATTTAGTAGTCACTCTCTTGTCCTGTCAGTGTACTTTGGTAAAATAATGTATGTATGTTCAGATCATAGACCGGAAAAGCAGTTTTACACTCTACGGTTCAGATTGAGTGTTGTCACAATATCAAAATTTCAAACTGGTCAAATTTTGTCCAGTTTATTTACATTTTTTTGTATCAGTATTTATTTTAATTTATTTGTTTATAACAATAGGATATAGTTTAGATACTAGTTTTAGAATCGATTAGCAGACAACCGGATCATAGATAGTTTGGATGGTTTGGTTTAGCTTATTTCACGCCTTCTTTTAATCGACTAATGGGACCCAAATTCTCATTTTCTGAGAGGGTTCCCAAGAGTTCTTAGAAAAGTTTTCCAAATTAGATCGTGTGAATTTTTACAAGGGAATGACATGCTTATTTGCTTTTGTAAAGTATTTTATGATCATTTGTGTTCTGTAAAATCTACTAACCACAAAAAGATTATATTTTTCCTGGTATGATAGTAGCTTCTTGGGTAAACAGGAGAAGGGTCGCCAACATATCCATGAGTAAATTAGGGGTTGTTGAAAGAAACACATTGGAAACCACAGGACTAATCGATGCACAGGGAATGTCACTAATCGCACAATATTTTCAATTTCAGCCCTAATTCACAGCAACAGGACCAGCAGACACACATGCAGTGGAATCAGGGGGTTATAGTCATACAGTTATAGCTCCAAGTAGCACCAGTTTAAAAAAGCAGTGATGAAATGAGCTTACATTTTAAAATAAGCTTAAACTTGAAGAAGTAAACAGGAGCAACAAATTCACATTTTTGAAAAAAACATTGGGTTCAGCTACATTTCTGCTTATGACATTATTTAAATAAACTTATTTACATTGGATTTTCTTTTATTCTTTAAAGTTCCTTATACTTGAATAAATACTAGTAATGTACGTGTATTTTTACCTTATTTTTTCTTCTCTTGCAGCTGCTCTACTCTACCAGTGATGCTTTATTTCTAATAAAATGTAGGCCCTCAAATCTGAAAAAACAGGAAGATAAATTTTAGCAAAATACAGTATAAACCAAAATTTGACACCGAGCGTAACATTGACATCTGGGAAGGAGATAATTCAAAAAACACTTATTTACAATTCAATATAGTCCACACGTTTTTGAATGTTCAAAATCTCCCAAATAGTGTCAAGATTTGTTGGTCTTCTTTAATGTTCAGAATAAGTGCTATGAAATCTCATACACATTCAGAAACTCACCCAAAATAATCAAAGTTTTGGTCCAGAGTTTGAGTCACTTTCTCTTCTTTAAAATGTCTAAATGTAGATCTTCAACGTATCCAAGTTATTGTTACAGTCCATTTTCCGTAGAAGCAAAGGGGCCAAAAAAGTCAACAAAAAAGTATATGTATTTATGTCTTGGACTTGTGTGTCCATATCATTCCTGGTAGTAGTTTATGCAAAAGTACTTTTTTAAATGTCCAAAAAGTTTCATAGTCTCCATGAGGTCTATGCAAGCAAATTGACAAGTTGAACAGGCCACTAATAAACTCATCAATATTCAGTTCTCACAAAACTTTCCCTGGTTCAATACAAGGGGTAAGTCTTGTAGAGTGTATAGTTTGTATAGTATAGTTTAAGAGAACATTTTTATTTTTTGAGAATGGATCATCCCTCAAATTATATTAAAATTAAATTACTCAACTTTTCTTCTCATAATTCTCATACGTTCTGTTTCCCCCCTCAGTATTGTAAAAGCAGGACAAAAATCAGACTGCTACATGCTGGATTCATCTAATTGTAAAACATTTATCGATTGCAAACTTGTAACAAAGAGCCATGTGCGTCTTGGGATGACAGCTGATGTGACGGTGGTCCACACAGCTTCACTTCTGTGTCTGATAAAGCTGTTCTGAAGCTGTGCTAGGGAACATGCATGTGAATACTAGACATGTGCCCAAGGGTTTGTGAGCGCTAGGAACAAGTTAGATAGATTTAAATACCTACTTCTTCCTTTCGCGGTTTGAAAATCAGGTGCCGTAGCGTTAAATCATGAATATGAAGACCCATTAGCCGAGTCAAATAACTCATGTATCTGACAAAGAGCATATTACATCAACCATATGCATTGTTAAAAGTCATATGCTCTAAAATGTTCAAATGTTTTGGAATGTCCACAACATTTTCAAATTCAGTATTCTTAAAAAAAAAAGTAAAAGCTACAGTATCAACGGTGCAGATAATATAACCGATGAAATGGTTCAAAATGTCTCTGTTGGCAGGTAAGTGAGATGACTACAAATTGTTAAAGCAGTCCGTAACAACTTAGATAGTCTAAAAATGTTTTCAATTAGTCTATTCAAAACGTTTCCACAATTTGCACTTACATCCATCAAAGTTTTGGTACATTTAGGGCTTGCTCTCTAGAAGTCCACTGGTCGAAATTTCCAAAACTCTTGTTATACCAAGTTGTTTTAAGCATCTTGTTTTGTTGCTGCTCAGCTGAGGATGTTGAAAAGTTAATAGGGTAACTCCAAACTGTCCAAAAATATTTTCAGCTCATCTTTAAAAAACTTGAATTTCTTTATTCTATGTATGTATGTAATGTACTTTTAGATTTTGCTCCATTCATTTGTGCATGTTGATGACTCAGAACTGTTCAACGAGTCAGAGATGTATAACTTGAACTGAATTATTCAAAATGTAAAATGTACTGTATTTAAAGTTGTGTTTTCCTCAGCTGTGCATGTTGAACGTCCGGCACGCTGCCTCCTGGTGGTGGTAGTCGTACTTGCTCAGGCCTGGGGGGTAGTATGTGGTGGTGAACATGTTTGAAGGGCCCAGAGCCGCTGAGAAATGGTTACATGTTTCATCGTTCACATGGAGGTTGTTTTTGTTCAAGGTCTGAGAAGAGAGAAGATACAAGTCAGAATTATTTGAAATGCACTGTGGAAAATAACTAAATCTAATTAATTTCCCAAAGACGCAAAACTTAAAAAAAAGTAGCAGCATATTAAAAGTAGCAGCCATATTCTGCATTTTTGTGACTGCAGGTTTTTGGTCACCTTGAACAAGTGTAAATGAAGCAAAATACAATTCCAGATGTGTTTTTGATGAGAGAACAACATAAATGTGTCCTTTAATAGAGGTACTTGTAGTATCAGTAGTTAGTTTCAGTAGGTGTAGTGATGGTGATTCATAATATGCACTGACGCCAACCTACCTTAAACTCCATAGGGATGTACTTCTCGTTTTTGGGTGCTGCATTTCCAGGTTTGTTGTAGTTCAGGTGGTTGGGGGTGCTGGGGTGGATCACTGCAGACTCTGTGGATGTCCGGTTCAAATGGTAGCAATAGGAGTAACCCATAGCAGAGATCAAAGCTGCTACGAAGAAGCTAGCAAGCCCCACGGCGATCAACTGGAACAATGTGTACGCTAAAAGGGAAAGGAAAATATAAGATAACAATGGAGCTGAACCAGGACTAGACTAGCATTAATGCGAGACTATACCAGGACTAGACAAGCATCTGACGAAAAAAAGACTTACTTCCACAATTTTGGTCATCTTGTCCAGGCAGGATGACTACGAAAGAGAAACAATAAAGTTTAAAACCAAACTATCCAAATACCCAACAGCTTTATGCATTGGACACTGAACAGACATTGCTTTTCTTGTAAGAAATTGAATACGTTATTGTGTCAGTGACATAAAGTAGTTCCACTATTATTGCTTATCTTGATGTTTTTCTAAAGCATTACATGACACTTAACCCTAACCCTAATTTTTAACTGTCACAAGCCTAACACAGCAGTATTTGAGCCTCAATTAAAGTTGTGCCATGATTTCCTATAGGCTGCTGTGTAGTGTTCACCTCTTCACTGTTGTTACCAAGGCGAGCAAAGCGGCACACGAGGACTGAACACCTAAATGACCAAAAGTGAGAATTCCTTGATTGATTTACCTACAGAAGATACCAACCACCCTGGACACAGGGGCTCCACGTGCTGGTGCATGACAGTACAGAGCTTTGAAGTTGGTTCATTACTAGCCCACATCTGGGACCAAAGGTGTCAAAACAATTAATACTGAAACTAGATACTTGTTTGAGCAGGTCTACTGAAAGAAAACCACCTAAATAGGACCTTTTCTAAATAGTTTTAGAATGGCTGTCTCACCAATCTGACCTCCTTAGCCCTGTCACTGAGTGTGAAATGTTTGTAACTTGGAAATACCTGGAACTTCGTGGGGTTTGCAGGTTCTGGACTGGGACACATTGTTCAAACAAAGTCCAGAGTCTCCACAGCTCCTGGTTCTGAACTGAAGCCCGTTCTCATCACAATCACCCCAGTCCGTCCACTCAGGCCAACCTAAGAGAAAACATAGAAAGAAGAGGATATAAAATGACCAGGACTAAACAAGGACTAAACCAGGTCTAGACTTAAGCAGGACCAAACTAACGATAAACCGGAACTTAAACAAAAACTAGGGCTACAAAACCAGGACCTCACAAGGTTTAAACCAGGGCTAAATCAGGAAAAACGAACAAAACAAGGACTCAAATGGAACTAATACTGTTGCATGAGGAGGACTAAAACTAGTGCTGTAGTCGCCTTAAGAACGAATTGATTAAGAAAAGAATTGGTCTCTCTTTCTCCATACAATATATATCTTCAACCTATAATATTAATTACTTTTCATGCTAGAAAAACTCAAAAACGCTACTTCCCCTTTCTTAATTGCTACACCCCTTTGTTTAAATAATGTAAACCAGTAGCAACACAATAAAAACGAACTTTTAGGACTAGAATAAATATGTGATTGTGTATCTCCAATAAAATGTCTTGTACCTTCACAGCTGTGGGTGTTGCAGAGGGCCTCCTCCGTGTGCAGCCCAATGCAGATGTCTCCTCCCTGAGCAGGAGCTGGGTCCGAACAAGCCCTGGTCCTCTGGAAATGTCCCCCTCCACAAGAAGAGGAGCAGGAGGACCAAGCTGACCAGCAAGACCACACGCCATTCACTAAAATAACAGTAAAATCAAAGGTAATAGATGTTACATGCCTCCTGTTCAAAAATAGTAAAACTTTCACAATTAATAGATGCCATTAGCACTAAAATAGCCCTCCCACTATCTTCAGGTCCATTTGACCCAGTCTAGATTTTTTGTTATATTTTTTATTTCATTGTTATGAAACTTTCCTGGGTGGTCCAAAACATCACCTAACATACAATTTATGCAATTTATAACATTTTTTCCTGATATCAAAACATATATTGCTCTTTGCCCAAATGTGCATTGCTCAAACAAAGAGAGCACGAGGGTTAATGAGCACGTCATGTTCTACTGGTCATTGCGGGCTGCTTTTACTCATAGGATCTGGCAACTCAAAGAGAGGAGCTTAGTCCCTTTTCGAAATGGATAATTGTTGTTTGTAGTTGTGCCTAAATTAATGTTATGAGTGTTTTGGTCTTAAGTTAGTCAGTTTAGTCCTGGTCTAGTCCAGGTTTAGTCTCAGTTCAGGCCTATTTTGATGTGATGTGTTTGCAAGTGTGAACGCACTTAGAGGTTACCACCTATAATTAGTGTAAACCAGACACCAGAAGCCAAAACTGCAGAGTGTCATAGTATCTTTGCAGAGAGCTCAGGCATTTGTTTAGAATACATAGGATTCAGAAACTTGAATTGAATTTTAGTTAGGGAAAACCAGCAGGAGTGCTAAAGGGCTTTAATAAAACATATGGCAATATTCTATAGTAGTGGACCCAAGAGCAGTAATGGAAATAAGCAGTAGTAATAGTTGTAGTGAGAGTAGCAGTAAAAGTAGGAGTAGTTGTCGCGGTATTACTAGTTTATATTTACACATATATATTACTTAAATACCTGGGCAGGGCTGCAGTGCACAGTCCTGGTACTCCACAGGTGAGCCCACACATGCCGAGGGGTTGGTCCGACCCTGAGGCGTGGAGCAGAGACGTTTCCGAGTCCTGAAGCCTCTGGAGCAGGACCGAGAGCACATGGACCACGTTTCCCACAATCCCCAGCGAGCACCCTGTGGAACGACAGGGGACCGACCGCTGGACTTAACCAGGTCCTCAACCAGAGCTGAGACAGAAAATATATTTAAGGGATAATCAAAGTCTGGATAACAAATCAACAAGGGTGCACCGATTTTAGGCCAATACCAACCAATAAGATAAGCTTTGGCCAAACCAATATTAGGGCGATATTTTATTTTTATTGTTAGGTTATTTTACACTACAATTTTGTATAATGTAAACAAAGAAATGTTGCTGTAAAGTAATTCATGTTCATATTTTTTTTCTAAAATAAGGATCAAATTGATTTTAAAATGTATAGAACCAGAACATATAATACCCTTCACTTGGGGATAGAAAAAGGAAAGGGTTTGTAAAGGTCTCTAGGCCAGGGGTTCTCAAACGTTTCACATCAAGAACTATCTAAGATAATTCTTGGCATTTCAAGTACCACCAAATTTAAACCAAGACAATATCAGACCTAAATTAAGGCTAAACCAAACCTGAAACAATACGTAAGGTAGTATTTGTAGATTTGTCTCTAAATAAAACAGATACTCAGCCTATATACCATTAAAGTTTGAGAATCATTGCTCTGGGTTATAAGTAAAATTAGCCTTCACTTTCCCACTCTGTGAATTTCTAGTTTTATTTGGATTATTTATCAGACTAAAAGCTTTCCTAAATTTAGTTGGATTGGTTGATTGAATAGTAGTTACAGCAGTCGTAGGAGCATAAGAGACATCTTTCAAACACAAAACTATAAAACGCCACCCACCGTCGGTCTGGCAGGCCCCTGACCCATCGTTGGGGCAGTAGCGTGTCTCTGTCTTCTTTTTGCCCGACTGCAGAAGCTGTGGTTTGGGCAGCAAAGCACGGCAGGTGTATCTGGACCTTTGCTCCAGCCGGGACCCATCCTGGCTCACGTTCACTGGGATCCAGGGGGTCCATGGGGTGTTCCTACGCACCTCCGGACAGGCCTCCAGATTACAGGCTCGGTACTCCTGAGAGCGGACAGGATATAGTTGATTCATATACAGTTATGGGTTCATACAGATAATGTCACATGATCCTACTGTAGATTCCTTACTGTGGCACATCCGGGGCAGCTGCTCCCGTTCTCACACGTCCTGCTCCTGGAGTGGACCCCTCCTCCACACTCTGAGCTGCACTTTGCCCAAGGACCCCATGAGGTCCAGGACACAGGCAGCGGACAAGGCCTCCTCTCATTGCACAGCCTGAGGAGAATAGTGAAGGATGAATCTCTGACCTGGTTTAACATTAGGCTAACTGAAAATTCTGATTATGTGTGATGACATGATCTCTCATGGACCACAACTAGAACTAAACCAGGTCCTGAAAACGACTGAACTAGAATCCTACTTTTAAAACATAGTACAAATCTAATCACAGTACTTGTCGGAAAAAATTGTATTTGTATTTTTTCCAAAACCCAAATCCAGCCCTAAAACCTGGTCTTGAACCAAACCAGGTCTACAAAGTCACATCCCTAACCCAGAATTAAATCAGGATCAGAAAAGGTCAAACCCAGGTCCAGGTCCATCCTGGTCTCACCTCTCCTCTCTTCCCTGCCCCACACAGACTCGTCCTCCGTGTCGGGGCGAAGGGTTGTTACACGACCTCTGTCTGACCTCGAAGCCGATGCCACAGCTGCTGCTGCACTGGCCCCACGATGACCAGGGGGTCCAGCCGCCATTTCTTCAAAGATAGAAAAAATAAAGTAACAGGAAAAACAAGATGAATTATGAACGAATCACCTGGCCCATATTTTGTTTTGGCCAACCTTTTGTCTAAAGGACACATAAAGCACTGAAGTGGGAAGAGGGTAGAGTTTGGAGTAAATTTAAAAATATAATGTGGGGGAAATTATCAAAACTGGCCTTACTTATAGATTCAAAAATATGCTCAACAATCACCATCAGTCATGAAAAAAAAAAACATCAGTCGTTCTCTAGAATGCATATGCAATTTTTCTAATTATTGATAAATAAATGTATTTAATTATTGTTTATCAGATAAAACAAACATAGAACAAACATGTAGTAATCTGATGCAGGTTTCACAGTGATTGTAGCCATTACTAATTCGTAACACTAGTCTCCAGGAGGGCTTTTAACAGATCAGATGTCAACAAAATGCAATGTTAAATAAGTTTAACAACAATAATTGACAATTGGCAGTCTATTGGATTTTCTACTTGAAGATATAAAAAAAAAAACACAATTCAGCACATGAACTCTTACCTTTCATTAAAAGTAACAAAAACATAGAGTTACGTATATTAGAGTTGTTTAAATAGAAGATGCCTGTTTTGTACCTGGAGCAGTTGGCGACCTGTATAGTGGGCCCTTTGCACTCCTCTCCTCCACACCGAGCTGAAGGACCATCACATGACCTGGACCGACACAAACACAGACTGGACCCCTCCCCATCACTATGGGAACAGGACTGCCACTGTGCCCATGGGCCAAACCCACCGTCCTGGGTTAGATTTCTCACCTAAACACAGCAAGCGAGATGTTAGGCGTTAACATGCATACATTTATCTATCAATTAATTAAAAAAGAGAATCCAACCAGACTTATTTTCAAGATATGTGTTCAGAAACTCAAACCATCTTGAACCACTCCAGCTACTACATGTGAACTCAAACCCTTCTGACCAATGACATGGGAGCATTGTGGTTTGGGCAGAGCATATGTAGGTATGTTTCAGCAGAAATACGGACTACTTTGTTTTTGAAAATTGGATGGGAAAGATTTTGGTCCTTATCTCTCAACTAGATCTGGCAAAAATGTATTTCCACTTTTTCCCGAGGAGGCGTCATCTGACCCCTGAAGTGGCTGCAAACTTTATTGAGGTTTTAGAAAAAAGTCAAATTATTTTACCTGTGCCCTGTGATTTTATAATCGAAAAATTTATCAGTAGACTATGTGTCAGCCTTGGATCTTGTTCCTCCAGTTACAACAAATTAAAACTAAACTTCCCTGGAGAAATGAAGAGCTGAGAAAATTAAAGAGACAATGCAGAGTGTCAGAGAGAAGGGGGAGAAAACACAAAATAACAATAAACCATAAATTATTCAACAATCAACAAAGAATATACAACAATGCTATGAGAAAGGCAAGAAACAACTACTTTTCCAAAATCATTTCCAACAATAAAAACAACCCAAAAGCCCTCTTCTCGTCCATTGACAGCATTTTAAACCCTGGTTTTAGTAAGTCTAATTTTACCCTGTTGTGGGTTCTTTTGTGAACAAAGGAATGATATGGCTTAGTCAAGGCAAAAATTGTGATCAAAACAGTGAGAATATTTACAATGTGTAGCAGCAAAACACAAGCAGTCCTCAACAGCAATGCACAAGCAGTCCTCTGGATGGCTCTGGAGCAGGTGCCTGTGGTGCATACAGCTCTCTGGGGGGTCCCTTTTATAATGGGAAGCCCCTCCCCCAAACCAATTAACAACTAAAAATTAAATTTTCTCCACTAATAGAAACATTTATCTTTTACAATTTATTTTAGAAATTCACAAATATAACCATAAGCAAAAATATAACAACAACAGTAGTATTTAGAACCTAATAAAGAAAAATAAATCTAAACGGCAAGTCACATGACGTCACCCGAGCCGTCACGTATGCGCGCCCTACATGTGACGCAATATAATGCGGAAGTCCGCGGTGCTCGGGTTGGCTGACCAAAATGCGGAGGGGACGATGAATAGTGATGAATGATGAATGGTGAACATTTGCGCATGGGGAAGAAAAGCTATGGCGAGAGAAATGTTTGTGCAGCAAAAAGTGTGCACCCATGACTACCGCGATGACTACGGAGGAAACCAGACATGCAAACGGGCAGGTAAGAAAAATGCCGGTGCAGGTGTATGTGCATGTGGTCTCCCCGCGCTTCCTGACGGAGCTACTCCGTCACATACCCCCACCAACTCTCTCTGTGAGACATTTGCAGACCACTTCACAGGGAAAATAAACACTATCAGATGTAACAATTTGTCTAGTCAATCTACTGTTTTTAACACATCTGAGTGTTTGTCTTTACCGGAGGAAACACTGAACAGTTTTGTCCTGGTTAATTCTGAGATGCTTGATAAAGTTTTCTTTTCAGTGAGGCCCACCACATGTCTTTTAGACCCGATTCCAACCCAGTTTTTTAAGTCATTTTATGGATCTTTTAGAGAGGAGCTTTTAAACATGATGAATTGCTCTCTCCAGACAGGGGTCTTTTCCGCTGCCTTTAAAGCAGCAGTGGTGAGGCCTCTGCTGAAGAAGAGCAAATTAGATTTGAACAATTTTAACAATCCTTGATAAAAGTTTAGAAAAACTCAGCTTAATTATTTTTTAAACTCACACAACATTTTTGAGGAATGTCAGTCTGGTTTTAGGGTAAACCAAAATACCGAGACAGCCTTGACAAAGATTTTAAATGATTTTAGACTAAATTAAGTTAAGTTAGTTAAATTATGATTCAAAAAAGGTGACAGTGTTGGTTCTACTGGATCTATTTTTTATAATTTAGAACATTACCAGAGTCCGCCCCATTTTCTCTCGCTGATGCATGCTTTTATAACCAGTCGTGTAGACTACTGTAATGCCCTGCTCTCTGGTCTTCCCAAAAAAGAGTATTTCAGGTTTGCAATTATTACAAAATTGTGCGTTCACACTTGCACAATCACCACATCAAAATTGGGACCAAACTTGGCATAAACCCGGAATTAAACCTGAACTAGACAAGCCAGGATTAAACCAGGACTAGAACAGGACCAAATCAAATCAGGACTCAAACTAGGCTCAATTCAGAACCGAACCAGGTGCGAACCATACAAAGACTAGAACTCAAAAGCAGGAGTGTCTTACGGGGCAGTCTGTGATGTTCTGGATCCACTGGTTCATGTTGGAGCTTTCCTCAAACGTTGTGCAACGTCGTTTGAGCCGGTCCCAGCCACAGTACGGGTCCCGTGCCTCCACACACTGCCTAAAATACACCCACAGTCATTATAATTTGTATATAAGTTCTTTCAACATGCCTCTGTATCTCCTGTACCTCTCTGATGCGTGGCTCGAGCACCTCTCCAGAGGGATCTTCACCATTCGGTCACTCAGCCCCACGAACAACGAGCGGTCACTCTGCAGAAGACGGATGCTCCGAATTGGTCCGCTCAGCCCGGGTGGGAGGGGCCTGAGCTCCTCCAGGTAACAACCCTGTAGCCTCTTGTCTGTAGTGGACAGGGCTTTCAAGATGGTCCCGTACTCTGCAGGAGGAGAAGTAGAAGAAGCGTTAGTATTAATTGAAGTAATAAAAATAGTATAAACAATAATATAAAAATAACATTAAAAGTATTAGCATTGTAATTGTTGTAGTTGTAGTAATAGAAGTTGAAAAGTAGCAGTAGCAGGGATAATACAAGTAGTAAAAGTTACAGGAGGGACCAATCCTTGTTTGGCAAGTCTCTAGTCTGTGGCTCACAAGTCAGTTCCAAGCCCTTTACTTTGAATTTCAAGTCCTTTCTGCTATTTATGCAGAATGACCAAACTACAATACCAAATACAGGTCATATTTTTCACAAGATAGATAAAAAAAATGATGTATGTTTATAACTCTACAATTTATTAATGAATGTTGTGCTAAAGTATCACAATACAGCATCTCGTATTGATATGTGTGTTGCCAAGTCTGTCACAATACAGTAGTAGTAGTAGTAGTAGTAGTAGTAGTGGTGGTAGTAGTTGAGTAGTCATATCCTCTACTACAGCCTAAACCCTGGATCTGTGCTCACCAGTGCCGATGTACATGACATGGTAGAGCCTGTCCCGGCCCTGCACTACGTCCACACAGAGGCAGGACAGGCGCACGTTGTCTTGGGTGAGCAGAGGGTTCACTGTGAGCGGCTGAACCACATCGTTCATCAGAAACAGCCTTTGAGCGTCCTGAAGACTTCGCTCCGTCAGGTTCTGCCCTGGCCCCACCTCGTCTAAAGTACCGCACTGAGAGAGACGGAGAACAATACACTGATAAACATTCATTTCTGTCAATGATTTGTTTGGGTGTTCTTTAGTAGAGAGTCAATCCTCTGTCTTTTTTCAGACTTTGGAGGAAGATATTCTAGTAATTTTATATATTGTAAATGTAAATGCACAGTGGCAGAGCAGTTAGAGCTCTTGCCTCCCAATAAGGAGATCATGGATTCAATCCCCGGACCAGCCCAATATCACATGATCTCTCTGAGTGGAGTCTGCGAATCCTTTCAGAGTTACTGTGGGTTCTCTCCGGGTTCTCCAGCTTCCTTCCACTGTCCAAAGACATGTATGTGTAGGTCAATCAGAAACTCTAAGTTGCCCCGAGTGAATGAATGTGAGAGTAAATGGTTGTCTGCCTGTGTCTATGTCTCTGTTTTATCCCTGTGATGAGTTGGCCCCTGTCGAGGGTGTACTCCACCTAACACCCAAAGTCACTGGGATAGGGTCCAGTTACCAGCGACCCCTAACCGGAAGAAACAGTAGAAGATGAATGAATTAAATATAAATGCTTAAAAGCTTGCATTGTTTATGTTCATCACATGTCCATTATTTTCAACATGGGCCAGTAATTAGGGCCATGTTTATCGGTTTATCCAAATGTCTAGTAGGTGAAAAAGCAGTTTGAAATTTCTCACAATGCACTGCAAAAAGTAACGTCCAGCACTGGTGACTATAGACCACAATACATTGCAAGTCGGAAAATTAACAGCTCACAGCGACAGGTCTTTAACTGGACACAACACAACTGAATGAAAGCAGATAGAGGAGCTGTTTAAATAAAGCACTTTCACCGTGATTGTCAATAAAACCATAAATCTTAAATAAATTGTTTCAGTGTAAAGTCGCTAATGTTAGCCGCTTAGCATGAGGTGTGATTGAGCTAAATACTCCAGTCTGTTTGAGATTTAAAATGAAACCAATCTGGACAAAATCTCGTATGATTAATGTGTCAGTCAGATTTGATCGATGTTTATTACAGGCATAACTTTCTATCAGAGTAGACTTTTTTCCCCTTCCCAGACTCCAGTCACGTGACCTGTGGTGAGCTCAGTGTCCAAATTGTGGAAAAAGACTCCCTGAGCCACTGCTTGGTCAATGGAGGATATTCTTTACTTACAAGAAACTCTGTTAGTTACCTGAAAGTTAGGTATGGGGTTTGGCGTGGGTTGCCAGGCGGTGCGGGGGTTTTCCTGGAAGCGGAAGGGTCCGTTGAAGGCAGTGGTGATGGAGCTGAGGTTGAAGGCACAGATGGCTGACGCAGACAAACTATTTCTGAAGAGACAGAGAAACAAATCAATTATAAGGACTGCAACTAACTGCTATTTTAGTAGTATTTTAGTTAACTAGTCCGCAATTCATTTCCCAATTAATAGACAACTTTAGTGATTATTTCTATTGTTTCTATTGTCGACTTTTTAAAAACAATAACATTAAAAACAAGGTGTAAATATGGTTACTGAAGGCTTCACGATAGAAAATATTTTGGACATTTTTTATTAAATAATGTCATTTGCCTGTCAATGCCTTTTTTATAAAAAGCTTTTAGAATCTGTGTCATCCCGATAACTATTACGATTAATCAAAATACAACTCATTTTTTATAGTAGACTAGTCACAATTAGTCAGTAATTTAGCCATTATTATTAAACTTTTGCCTTGAAAAATGTATAAATGCAGATGTTTTGTCCTGGTTTATGATTAATATATCTGTAATTCATGGTCACTTGAAACGAAAACTGTCAAAAAGTTCCACATCTGGTCAAGATTAGTGAATCATTTATGCAATTATCAAATTCTTCAGTGTGATCTGAAGCGCTTAACACTCACACGTTGGTGGTGAAGATGCCATAGATCAGGTCTTGCTCGGGCAGGTGGAAAGTGCTTTGGAGCTCGTTGAAGTAAAATGGGATTTCTCCGGATCGGGAGCAGTTGAGTCGGGCTTTCATAAACGTGGTCCATGTGTCCTCCAGCAGAAAGCGCCCACCCATGTCGTTCTTACAAACACGAGCCACACGAGAGAACACCATTTTGCCACAGTCATTCTCCACAGCTGTCTCCCGGAAGAAGAAGTAAGCAAAACGGCCGATCTCGTATACAGAGACAAAGTTTGGTTCTATAGAAAGAAAGAAAAAAAGTAAGAAGTCATAAAATGTACTTAAATGGATGTAAATGAAGTATCTGTATAAATGTAACATCGCCTAAAATGAGAGAATAATTATTTTGAAAGAATAATTCAAAATATGAATCTGGACATGTTTTTTTTTTTAAGGTAAGATTTTATAGCTTTTATATAACCTCCACAAAATCAGTTATAGAGAGGAAAATAGTAGCTACAAAGAATAAGTCCATTTGTAGGACAACTGGACATTCCCAATAGACATTAACATTTCAGTTAATAGCTTTATTACCAACAATTAATGACAATTTGAGCTCTACAGCTTATTGTGGCTGTGTACCAAAAATAAGTTACCAAAAACTATAGTTTTATCGAAAAATCTGTTACTCTAGATAATAATCAATATAAGAAAAGTACTGAAAAACTATTCAGGTACTGTTAACAAAAAATCGTTTCAGAACTGGTACCCCAAAAAATTGAAAGCTAGGTACACAGCTCAAGATGGGACTAAATTAGCAAAGTAAAAGTACATAGTAACCCATGACCTCTGCTTTTTGAGTATTTTAATTTATAAAATGGTACAATCTTATATAAACAGTATTACTATAGAACACTGGTTCCCAAAGTAAGGGTTGGGACCCCTCGGGGGTCGCGACATGATTTCGAGATGTAATTTGAAGAAATATGACACTGTATTTGCTCAATTTTTTTCCAACATAAATACAGTATCTTTTAGTAAAATAGGGTCTAATAAAACAATAAACTATTCAAATAACCAATATTAAAACTGATTTAACATGCTTTGACACTTGACACAATTATTTTTCATTTGGCTTTGTGGGTCCGGGTTGGTTACATGGCTATTTTGGGGGTCACGGCCAGAAAAGTTTGGGAACTCCTGCTATAGAACACCAATAATAAACCATATGTACCATTTAACCACTTGGAGTTGTACTGAGCGCTGCGCAGTGGGGGCATGTTTCCAAGACTGCGGTACAGGACGGGGTCTCGTCCAGAGAAGTCGATGACAGTGGCGGCATACAGCTCTCCTCTCGCCGTGATCATTGCCGTGGAGTTATGCCGAGGGTCGTACGGACAGCGTGCCACACCGTTTATAGAGTCCAATACCTCACTGATGTTTGAAATCTGAGAAGCAAAGAAGAATTAAATATACCTTAGAAAGAAAGCATTTAGAAAGAAGGAAATTACAAATATATTTTCAAATGAATTTTGTCTAAATCTAATTTGAGTTTAAGTTTAAGTTTAAATAAATTTAAGTTTGAATAAATACATAACTGTTGTTGTGTCCTTGGGCAAGACACTTCATTTGACTCACCCACCTTTCCTCAGGTGTTGATGTAAACTCAAGTGTGGGTGTGAGACTAGTCAACCAATGTAAATAAGCATCTATATCATGTATGTTCATTAATGTGCACTGGTCTGACCAAATTAACAAAAATACTAGGTCTAAAGGTGCTTAGGGTGTTTCACACATTAGAGCACTCCCTGGACCAGCCCCAGAGCGCTCTAGATTTAGTTCTATTTACTTCAATCCTTGTTCACACACACCTCTCGTCAGTGATGCGCGGTCGACCTGTAACCCGTGGGTTTGGGCGGGTCAGATAGCGCAATGAGATGACAAAAGTCGGGTGCGGGTGGATCGGGTTCAGGTTTCAAAATGGGTGGGGCGGGTCAGAAAAAAAGCTGACCCACGCATCACTACCGCTCATCATTCACCCATAACACCGCACCACGGGCCACATGAGAGCCATCAGCTGACCGCCCAACTTATTTCCATAAAAACGTGTGAACAGTGATTCTAAACTCATTGCTGTGAATAATTAGGATGCACTGGGTAAGTGAGGAAAACATGTCAGGTGCTTCAAACTTAAAATTAAGTAGTTGTTTTTCACATTTTTAAGACTGCATAAAATCAGGTGCAGCTCTTTTAGGTATGTTGACGCTCACCTGCCGAGTCATACAGACAGGAGTGAAGGCGTTGGTGCCACAGGTGAAAAGAGTAGATCCACTGGTCAATAAAACACGCACATAGTTTTGACATTCGTCCTGAGAGACAAAAGGAGATGGTTTGAATCAAAGTTAGGAGTTTATGGTGTATTCTTATATAGATATATTGAAGATTATTAAAGAAAAAGCATTTATCAAAGGTGCATTATGTAACTTTTCTAGTGAGGGTCTTCATGTTATTGCTTTGCCTGGAATGTTCCACAGTAAGACATTAAACCTATCTATCTTGCCTTTATTCAATTACAGGCGTTTTAATTGTGGAAAAAGTTGAACAATACCTTGGGGTCCTCTGTCCACAAATCTGACATGCAACTTGAACTGACAAATCCATAGACAAGACTCCAGAGACCAGCAGGTGGCAGACCCTCCACCAGAAAAGTGACATAATGCACTATTAAATCTAAAACTTAACTAAATCACATTAATATTACCTCTGTTTTGCCTTTACTTTGACAAGATTGTCTTGTGTCTTCATCTGGGGCCCACTCTGCTGCCTAAATAAATAAATAAATAAATAAATAAACTATATATATATATATATATATATATATATATAAATAAATAAATAAATAAATAAATAAATAAATAAATAAATAAATAAATAAATAAATAAATAAATAAATAAATAAATAAATAAATAAATAAACTATATATATATATATATATATATATATATATATATAAAAATGATAAAATACTGTTACCTGTATTAGTGAAATGTTGGTTAAATTTAGTCTAAAGAGAAAATTTCTGAAAAAAACAGTAGTAAAATTAATTAAATCATGAATTAGTAGAGGTATAATACTAAATGAATGTACTGTATATGAATAAGTTAGTATTATAAGTCCTTACCTTGCTCCTACAATGAGCTGGCCCCTGTTCAAATCTACAGCTAACTGTGAGAAATCTTTTGCTCCAGGATGAGAAAAATTCAGCCATCCACAACCGCAAAACTGTACAAGAAACAAAAACAAAATCGTAATTATTCAATATTCATACAAAAAAATCGCATACGTTTTAATATTACTCTACAAAATCATTCTATATTTTATTATAATAATGAAAAAAAACATCATAAAAAATACTGATATATATATGTTATATATGTTGGTCTGAAATCAAGTAATAATGAAATCAAGTAATAATTCATTCAAGTATCTTTTGCAAAATCTCACCATTAACGAGAAGCAGCTCTTAGCGTAGTTTTTACAAGTGGTCTTTTTATATACATATATATATGTGTGTGTGTGTGTGTATATATGTATGTATAAATTGAAACATATAAAATATTAATATTAATATTAATATCAAAGTAAGTCTGTTATGTAATAGTAGTCAGTTAACCTGATTGATATGTGCATCACTCTGAACTGACTTCTACTCATTTATCAACCAGAAGCCGTTGGGAACATTCTTGTGGTGGCCAGGTAAGCGATCAGTACCTCTATACGGAACAATGGGGTGCTCCTTCCTCGTGCAGTCTTCTGTTTTAATCTCAGGTTGGGACACAAACTGGGAGCAGCACAGCGCCACCATCAGGCCAAATGTGGTCACTGCACCCAGCCCCGAGACACACATGACTACAGCCACATCAGTCTTCAATCAGGTCCTCAGAAAACACCTGGATAAACAATTGTTCAAACATTATAACTTGACAACTGAATACATATTTTTGTTCAAGTAAAATTTTTAAAGATTAACATAAAACATTTATATTTAAAAGATTTTCTTCTCTAAAAATAAAGTACATACGCACATAAAAAGAAAACTGGATTTATTTTTACTATTAATTATATGTAGGGCTCAAGATGGAGATTCGGTCATGGCTAATCGTCAGTGAGTCTTTTTAATGCGGAGGACCACCGACAATCTTCTGTGAGTAAAATGTTAAAACTTTGGAGAAATAAACTGTATTATATTTTGTGTTAAATGGCACTGATTAAAAGTATGTCTTGATTATGTTCATGAAATTCAGATTTAAAGTCATTTTATTTGTTTTTGAAAAAAGTTAAAAATTATACTCTATCAACAACAGCAAGTTTTATTTATAAAGCACATTTCATGTGACCAGCACCAACTCCATGTGCTCAGAAAACTATCCATTGTCTCCCACTTTTTCGAGTGCTCAGAAAGAACATAAAACATAATGAAATAAACATTTGGAAAAAGACTTGTGCAAACAGGTAGGTTTTAAGTTTAGTTTTGAAGCCTGTTAAAGTGACAACAGCGCTGATTTCAGTGGGCAGTGAGTTCCAAAGAGTTGGTCTGTACTGACTGAAGGCACCAAGCGTCACCTTCACAGTAAGTGAATTCTTGATACAGCCTGTCATAAGTTAGAAGATCTTACGTTGTCTCACAGGGGTGTATCCCTTAACTCTGGCTCAGCATGTTTAGGTAAACCAGGAAATAGAGAATTACAGTAGAAAATTTGATTAAAATTTAAAGCACTGACCAATTTTTCTGAATCTGAGCAGAACAGAATGGGTCTGATATTTGTGTTGTTTATGTTTTGGGTTTTTTTGTATTTATGTTTCTGAGGTGATAACATTAAGTTTTGGAAAGATTATTAATATGCTTGAAAACATTTTGATCTGAATCCATCACCTACACAGAGAAGCTCACCCGGTTTGGCAAGCAGAAAGGTTAAGAGTGATTTGCTTTAAATGTTCATGGCCAAGTAACAAAATTTCAAATTTGTCTTGGTTTAATTGCAGAAGGTTTTGGTTCATCCAAGAGCTTATATTGTTCATACATATCAATACATAATATATTTTTGCTGTATCAGACAAGACAATTCCAGCCCTTGTGACTTATTTTCACAATATATTTTCTCATTGCGTTGCAAACACTAGTTCCGGTCTGGATGCTTGTCCCAGGTCTAAATTGGTCTCACTACGCTCCATTGTTTCTCTCAGTGTCAGTGGAACTCGACCCATTTTGGACTCTGACCCAAAAACCACAGGACGCCCCAAACAAAGTGCTTTATGTACAGCCGCAACCAATAAGGAACCAGGACCAAGAACTAGACCAGACCTTAAACTTTGTATGGGCATTTGGGTCCAGTGCAGATGCTATTATGTATCACAAAACATCAGAAAATTATTACTATTGAGAAAAAAAACAATTATAGATTAAGACTAAACCAGGAGGACATAACTTTGCTCAAAACAAAACTACACTAGACAAGACTAGTGCACTAAAAGGTACTAAACCAGGACAAAACTAGGTTTAAACTTTAAACCAAATAGGACTATCAATGCAAGCCAAGACTAAGCAAGCAGGACTAAACTAGGTCTGTATTTGGGCTAAACCAATACCAGGAAAGCAGTTCTAAACCAGGACTAAACCATGACTAAACTAGAGTCAAGCCAGGACTAAACTATGGTCCAAGTTATATACCCACGACTAAATTAAGTTAACAGAAAACCAAGAGGGCTAAACTAGGTTAAATCAGAACTAAACTAGAGCCAAGCCTGGACTAAATGGACTAAATTAGGTCTAAATTAGGAGCAAACCAAGACGACTAAACTAGGTCTAAACCGGGACTAAACCAGGACAAATAAGGATTAAAACAAGACTAACATCCAAGCAAAGACTAAACCTCTAAAAGATCTAAGACTTGACAAGATCGAAGTCCAGACTGAGCATCTAAGAAATAAGGATTAACCAAACTGCAACTAAACTAGGAGGACTAAACACATGTAAAAAACAAAAAACAAAAACAGTCCTGATCAAAAGTTTAAGACCATTTGAATAAATGACAACAGTCACATTTTAGGTTCCCTGCAGAGCTTCATTAAGCACTAAGAAATAGGAGTGAGACTAAAAAAAAAGTTTACTGAAAACAACAATTAAACTGAAATAGGCTGCATCTGATCAAAAGTTGAGGACCACACCTCAAAAAACAACCCAGAAACCCCTTCAAACATGAAGTATAATGAGTGGCACCACTGTTATTGTGGTTCCACAGACGAGGGCTTCAGTCATGAGGGATGCTCTCTGCAACATCTGCACCACCTGGAGCTCCATTGTTCCCCTGAAGGAAAAGCATCCCACCTCAGATGTGTTTGATGGTTACTGGACTGCAGTCGGCACTGGTAACGGCCTTAATCCAGTCCAGTGTCTTGACGAACAGCCAATCAGATCCTCCAGCTCAGTGCTGGTGTAATTTCTATGGGCCTTCCACTTTACTTTTTTGCTCCATAACCCCCAGGATCTTTTAACAATTTCAATTTCAATTTTACTGCTTCCCACCTCAGCAGAGATGGCGCTGTGAGACGCCCTGCTTATGCAGCTCAACAGCCCACATTTTTGCACATATTTGGGCTTTTAAAGGCATGTGGTCGTAAACTTTTGATCAGCTGCAGAACATACTATTTCAGCTTAATTGTTGTTTACAATAAAATGTTTACTCAAACTCAAACTCAAAATTTTTTTATATTTTTTTTAAAATATATATATATATATAATTTTATTTACCCTGGTGACAAAATCCAAACCCTCTTGGACTCAACATAATTTAAAAATAAATCTACTTGTTAAAATGCAATAAAATCATGCAAAATATCAATATAGGACCTATGACTTTACATTTTACAATTCGTAACATAATTAACAATTTGTCCATTTAAATTATATATTCTGCAACCAGTACTTCCAAAACATCTACTTTACTCCTCCATTAACCTTCCCTGAGGTGTTCAAACACATTCATTCAGTTTAGTGATAGAAAAACAGGAAAACACGTGAATGATGAAGGACAGCCAGCTCTATGTGTGAGGGGGGAGCCCTGACCAGCACATACGTAAACGAAACAGGGCACTGTATATTTGAGTTTTAAAGCAGGCTGTTTATGGACCTCTGGAGTTTCTCACAGAGCAGATAAACTTAAGTGAAAGTTAGTACTATTCAGAGTAAACATGGACGACTCGGAAAGTATTAATGCTTATATGGGGTTGTTATTTGAAGAGGTAGTGAAGTTACATAAGTTCAGATCTGGAGTTTACATTCTGGACTAACATTCTAATTATATGATTTAAACAGGTATAAATAGGTATAATAAACACAAGATATAATTAATTACAACTGATACGGTAGGTTTATGTCAGAGGACACATATACCTTTACTCTCCGATAAAAAGATGAAAAAAAGAATTACCTTTCCGATCATCAAATAATTATTTAAATTGTACATTGAGATTTTTTAAATATTTTTTTGCTGACACTGGAAAAGCAAGTTTTAATGTTGAACAATGAAAATAATTAATTGATTTCCTTGAGTTGACATGATATTTTCATGCTTTTTGAAGGTGAAATAAATTGGAACCATAAAAAATATATTTTGAATCTCAACTTTAGGAAATCAATTCATTATTTTCAAAAATAAACATTAAAAATCTTTGGGCTCCATATAATAGCATACATTTTCTTGAAAATGATAAAAAGTGTACTTTTTAAATGAAGACGAAACATACAGCGAGGGCTGGGTGATGTTGACAAAAATGTATATCTTAATATTTCTTTAGAGTATGACAAAAAAATTCAACAATATGTAAATCCAACAGAAATGTGTTAAAACATGTATTTAAATGTATTCTTAGACAAATTTGACATGTCTGTAAAATTCACAAAAGTGCAGGAATATCACCTTACACCCTTATTTGAAAGTTTTTCTTTTTTTTTTTCATTTGCTCTTTTTGAAGCATTTTTACTTTAACCCTCGTGCTCTCTTTGTTTGAGTAATGCACATTTGGTCAAAGAGCAATATACGTTTTCATGTCAGGAAAAGACTTCCTTCATATATATATTTTTTTTGCATAAATTGTATGTTTGTTGATGTTTTGGACCACCCAAGACAGTTTCATAGTGATAAAATAAAAATAAGACAAAAAATCTAGACGGGGTCAAAAGAACCCGAAGATCGTGGGAGGGATAAACAATGCATTTGAATTTTACAAATCTTTAAAATAACATTGAGAATATTATCTTAATTTTAATATATTGCCACCGCTACATACGGCCAAAAATACTGTTGGTGTACAGGACAGACTCTTAAAAAACATGTTTGCGTAAAATGGCAAAAAATGATCTCTTCTAACAACTACATCCTCCACAATATCAGTGTTGTCAACCACAAGATATTTACTCCATCCTCTGACCCATCCATTATGTTTTCCTCTCGCTGGCCTCTCATAAAAACAGTATAGATCTGAGCCGTCTTCCGTAGTCTCTAAATTCTAATCGTCCTTTTGAAGAACCTCTTTTTGTCCCGGGCTCACTGCGCTTTGAGTCCATTCAAATCCTCAGGGCCCTCCCACCGTGCGACAATGAGAGACTCCACAGATACTAAAGGAGGAGGAAGCATGGTTTGTTTCAATGACAGGCTTTAACAAGTTAAAAGTATGCAGCTCAAAGTACTTTGTACTTTTTCTTTTTAAAAAGCAACACTACAGACATAAGGACACATATTCTGTATTATTAGGCCCGAGCCCCACAAGCTGGCGAGATCAGGTCTATCAGTCTTGCAATGCCTGCTTCTAAACACTCACTAATGCACTCGTCAACTCATGCACATCCTGTACATACCAATTAGTAGTTGGAAAATTTAGCATTATTGTTACAAACGAGCAAAGCCTGTGCAAAAGTCTGTACTTAAAGAGGCTGTACCTGAAAAACAGAACTAGTTCATGTTCCCAATTTTTTGCATGTAATAAAGTAAAATCTGTGTTCCTCCGGCACAGATATAATGTAAAAGCATCTAATCAGATGAAAATGAGACAGCAACTTTTACTCTGCATCTATTTATAGAGCAGAAGCAGGAAGTGTGCTGTTAGCATGCTAATGTTTGTTAGCTTTACCAGTGAAGGTCCGTGATGCTCTGGGTTCAGAGACTTGTGAAAAGTGCTTGTAAACTCAGTTCGGTGAATATTTAGGATGCTGGGACTGCATTAGGAAAGTGATGAATACATGTGACTGATGTAAAGACTTTAACATGAATTAGTTCTGTTTTTCACATTTCAAAACAGTAAAAATCAAGAACAGCCCCTTTAAACAAGTGTTTTACATGGGGATGGCTGCCGCAAAGCGATTTTGGGCAAGAGGTCGATCCGATGGTAAATACTTAGTACTAGATGCAGCAGCAGCAATCGAAAGCAGCAGTACATAAATATTCTGATGGGGGGTATCTGCTTGTCTCCATGGGATTGCCTGGAATGTTCCATAGTATGCCACTGATCCTATCTATCTTGTGTTCATTCACTTATAGGTGTTTTTATTACTAAAACACATTGAAAAACATGTATTGTTATGATGAGCTGGATCGCCTCTCCGCAGATCTGGCCTGTAAATTGGCCTGGTGGCAGCTTGTCCTAATGGAGATGTTTAATGGCATACTGCGGAACATTTTAGACAAAGCAATTGCATTTCCATGAATGAGCAGGTGGCAGACCCTTCACCAGAAAAGTTAAATAGTCTCCTCCACAGATTTAACAGATGCCTCTAGCGCTGGATGCCATTTCTCATTCCACAACGACATATGACAGGGAAATTAATTACGTCTAATTATTCGTCCATTCTAAAGCTTTTAATGAGTGCTTTTGTGTCCTGACCCCTGTACATCAGCCTCTCCATGTGACCGCCTGGACCAAAGCCAAATACAGCGGAAAACCACTACACCAACCACTGAAATGAAAGTACTGTGTGTATATGTCAAATATTAGCAATTTGAAGAAGTTACACATTACAGGACAGTATTAAGTAGTTATTAATTGTTATTTTTTTTGTCCTAATTAGGCTTTGATTTAGGCCTGGCTTAAACGTTGCTTCTTGTTTAACATTTTTAGTAGCTGCTAATTACACATTGGCAGAGAGTATGGATTCCTCAAAGACAAAAACAGCAAGTTAAACTCATGAGACAGTGAGATTAATTCCTACTAAAGTCAGTTTGAAATGAATAATTTTGATCTCTTTTAGTCAGTTAGTCTTGGTTTACCCTCGTTTAAACCTAGTGTGATTTAGACTGTGTTAAAACCAAGAGAGGACCTGGTTTGGTCCTTTAGAACTGGTTTAGTCTTAGTCCTGGTTTAGTTCTGGTTCAGCGCTTGTTTAACACTTAAAGTAGCTGCTAATTGCATGTTGGCTGAGAGAGTGAATTCCTCAAAGCCAAGTTAAAATCCACAAGGTTATTAAATTAAGCAGCAGTGATATAAAATCCTACTAAAGTCAGTCTGTAAATTTGTTCAGGCTAAAATTCGGAGACAGGAGGATCGTCCGCATCAGAATATTCATCAGAAATCGTTTCCTTCCTCGTTTGGAGAGAAGGGTCCCTGTGTGCTCGAGTCCAAGGATCTGCCAAAGCCCCCTCCTCTCCGACAAAGTGAAAGAGGAGGTTTAGCCACAGTAACAAAAGAGACGCTAACGTGCCATGGACCCGCCACAATGAACCTCTCTGCCAAATCTGAGCCCCCGAACCAGGCCAGGACGAAGAAGAGGGAGCCAGGAATCCTAAAGAGACGCAGCTGCGAGGGACGAACAAACTCCTATGGGCAGTGTCTGGGGTGTTTTAAAATGTACTTGCAAAGTTACACATGTAGACTACAATTAAAACTTTACCCTTTGCCTCTTACAACCTTTGAAGTGTAATATATTGACAACAGGATGGGTGATTTTGACTAACTAATATCTCAACATTTTTGGGGGATTCCCCTGATAACAATGATCAGATACATTTTTGTTCAAGCGCTCAATCAGAAATGTTGTAAAGAAAAAAAAGAGTAGCAAAAATGTGAATTGACAAACAAATTGATCACAAGTGCAAAAACATCACTTAATATACTTAACACCGAAAATAAGTTTTCATTTTTGTCAAATGTCAGCCTTTTTCATTCTTTCCTTGTTAAATAAGATATTAAATAATATTCTTAGTATGCATAGTTTGGCATGGTGTCATTGGGCAAGACACCTTACGTTCCTGTTGGTGGTCAGAGAGTGAGATTGAGAATTTCACTAAATTCCTCTTCACAATTACAATGTTCTTGATTATGTGTGAAGGTGCTGTGGAAATTCTACTTTCTTTTAAAAATGCCACACGCCTTCAGTGCGATCATGACTGTCATATTCCAAAGATTTAAATGCTGAATGACAGTTATGTATTCATGTTGGCTGCATTGAAACAGAGCAAAGGATCATGGTCTATGTAGTTCTCTGTTTTTTGAGTCAGCTGCAACAAAACAATGCAGTTGAATAATTGTCCAAACGCCATTATATTATTATGAGATGTACATTACACTCATCCGAAGTCAATTGGTAAAAGAATATCAATAGAAGGTAAAGTCGGTTATTTGTCAAAGGTAGTGCACAGACATTCAAATGGGCTTAAATACTTGACCCAAATCTCACTAATCTGACTGGGAAAGTACTGAGACCATGCCACTTATTCAGAATTAGCTTTACACCCTTTCAAAAAAAGTGGCAGCAATGTGGAAATAATGGTACTACAAAGTTAAATCTATCCACAAGATTGCAATTACATGGCTAATAGTATATGGAAGTAATAGTAATGGTGGTAGTAGTATTTTTAGTTAGTTAGCTGTAAGTTGGTAAACTACTGCCTTCTATGCCATCTTACCACCACCAATCATTCACTCTAACAACTGAGCCGCTTACGTTTGCACTGTTTATTAATTTTGATATGCCACTATTTTCATTCACTCTTGTGGTATAAGGACATCTTTAGTATTCAGAGTCACATCCCTCAGACCAAAACAAGACGGTGAAAAACAAAAACTGCTCTATCTATTTTTTACAACGCAAACTCCTTTAAACGTCAAGATAGAGTTGATTTTAAAGATTTATAATGTCTGCTTTCTATCTGGGAAAGAGCTTCTGTTACTAAAATTTACCTGGAATTTTAAAACACAGTAAGAATGGTACTTCAGGAGTCTAACCCACAGCCTTGTTACTAAGAGGCAGGATAACTACTCTGCCACAGTAACGCAGCAAGGTTGTGTCCTTGTTTTGTCAAAGTTTACGTCTAGTATAAAAATACATGGTCTCCTTTGACTTTATTCGGGTAAACTTTGAAAGCAAAACAATAAATCAATGCAAAGGTAACAAAAAGTGCATCCAAAAGCGAATCTTTGTAAAACATTAAGTCTGCCTGATATTGCACAGTCTGGGGATATTGATTGTTTCTACAGTGGTCCCATGATCATTTAAACTCAACATCAAATAAATACAAATAAACAACATTTGGGAGACAAGGAATAGAGAAGAAATGTAGATAAATGTTAAAACTCTTTTAGGCATGGATTAATATTGTTAATTATTAGTTTCATTATTTACATTCTGGTTAATCCTGTATGGATGGTTAGTCCTGGATGTCTTTAGTCTTTAGTCTTGTTTTAGTCATGGTTTAGTCCTGGTCTTATCATGAGACCCAAGTTAAACTTGATGTAGTGCTGATTTACTCTTTTCTCAATTAAATGCATCTATTATTTAAAAGTTTGCAGAAAATACATTTTATATATATAGGCGATTTTCTAGTACTTTTTCTAATAATTTACACCTAGTTTTACTTCAGTTAAAAAGTGAAATAAACTTACCTGTTCACCATCTCCAGATCATCTAAGCAACGAGTCCTGGCACTGTAAAAAAAAATAAAAACAAAAAGTATTTATAAAATTCAAAACAAAACTTGCAAATGGGATGTATCCAAATGTCCATGGGCAGTTGTAGTATATAGAGTCACACCAGAGAGGAGACAGAGGAGAAGAAACAATTGGCTGCATAACGTTAACCCGAATAAATGTTGACCGCTGTAGATCCTACAGAAGCCAAGACTAAACCAGGACAGAACCAAAAACTAAACCAGGACTAACCAAAGATGAAACCAGAACTAAACAAGGTCTAACCCAGTGCTTCGCAATTATTTCTGTTGCACCTCCCTAGGAAGAAGAAAACATTTCATGCCCCCCCACTCTAGACCATGACTATAGTTTAATTTGTCTATAAAGTTATGTACATCTGCATAACATTGAATCCTAATTAACATTAAAGAAAACAAAAGAAAAATAGAAACAAATATAGATCAAGTTACGACAAAGAATAACTTTATTAAGGCAACGCACACCGGGAACTTGTTGAACAGAGAGAGCAAATGCTCGGCTCTTGCAGAAAACTCTCATCTCTCACTAAACTCATTAATAACCTGCTGAAACCACCGTCTTTCCGTCACGTTGTCTGTAATCTGCACATTTTACTTATATTCGAAACATCTCAGAGTTGTTTTATACCCTTTTTAAGAACCGTGATGCACATTGTTTAGTGTGCGCATGTGCTTGAAGTGTGTCAGATAAAGCTCTGTGGCGTGCCATACTTTGGTGTACGTTTAGTGGACTGCCCGCTCCTGTGGACGAGGATCAGCTGCAGTGCCTCAAACAATTGATTTATTCCTCCTTATTTTATTGTTTTGGGCAATTACACTTTATTCTAGTACGGCAAAAGCATGTTCGCCGGGGTCACGCCCGCCCTCGCACCAGGCCCCCACAGGGGGACGCGCCCCACTATTTGAGAAGCACTGGTCTAACCCAAGACTAAACTTTAAGTAAACGCGATCTAAACCTGAACTAAAGCAGGACTAAATCAGGTCTAACCCATTAAGGGGCGTTCAAACCGCAGCGACCAACGCGACCAGTTTACATGTTAAGTCTATGGTGTCGCGCGAAAAAAGCCTCCTGCGATTTTGCGGCGCGACAGGGGCGACCGGCGCGGCGCGAATCCTGCGATTCTGTCGTGCGGCGCGACGCGACAAGAGCGACTTTGCGGTGGCCGCAAATTCGCTTCATTCGCGCGACTTGGCGACCGTCGCAGAAGATAAACAAAGCTGAACTTTCTGCGGCCAACGCAGCGACCGCCGCGGATGGTAACCAATCAGAGACCACGCTTGAGAGACGTTACTACGTATATCATTATCCGGGAAGAAGGACGTAAACAAACCAAACGCATGATTGACCGAACAGACCCGCGCACGAGTAGAACCATAAACTGAGTTCCTGCAGAGTTTTATTGGCAGAATAAGCGCCTGACAGGGCTTCAAGTGTTTAGTGTTCTACCTGCACCAACAGGACGCCTCCAGTTCCAGAAGTGCCTGTCCCTCCGCTGACGCTGGCCCAATGATCCCTCTCCCTCGCTCTTTTCTTCAGCTTTTTGGGAGGGCATCCGTGGCTCTCTCTCTCTCTCTCTCCTCTGCTCCGTGCAGCAGCCGCGCACTTTTATTATGGTCCGTGTCACATATTTTGACCACTTTATCGGAGGATGAGGAGGAAAACAACACAGTGCTAGCTACACACCACGCTCCGTGGAGCGCATGTTACAAACGTGACACCACACGTGCTCGTCTCTGCCCCCTCAGACCGAGCCACGGCCCAGGTACGCGCCCAGCCCGACAAAAGAGCGGAAAATGTGGTCCCGAACGCCCCGCTCCCAAGAATCTAAACTCTAGCAGCAGGTTAGCTGTACCGGTCGCGCCGCGTGTGTCGCTGGTGACTTTTTTTTCGGCGACCAAGGCTACGTTCACACTGCAGGTCAAATCGGATTTTTTTGCCCAAATGTGACTTGTATCCGATTTTTTCGTGGCAGTGTGAACGGCACAATTCCGATTTTTTCAAATCCGACCCAGGCCACTTTCGTATGTGGATATAAATCCGATATGTATCCGCACTTTTAGAATGCGACTTCAATCTGAACGCTCAAATCCTGTCATCAGACCAAAATGTCATCAACAGGCGACATTCCCGGGTCACACGTCATCATTTTGAGTCAAAGTGGAAAGCCCCAAAAAACAAGAGACGAAAGCGGAAAGAAATGGCGGACGAGGGCGCCGAAAACTGTCAGTGGAAAAAGGAAGAAGTTTGTGAGCTAATAAATATATGGGGTGACCAATCAATTCAGGCAAAAATTGAAGGTTTGTATCGTAATCGGGCAGAGTTTGAGGAGATAGCGAAGGAGTTGGCCGAGCGAGGGATTAAGCGCTCCTGGCTGCAGTGCCAGCGGAAAATAAAAAACCTCCGCACGAAATTTAAAGAAACTAAAGCCCCGGTTGCAAAAAAATCTATAAATTGCCACAAATGCTTCACGACTGAGAGGTACTCAGTTGATCCATGTTTACTCAGTAAACACAGTGCGCTGCGTGTGACGTTGTGTTCTTTTGTGCGCATGCGGGCCGCATAACGCCACATTCCGTTCACACCAGATACAAACGGCAATCGCATTTTTTTTGTAATGTGAACAACCACATTAAAAAATCGGATTTTAACAAAAAATCCGAATTGGGGATCATACCCTGCAGTGTGAACGTAGCCCAAGTCGCGCGACTAGAGCGACTGTCCTTAAATGCACAGGCGACAAACTAGGGGCGACAGGCGCGATTTTGTCGCTGCGGTGTGAACAGGGCTTTACACTGCAAAATTAAGAGCAAATAAACATTAAATTAAGCATGTTATGTAAATCTTGTAATAAATTGTCTTTAATCAACTTTGTTTCCATCATCCCTCAATCTTATTCGTCCAGGGGTGAGCCATCCTGAAACTCCCTCACCTTAACAGCGCTGAAGGAGTTTCAGTCAGATTACAATAGGACTTTACTGGCCATTAACATGTAAACTAAAGGAGGGTTGTTTTAGGTGAAACTATGGTAAACAGTTGAGTGAACAAAGACAGGGTAGTCCTCGATGAAACAAAGGCAGTGTAGACAAATGTCTAAACAAAGACAAGTTTGTTTCAGGTGAAACTCCTCCCAGAGGGCAGCTCTGAACAGTTTCGCAAGCGTCTGATGATGGGCAACATGGTAGCGCAGCAGTTAGTGCTCTCACTTCACAGCTGGAACCCCGGGCAGCTGTGGTGTGGAGTTTGCATGTTCTCTCTGTGTTTGCATAGGTTATCTCCGGGTGTTCCAGTTTCCCCTACCATTAAAAACATGTACAATAGGTCCCTACCCTCTGGGGCCAGGACTCCCCTGAAAAAGTGGGACTATCCTGGTTAAATAAAGGTCAATAATACCTAGAAACTGTTTACTTTCTTGTCAATGTTGATTAGTACCACATTGGTAATCGACTTTTAGGGAAAATGTTCAGTTGCTGTTAAATTATTCCACTCCCTAACATTATTATAGCCAATTGTTGTATTTCAACATTCAAAATAGCCCCATGCTTCTAGTCCAATCCCTTTGCTAACCTTAACTGACCGTGCACACGTCCAACACTCGTCGATTGATCACATTTTGGCTCAGCTCCTCCGTCTGTGCATTTTTCATTTAGGACACAGCTGCAGAGTCGTCAACGTGCACTGCCATCGACTAACAAACATTTAGTTAGTTAATTAGACAAAGAACAACATGGGCTGAGAGGTAGAAACAGCAGGTCAAATGTAGTGTTTTGATTCGGGATTTGGATTTAAGAAATATCAGGTTAAAGACAAATATGAAAATGGTACATTTTGTTTGTGAAATGTATGAATGATGAATGATTATATAAATAAAAATAAACAAAGGTGAATAATCAATCAAAATGTATACAAATGAAAAATAAACTGTTGATGCACTACCATGCCATAAGGGCTGTAAATGTAATTATTTGTTCCTATTTTTAGTCAATGTTCAAAAATTAAAAAATGAATCTGACATGTCCTGCCTAATGCAAACTATGTGAGACAAAAAGCTTCAGACTGGACTGAAAAAGAACATGGGGCCGAGCCTGTGTTTAGAATGAGATTTATGATGAGCATAAGTTACTACAGTATAAGAAAACATTGGCTATTTTTAGTGCTTCTGCTGCTGAGGTCATGAAATGTATTAGCAATTTATTTTAAAAGCAGCAGGTAGGACTACACATTGAAAAAAAAAACATAGGCCTGACCAGGACCTGATGTAGAATTGGTTTACACCTGGTTCAGTTTAAAACCTCCTTATTGTACGTCTTATCTTCTTTTGATCTTTTTCTCCCATTACTAATTATTCTCTTTGAGTTTTGTTGTTGTTTTTCATCCTGTTTTTCTTGTCTTTTTCGTTTTTTCCTTTTTCCTCCCTTTTTTTATTTTTAGTATTATCATAGCAGTGGCAAAAAATGAGTTAATTGAGTGTCATCAACTATTTTGCAGATAAACTTTCCAGACTAAGAGGGTCTTCATGTGGAAAAAAAGCAGGAAGTGAGTGATTGTAAGCTCTCTGCCTCTGGTCCCTCTGGCTCGTCTTGTAACTCTTGGGATGCTTCTGTTAACGGCAGTCTGCGTTTCCATGCACGGGACCCGCTCACAGGGGTCTGCTACATGAGCAGCTGACATAATCCAAACATAAACATTTTCTTCGAAATGTTTTGATGTGAGTGCCATATATTGGTAACCGCCAATCTGTGGACCAGTGGATCTCAACACTTTACCTATGATGTTTATGTCAGGAGCGGGATACAAGCCGCCGTCCGTAAGCTCAGCAGACGACCACTCTACCAAACCGAGCTACTGTCACCCAAAAATGGTAGATTATCGTGATCAATTGAGCATTACTGAGAAATCATTACTTTCTGTTTTTTGGTGTCTTGTTTTGGCCTGAGTTTGTGCTCTTTCTGATCCAGTCGTCTGGCTGTGGTGTGTAGATCCTCCTCAGCTAAAGAGGATCTGAAGCCAAAGAGAGTCAGACTGCTTAATGAGGTAGTACCACTCAGGGTCCGCTTTGGATCGCTTAAATGGACTCGTACAGTTCATTTAAAGACAGTGGAGACGCTTTAGTACCATCCCAATCTGCTCCAGAGCAAACTAATGGAACCACTGCTTATAAAGTATGTGTGAGGAAAGATGATGTAGAAAAGGAGGATTAAATACTTACCGTACTTTTAAAAGTATTGCCTCCCATGTTTAAACACCTAATTGTTTACCTTTGCCCCCGCCAGGACACCTCATGCATGTGACTAGCTTAAGTGCTGTTTTATTGCTTGGTAAATCCGCATGCGTCAGTGCTAGCTTTCCCTAAAGTCAACAAAGCGGATGGTTGTTTGAAAAGCAGTAGCTGAGTTTGAAGTATTAAAAGTCAATATTTTTCTTTGTGACATGCATAGAGGCGGACAGTGAGACCTATGTCCAGAACAAGACCGGGGTTGTGCAGGATTCTGGGTTAGATTAGTTTGGGATATTCATTCATTCATTCATTCATTCATTTTCTACCGCTTATTCCCGTTAGGGGTCGCGGGTGACTGGAGCCTATCCCAGTGACTTTGGGCCTTAGGCGGGGTACACCCTGGACAGTGGCCAACTCGTCGCAGGGCTAACACAGAGACACAGACAAGGACAGACAACCATTCACTCTCACATTCATTCACTAGGGACAGTTTAGAGTTGTCAATTAACCTACACAGTCATGTCTTTGGACGGTGGGAGGAAGCCGGAGAACCCGGAGAGAACCCACGGTAACACGGGGAGGACATGCAGACTCCACTCAGAGAGATCGTGTGATGTTAGGGTGGTTCGGAATTCGAAACCACGATGTTGGGGTGGTCTGGGATTCGAACCCACGATCTCCTAGATCAGGAGGAGATCGTAGTTTGGGATAGTCCACTCTAAATCTAGTCTACAAAAAAGTGAAACATTTAGCTGAATAATATTGAGATGTTTTGGTACAAAATTGTTTTTAACCAGACAAAGGTAAAAATCTGATGGCTGAAGGCTTCTAGATAGAGAATATTTACAAATAAGATGTATTATTATTCATTCTTAATAATGATGCTGCCTTTGTGATAAAGTGTCTTTTGGCGTGTGTTTTAGAGTCTGTATAGTCCAGATAAATCAAATCAAATCATTTTATTTTTGATAAAAAATTTACAATTATTAAAATACTCAATTATTTTATTCATTATTCATCACAGCCTGATTTGAGATAGAACTAAAACAGGACAAAGGCTGCGTTCACACTAGCTGGTTTGAGCTCAGTTTAAAGAAGACCTATTGTGCTGCCTATGGGCAAATCATTTCAATGTTGAAGAATGTCCTATATTAGTTTGTATTAAATATTGAGATAATTGTTCAGACAATAAAAAATACATTCCAAAATACACTATAAAATAAATGTTTTGAAACATGAGTAGCTCACAGTTGTTTTGTTTTAGTGAAAGTATCTCACAGAGGCAAAAAGACAAATACAACTTTGAGTGGTTAGTGAAAGGGAAAACTATTATAGTATGGTTAAAAGCTCCAAAGAGTCAATTTTGCATAACAGGTCTACTTTAAAGTAGACTTAAAGTGCGTATGACAGGTTTCTATGATTTTCTAATTTTGACTATATTTTGTGTATTAATATCTGATGTAAATACAAATTATAGTTTTGCGTCAATCAGGTCGCTGTTTGTGGAGAAAAGTTGAAAAAGATGTTGAAAAATACAGGAAGTAAACAAGCTGATGACATCACACTGGGGAGACAAAGGTTATGCATAATTTACATAAAATAAACTACTTTTTTGACCCTTTAAATATTGATTCAACAAAATAAAGGTGGTCACATTTATATTTATTTGTCCAAATAAAAAAAAAGTGACATTAGATGAGTTTTGGCACAGTGTACAGTGTTGTTGCTATGGTAATTTCCTAGTGTGATGTCATCATTTACAACCAGGAAGTAAAATTAAAACGCTGAAAATTGCGAAACAAATTTAATTTGTAAAAAATAAATAAATACATTTTGAAACATGTTTATCTGAACTACATTTTGGTTGAATGAGTCGTCCAACCTGTCATGGGCCCTTTAATTTGTTCCAGGTTAAGTTCCAGGTTTAGTCCCAATTTTTATACTGTGAGTGAACGCACCCTAAATGTAGGAAATTTACAAGAAAAGTGAACATAAAGATGGGCTGTAATTAGGTCTGTGATAATTACTGTTTCAACTTTTTGTTCAATAAATTAGAGCAGGAAGAATATTATTCACAGGTAGCTTTTATTTAGTGGGGAACTTTTTTATAGTACAAAAACATTTAAGCTGTAGATAAAAGAACATAAATGTGTCGATCTGCTATTTGTAATGCAGCACATGCTTTTTAATGATATTATACACTTAGAAAAGGTCTTTACTGGAATTAACGAGATTCAGGGTTATTTTGACAGTGGTATGATGTAGTTTAAATTTAATGGTTTATAGTACATTGTACAATTTTAAAGGCCTACCTGCAATATTTTGTCATTTAATTTAAACGCAAAGACAGCAATAGTTTAGTGCAAACAACAAAATGCTGTGTTTATTACAGGACAAGGATAAGCCCTGTAGTTTAGACCAATACAAACATGTTCTGATTCTTATATTAGTCTCAAATGTTAATCCTATTGGACGAGATAAAAATGTGAACTGGATAAAAACATAAAGAGCTAATCTATTTACCATCTGATGCACGTATGATCTATAAATTCATGACATATTTTTACTGTTTTAACATTTTACAAACTTGTATGTCTAGACACCACTGTGTGACACCACTGAGCCTGTTTGCATCTTGGTTATGTACTCATGTGGAAATGGGACGTCTAAAACGGCATTGTGGTTGGAGCTGTCTGGGGTATTTTGGATAAATGACCTGAGCAAACTTAAGGGGCAAAACAAGTGTAAACTGAGTCCATCTGATCTTTATTATTAATATGTGTGTGTGTTTGTTGTAGATTGAGTGGTTTGCTTTTGGATTAATACAGGTTTATTTTGAAGAAATGTATGTATGTCATAGTTAACATATTAATACAGATTTATGTGTCGCCGTTGTCCATTTGGTTGACATGTTTTTGTCATAGTCTAGTTTTTGGTTTTGTGGTTTTGGTTTTGGTTTCATTCAAGCAAGTCTTTCTTTAATCCTGGTTTACTATGTGCTAAACTAATCCAAGAATCCCATGTATTTCAGAACATTTTTGCAGAGGTCAAAACTACAAAAAAGACTCCATAAGCCACAAGTACTGTTATTCTCTTATTTTATTTATAATCTAATAAAAATGTTGGTCGACTAAGAGGCCATCAACAGAACCTACTACAGTACTATTTATTGTAATATAATACGCTGGTTAAATTCTTGTATAGTGATGGTTTGTCCTGGTTTAGACCTGATTAAGCCTCCAAATTGATATTGGTCTAATTTTTGTGAAATTTTAATTAAAATCCTCTTTTGTACAATTTTATATGACCACTATTCATGTCTGTGTAACATATTACCTTAGCTCACTTCAGTCCACAACCCCAGCCTCACATGTTCCTCGCCCACATCTGAATAAATAACATTAAAAATAAAGGCTTTTTGACCTTGTGGCTTTTTCCAAGAACCAAAACATGCATTTTTACCAACTTCCCCTTCAGTAAATACACTCTAAGGAGACTAACATTGGATCTCCTGTTCTCAGCTCCTCTGCCTGTCCATCAAGCACTGGTTAGAGCTGCAAAAAATGAGATTTTTTTTAGCCCCAAAAACATACATCTTTCTGCAGCTTTGCAGTTCAGGCAGACCCTCTGGGGAGATTATGGAGAGCTGTGGTAAAAGGGATACAAAATACACAATCTACGCTGCTAACATTTACAGAGACATTTATTAGATTACCAGGTGGTATGGAGGCTGCATTGGATAATTAGAAACAACATAAGTTTGGTTATTAATATTATTTGTCC
Organism: Rhinogobius similis; assembly: GCA_019453435.1. Classification (NCBI taxonomy): domain Eukaryota; kingdom Metazoa; phylum Chordata; class Actinopteri; order Gobiiformes; family Gobiidae; genus Rhinogobius; species Rhinogobius similis. The sequence continues at coordinate 34,502,130 of CM033620.1, read as the reverse complement.
TTGGGTTAAACCTGTCAGGAGCAGTGGACCAGATATGAGCCAGCATACTGGTCAGCCGTATCTAGCAAGAGGATAGACTACTGTGCAGGTTTTAGGTTGATGGGAAAACTTAACACAAGGAGAACATGCAAACTCAACACAAAAGGGCCCCACAAGGTTTGAGATTTAAACCCAAAAACCTTATTGATGTGAGGCAAGTGCTGATTACTTTGTGACTATAAACAAAATAGATATTGTTGTTAATGTAGTTGCATTCAAAAAGCTTCAACTCAACTTTAAAACCATCACACAATGGAAACAGTCTGAATCTGTCTGCAAATCTGCCATTGTTTTCTCTAAATTCAAACATTTTGACTTTTAACCATGTTCTAACAATGTTCCGTCATCAAAAACATACCTGAAGGTGCATTCAGCTGCATTCACACTGTTTTGAGGACTGTTCAACAAAAACAATCCACCCTCCTCCGAGCGTCAGAAACACTTCCTGCTGAACTCCCTCGATCTAGGATTTATTTTTAGATCATCTATGTCACTTATCAGAGAATCTTCTGCTGTTTTGAGTCCTTAAATCATCACCAGACTGAGTGCATTTCTGCCTCTAAACACGATAACTGCAACTGCTAACCTGAACGTTGTGTGTCTTAAAGTGGCAACATAACTGAATTGTGTATAGTGCTAGGCGCCATCTGTTGGCTGGATGGAGTCATCGCAAGTGTCATTGCACACTGAAGAGAAATCCTTTAATTTAGTCCGTAATAAACTTTTTTTGTTCCAAAGCATGAGATGGTAAATTGAAGGTACTCAAGAGCATGTTTAAAGGCAAAAAAAAAAGCATAATATTTTTCCTTCAATGATCAATTGTGTGGAAACTAGTTCTGTGCTAAATCTGGTGTCTAAATGTTATTCATTGCAATTTGAATTACAAAGGCTGCAATTATTTACATAATATATATTTACTCTACAAACTACTACTACTCCCTGTGTCTCCATGGGGTCTTTTTCTGTGTAAAACACACTGCAGTTTAGACTTCTATAAAGGAACCCTCAGGATTTCTATCTTTGACATCACGAATCGGGGAAAAGTGTTTTTGTGAGGTTCAGAGAAAGAGCAGAGAAGACAAGCTCGTAAACAGGATTAACGAAACAAGTGTGAATAAAGCTAAATACAACTCTAAATATGTTTTTTACGAGGGAACAATGTTATAACATGGTTAAAAGCATGATTAATTTTACTTTATAATGATTTAAGCATAAAACAAGCAAATAAAATAGCTTTCCAGCTCAGTTAATTGCTTGAAAAATGTCCCTTGTTGCCCCTCTTGTTGCTGGTAGTTTTTCTTTTGTGTGAAATATTTGGACATCATTATTGAGGAATGCTTCAGCTCTGCATGAGAGGAGGAACTGGTGACAAGCTACAAGCAAATTACACCAGGCAAAGACAATCTGGCAATTGGACTTGCTTGAATAAAGCCAAATTAAATACAGTAATAAAAATATAATAAATGTACATCAAAGCAATATTAAGTTGGAAGTATATTTTCAAGATAGACTAAGTAAATGGGTATAAAACATGTAGAGACTATGAGAATAGATTAAACTATAAAATGACAAGACCTGGTGAAAAAAAGTAGCCACAGTTAAAGGGGCAGTGTGTAACTTTTTTGGTGAAGGATCCACCATGGAGACAAGAAGGTGATGCCACCAGGTCATGTTACATGAACTAAAGGTATGGCAACTACACCCGAAAATAGAAAGTACCTAGAACTTAAGTATTAAGAACTAAAACCTGATGAACCTTTACCTTTTTAGATTTTACCTCATGTAGTCCAGGGACTAAACCAGGACCACACCGATACCTAATTATATAAACTTTATGGCTGCACAATATTAGAAAATATTGTGAAATGTAATATCGCTGTTAATTATCGAGGCAAATTTATAACTTTAGGAAAAATTATAGGGCTGCATGATATTAGAAATTAATGTGATATTAGTCAAACTCTGGAAAAATAAAACTTTACCAGAAATAATAAACATGTTCTAAATAATATAGTAGTGATAAGTAGGCCTAGTAGTAAACCAGGTCTAAAGCAAGTTAAAAGAAAGGTGTAACAATTAGGTCTAAACTAGGTCAAACTAGGATTAAAGAATGTCAGTAAAATAGAACTTTACTACACTTATGCTGCCATTACATACATTAAAATAATTAAACCGTGGTTAAAGAATAGCTTAATAAGAGTTCCATTTGATTTTGCAATAGAAGGTGACAATAATTAAGAGTATTAATTAATGTAATATAGTGATTGTATTGATCTCTTGTAATTTGCATAAAGCCACATGCTCCACTCTGCACCTTACCGCTGCACCAACCTCGCGTTTGTCGTGCTGTTTACATTTTAGAGCGCATTTTCTCGTACATTTTAGAGCAATGAATGTTGTTCATTCCTCAAAACGTGCTGCAAAGTAGTTAAATATCGATAAAGTAAACGAACCGAGCATTTGAAGAAAGATAAAAAACTTTAGACGTGCAAAATTTGACGCGTAAAATGATTGAAAAGCTTACCTTCTACACTCGTGACATGGTGGGATTCTTGTAGGTCCAGTTTTTGAGGTTTGAGTTTGTTTTTTGAGAGGTTGAGGCAGAGACGAGACGAGACGGACTGCAGCGGGTCTGGACCGGGTCTGGACCGAGACGAGGCTGCAGGACTTTGGAGACGGTGCAGTAGGCGTGGTGGCCGACAGAGGGCACTAACGATAAACAATAAAATCTGTTTATAAAATTCACTCACTTTTATTCTGTGATTGTAATTATGTCAACCATTTTTGGAATCACGCATATAATTGTCTTATAGCACATATTAATATGCCTACTCTCGGTAATAATGGCATTAAACTCGGTACATTCTTAATCTTTACAGATAAAAATGCTCAATACATGTGCAATAATTTCAAGTCAAGTACATTTAGTACCTCTAGTACCTTTTATGTACACAGAAAACTCACCGCGTATTACACAGAATTCAACCACATTTTTTGTGAAATATCGCAAGATTAGTTCACAATACAAGATAACAACGAAACAGAACATCGAAAAGAAAGATTTACTGTATATTAAAAAAAGTGCAAAACGTAGGCTGTGGCGCACTCTGGTGTCGCATTAGAGTAATTGGAGTGGTAGTGTGTTGTACGTTAAACAATTTGGATTATAAAATTAACTGCAACCAATATTCTTATCAAACCAAATTCTACTTTATTGTCAAGCTTGCCAGCGTTTAAATTGAACTACAGAAGTTATATTATATGACATTATAATGATTGAATGCCTCTTTCAATAAATAGTCTTTGTTGTCTTCAGTATACATTGAAATAATCAGCTGCTTCTCTGCTTAAGAATAGTCTTATGCATTCATGATACTTGAATTATGCTTCCAAACATGTATCACTCTGGATATAAACATTTTAGTCCATAATATATTTTTTAGATTCTCAGTTACATTTACTTGATAAACTAGTGCCTAGCGCTTGCACAATATAGTTATGTTACTCTCAGATAAGTGACAATTAAAATCGGAAAAAATTAGTTCAGCAGAAAGTGTTTTTGACGGTTGGAGAGAAGATTTTCATTTATCATGAACAATCCTCAAAATAGTGTGAATGCAGATGAATGCAACTCCAGGTGTGTTTTTGATGACAGAGCATTGTTAGAACAGGGTTAAAAACTCAAAGTCGCTGTAGCATAATATGTGTCCTTTCAAAAATATTTATGAATAAAATGGTCTTTTGAAATGTGCTTTAAAGTCTATATAGTTTAACTAATGATTAGTCTATTATAATTTTTTATAGTCAAATATTGTTTTAAGTTGAGTAGTCACTATTAGTCAATTGATCGCTACAGCCCTAATGTAAACAATGTTAAATAATTTGAACATTTGTATTTCATGCCCCCTCCTTCAGATACAATTTTGTTTTTCTCTATTTTGTGGCGACCCTTTAAAAATATCTGATTTCTTTTTTGTCCTTCCAATTTAATTTACTTCATGCCAAATGTTTTGTCCAGTTACTCTTACAGTGAGTTACTCTTATTTGAGTAGTACTGTTTAGATTGTATATAATATATAGCCTTCTTGTTCTTAATTTAACCTGTTTTATTCTATTGTGAAGCATTTTATCATCTTGGTTTGAAACATTTTCTGAATTAATCAGAACTTTTAATTATCAGCCAGAGGGAGATTATTTTCAAATTTTCAAATAAAACCCCAGTTAAAATAGTTTAAAATAGAATAGAATATAGGCCTAAGAGAAGAGTTTTCACAAAATACAACCTGACCAAATGCATTGCAACCACTTGTTTTTTCCTGCTTTTCAGGTTTCAGGGTTTTTGAAAGCAACCCAGGACACTTTCAAATGTGGTACTAAAACAGATACATATCTGATATTTTGTGAATGCAGTCAGAACACATTAATCTAACTTCTTCAGCACTGAAATGCTAAAGTGCCAGATAACTCTAAAGCAAGATAATACGGAGAAAAAAAACCATTCCTAAATCTGAAATAATGTTTGAAAACATGAGCTGCAATAAATAAATGCAATTCATCTCTTTAGTACTTAGTATATCTTTGACACACTACAGCTCTTATCATACAACACAAACTATGAGTATCTCTACCAATGCAAAGAAATATACACAAAATAATGTTTTTGTCTCAAAATATATTGTTTCATCTATTAAACGATTATTAAGTCAATATAGTAATTACTGTGACAGACCTAATTTATTTCACCGGAAAAGGAAATAATTAAACAATAAAATGCTCACCAGACAAGCAGTGAAGATAGAAAGTGAAATATAAAATGAGCTTAAGTTTAAAAGAAAGTGCTGTGCCAAAATAAAATATAAACTTTAGTCAAATTTACAGTGCATATGACATGCAGGTTCTCATGTGTTTCTAATTATTATTCTGTTAGGTGGGATAGTGCCTTTGGTGAATATTTATCATAGCCAATGAAGATGAAGTTTGTGAAGAAAAATGTCACAATAAGTCACATTTTTTAAATAATATAATAATTTAATAAAATGAAGGCGCTATCAGGTAGGCTATTATTATTTGTCAAAACATCAGTATTGTGTTATATGGATTTTGGCCCTTTACAGTATAGTTGGTTGTTAGCCCTACGACGAGCTGGCCCCTGTCCAGGCTGTACCCATGCCTACGCCCCAAGATCACTGGGATAGGCTCCAGTCACCCATAACGGGAACAAGCGGTAGAAATTTTATAAGTGGTTGCCAGGTAGTGGAATTACCTCAGCCAATGTCATATTTGCAGCTCATGTAGAACCTGGAAGTAACTCTCCAAACTTCAAAAAAAATCTCAAACTGGGGACAAATAGGCAAGATGTTTAGTAAACTCTTGGTACTATGTTTTAGTGAAATGTGTAGTCTAAAATGTCACATGCAAGTTGAAAGATAAAGATGACTAATTTGATTATACTGAGTGATTATACTGACAAATGGTGGTCACCAATACAATATATGTCCTATTTTTTCATTTTTTTCCCAGTCCTCTTCTGCACATCAGAGCACTTCAGGACTTTTGGGGTCACACATGAAATCTGATCTGAGTCACATTTTAGTTGCAATGTAAACCGCCTATCAAAAAAAAAGTCAGATTTGAAAATTAAAATCAAAATTGAGCATCATGAGCTGCAGTGTGAACACAAGAGAGACCCACCCAGGCATTGCACCCCCTGCAGCTTTGCAAAACAGGATCAACGCGCATAGTAATTTCCCGCGTTTTCGCTTTTTACATTTAACCAACCACTGCTTTGTACTCACTTTCTGCGCCTTTCTGATCCAATAAGAGCCTGCCAATCTGTCTCAACTCTGCAAGCCCCGTCTCCTGCAGGATTTGGACGAATGAGCGCTCGGTAAAGCTGATAAACACGACCAATCCAGACCCGGGTGCTGCTGCGTTGTGTGTGACTGAAGCGAGTGGTGCGCCGTAGCCGGACCCGGGCTCAGTCATTTCGCCTCTCCTTTTTCCCCACCCGGGCTCGTCCTTTTCGGGATCTTACAACTGCAATGGCGGAGCAACAGCAGTTCTACATCTTGCTGGGCAATCTGATGAGCCCAGACAACAACATCAGGAAGCAATCGGAGGTGAGAAATGTGGGGTTTTTGTTGTCTCGAAGAAGCAAAATCGCGTTGGTAATCGTGAGGTTCAGTGGTTGCGTAGCGTAGCCCACGTGTATACTTAAATTCAAGGCGTTTCACCCCGGGGAGGGTCTTAAATGGAAAATTACAATTATAAGCAAAAATACCATATGTTTGTGGGTCTAGAATTGAACAATAATGTCGTGATTTGCTTAAATTTGAATGATTACCACTGTATACCAAGTTACATTGCGACAAATATGTTGTAGCAACTATTTATATACAAAACTCTCAAAATTAACCAACATAAACCATATTCCTAATCATAACACTGTTCATGAACGTATGTCATTCCAACTCTATGGATTTTGGTCATTAAACGTATTGGTATTGTCAGACATACCCAAATGTTGAATTCTTTACTAAACCATGCTCACCAGGACGAGCTGCCTGGGATTTAACAGAGACACTCTGCATTGCACGCAGAGAAGCCGCTAACTGCTGCCTCCATGTTGCGTAGTTATGCAGTTTAATGCCCATTTTGTGCATTTGCGAGCACAAACCTCGACAGAGATGGGCCTTCACTGTCTTGTGTCCTCCGTGTCACGCCATTTACTTTCGATTAAGCCGATAAATGACGCTACACGGCCGTTTGTTTCACCAGCTGACAGAGGGCTAGGCAGGAAGTAGCAGCACGACGCTAGCTAAAACGGCCTGTCGCTACCTGATTTGTGTCGATTCTTTGGCGGCAGTTTGGGCTGAATAAATGACTAAAACTTGTATTCACCCGAAATGTACATGTCCACGTAGAAGTGTGAATTATTACTTGCTAAGACGTTGTTAGTTTTGGCTCAAATAAGAATCTAGACTGAAATTAATTTCTAAATGTGCGATTATTTATGTTTTCTCTTTTCCTATCTGTCTTCACAAGATGTAACAGTACAATTATTTTATTGTTCACACAGCTAACATAAGTTTATTACAAATTATTTTTCACTGATTATAAATTGTTTGGATCGGCGCTTTGTTGATATTTGTCCTAGTAGAGTTGCCGTCGCTGCTGAAGTGAAGCAAATCAGGCAGCGACGCTAATTTGGCATACAGAGTTAACATGAGTTTGTTTTTGTTTTTAACCAACTGGGTTTGTTTGCGCAAGTTTGTGGCGATCCTGTTAACATTTGTATATTTTGGATAGTTTAACGTTGAGGACAAGCAGGTTTATCCAGAGGACAGTAGAGCAGTGGTTATGTAATGGTCTTTAGTTCTCTGCTCCACTGACTACAGGAACAAACTGGGTTGCTTGAAAACATGAAGTCATAGACGAGCTTTTTAAAAGTTTGTAAACAAAACATTTCCAATTCCAGAGTGGAGCACAAGTGAAGTGGAACATGATTTCAACAGAGTAACTGGGATTAAAACCACTGGATATCACAAAATATTCTAAACTCAAAGAGCTTCTGATGCTAGATACTTTGTAATATTGAAACTATCAGACATTTCTACCCTGTTGCTTAATTTGTATTATAAAGACTTACAACCATGTCCAATATCAGTAAATTATTGAATGTTTTATGGTCCGCTTCATTTTGCTTGCATTCTGCAATTTTGAATATTCTGCTCATATGGCTATTAAAAGAGCCTATTGTAGTTTTATTTTTTGTTCCTAGAGAAAATTACAAAAAAAACTCTTGAAACCTGTCACACTGCATGATGTGATGAATGAAAAGTCATAAGATGACTACAGTCGCACTTTACGATGAGTCTCACGATTAATCGTTGCCACGACCAAAGTTTATCTGAGTAGTAAAAAGTTAATATCAGGCTCCATGTGATTAAGTCATCACAGTTGTACCTGTTAGCAGAGGCTAGCACGACATGCTAGTGGCGTTTTTGTGTATACAAAGGTTACGAAGTGAAAGAGAAATGGGGAGATAAGATCCGGTTTGCGGAGCTCCTGCTGTTACTTTTTTTTGTAAACAAAGATTGATGGTAGATTCAGCGACAGACCTTGCTCTGCAACCAATATTCCAAAATATCTGACAACAGCTTGCCTTTGTTCATACGACGGTTCTAAATGACGTCTTCCCACAATCAGAAATCTTACGTCGCAGACGGCCAAAACCGTGCAGTGGACACCCGGCTTAATACATTGGAGGTGTGGAACTGGATGGGACTGTTCTAGAGTTACCCGGTTTCAGAGAGCATATTTTAGTAGCATATCAGTAGCATCAGTAACAGCTTTAAAAAATATTACCTGCTTGTATCATCACTGGATCTATAGAAATTATTTTTTTTTTAAAAAGCAATTTAACTCAAAATTTGCAAGAGACGTTCCAAAAATAGAAGCCAGAGGAAGCAAACTTGGCCGCTCTGCTTTTATATTAATAATGTGTGTTATCAAAAGACTCCTCCACAGATCCAACCATGTAACTTCGCCTGGTTTATGTCACCTGCTAGTCTTCATGGAGATGGATAGATTTAATGGCTTACTTCGAAACATTCAGTGCAATGCAACATCATCTCCATGAAGACAAGCAAGTGGTGGACACAATGCCAGAAAAGCTGCATAGTGCGCCTTTAACACTGGTTAACTTCTGTGCATTGGTATAGCTTTTAAATGTTAGATTTTGATAATTACTGACATCTCATAACTTTTAATGAACCAACAAATTTTCAAACTCTATGCAAAACTGTTTTGACCTTTTAAGGGACTTTAACTTGATCACCTCAGTTCAACATTAAAAATCACAGGAACATTATTTAACAGGCAAATACAATGGTCATAGGGATGGATGCCATAAGTTTTGTATATTAGCTACACAAAAACCTGCCATAATTTGAAATCCTGAATAACCCACAATGAATACTCACTTCGCTTAATTATCTGTGGATGTTCCCTGTCTCTGTAATGCCTTTGAGGCCCAGATGTATAGTTCCAGTTCCTGGTATTGCGTCATGGGCTCTCCCTCTCTCTAGTCAGCGCTTCTCAGGACAAAATGCTGCTGTCTGCTCCTCTCTGGTGACACTAAGCTCAACAGAATCCACTCTTCATTCAACCCCCCATCCTCGCACCAACAGTTTAATACAGAGAGCAAAGCAGTGACTCATGTCCACAAATGCCACATTATACTCCAATAGCTATTGTTTTTTTTAAACACTAAAACTAGTAGTACTAGTAATTGGTATGCCCAATGTGTTTTAGACATTTAAATGGACTTTAAGTATCCAAGGCAATGAGTCAAAACATTTCATTGTGCAATTGTAATGCAATTATTAGAGAAACAACAAGAGTTGACAAGAGGTTTAAAATGTGACCAGAGCGGAATCTGTTAAAACGTGAATTGCTGTATTTCTTTGGAGTAGGGTTGTCAAAAGTATCTAAAATGACATCCTAATCGATACAAAAACTAATGTTGAACTTTTGATAGTGTGGTTTTTTTTTTTTTTTTTAGAATGATCTTGGCCCTCGTCAAAACTGGTATAAGACCACATGGTAACATAAAGAAAGTGCTAGTAATTTGTGTTGAAAATGATTATTGTCCAAAGAGCATTTACATTTTTAAAAATTATAATTGTATCAAAATTGGTATTTTTGGCATTTTTTTCATGTTATTTTAACATTATAGGAATGTTTTAGCTCAACATAAACAATATGTTGTAAATTCCAAAATTGAATTTGGGATACTGTATCTGAAATCTTCAACATTTTTGCTTTATTCATCTCCTGCAATGAAATACTTGCCTAAAACAGGCCTGAAGTCTCTGGAGTAGCCTGGGCTGGTTAAAATTAAAATGTCCCTGTGTCTTCTCTTTTCAGTCTGGGGCCCTTTGTTATGCAGATTAATTCCTGACTGTGCTTTTGAATGCATTCAAAGATGGTGGAAGTTTTGCCTTTTGCAAATCCACATGGGGGTTCTATCCCACCAGAAAGGAGCAGTTTGTGCCAGGTTGAAGGTATTTTAATTACTGGGATAAAAACAAGAACAAATCATTCTTTCCTGAAAAAAAGCAAAGTTTATTTATTAAAGCAAGTATTAGTTTTACAACCTATCAAATGGAACACGTGTATGGAGGACCCTGCATGCAATGTTAAATGGAGTAAAACTTTAAGAAGTCTTAAAGATTATTTCATACATGCCTTAGCAAATGTATTAATTGTGTTTTAAAATATTTACTACATTAATTAGTAAATGCTTATATTAAAGCAACTTTTAAAACACAATTTGGTAAATGTGTTATCAAATGGTTTTATTATTTAACATTTAACACAATATATTAAGTAAAAGTAGATTTTGTATAAACAATTAATGCATTCACAAATCCTTTTAGCAAAACATTTGGCAAACTCTTTTCACTTCTGATAAACTTCTCCACTTAGCTTTTTATTTAGTGTTTCCGTGAATAATAATGGTGAACTAGTGAGGAACTCTGCTTGGTTTGAAAGTTTTGTCACTTTGATGTAATAACAGCACTGTCTTTATGATAAAAGCTGTTGTCACATGGCATGGTTCTGGCTATTATACTCCACATTACGATTTATTAAAATAGCTTGTTAGTCCAGATTATTACGTTTAATCATTACAGCCCTTTGTGAAATTGTAAACAAGTATGAATTAGGGCTGCAACGATTAATCTGAATGTTTGTAACTAGTCGACTAACAATTGTCTCGTTGCTGTTTTTTATTTTACAGTCTCTTTTTCTCTTCTCATCTTGCAATTTAATACGCTTGTTATGGTCAAGTTTTTCAACAAATGTTGCTTGAAATGTGAGGAGGGCATTTTGGGCATGTCTGAAATGTCAACTATGAATTCTTTTCTACCACTGAAGCGTTGCTCAATCTGCTTTTCTGTTTTGTTTCACAGGAGACCTACGACTCGATTCCTGGAGGAAACAAGATCACTTTTTTGTTGCAAGCCATTCGAGATGTCTCTGTTGCAGAAGAGGTGCACATATTTTATATATTAATTATAAACGCAAAGTCATTTTTATTTTTGATACTCAGACATGTAGATAATGTGTTGGGTCATTAAAGTCAAATGACCTCCCTTGCAAAATGTTTCTGAACTGAAATTTGACTAAAGTTGATTGAGTTCATAATTTTCAATGTTCAATTTTTGATATAGAATTTCAAAAATGTCTTTCTCTCGTCAGCTCATTAAGAAGCCTGTTGTGGTATGTTAGGTTGTCAGACTCTTGCAGCTGTTTACGATTTTGGACTTGATTATTTTTAGATTTCTTGAAATTGGAGCAGGGACACGGCGCTTGCATCATGGATTATTTATAGTCTGACCAGGTGAAAATGCTGCCTTTTTAATTCGGGATTATCAAAACTTGTTTAATGGACATTTGTGTTAAATAAACTGCAACAGTACAGCTGTATTGGTATTTGGGTAAACTTTTCAGGAATTTTCGAAGTTGAAAGATTTCCATAGGAATTATCAATTATTTATGGGAATTAATACTTGTGAAGGTTGTATCTGAACAAGGAGTGATGTACAGACTCATAACAACCTGAACTTGTGCAAATACACTTAAGCATCTGTGCTTTTACAATCACAGCCAAGAGCGTCGCGCCATCAAAAAATGGTCATATCCTGATGTGACCTCTATGGCTTCCTTTGAGGAAGACGTTTTTATGCATCGACGCTAACAACCCTGGCATTTAAGGAGATGGACTTATTCTACCAAGAGTGTCTCAGATGTTGCGCTCTCAAACATCCTCAAACTGATGATCACTCACATCTGAGCACAAATGATGTTGTCTTTGGGATCACAAAAAAACATGATAGTTTAGTGATGTATTAAACGTCAAGTTTAAATGTTCAAAGTAGAAGTAATAGGATGTAAGATGGCTCTATAAAAGGTCAGTGACTGACATTCAGCCAAAAAGTTTTGTTTGTAACCCTAATATCAAAATGACTGTATTGAATACTCAACAATAGGTCTTCATTAATACAGACGTTCTTAGCCAATCCCCTGTCTGTTCAGGCAGGAAAAATGTTGATTGAAAGTGTATTTATCTTCAGGAAATTAATATTGAAGGTGATTTTAATTTGGTTTTAATAAGTCAAAAAAAAAATGGAATTAAACTGTGGCAACATTATGAGAATTGTTGTTTGTTTTGTTTGGTATATTTTGTTATTATCATCTTTTTGTATCAGATTTGGTGACGAGCACTCACGCTTCACAGGTCTACTCCGCACTACTTTCTCTTTTCTTCCTTTTATAATTTTTAATATTATTTTTTATCTTGAAATTAAAAGCCCATGAATATTTTGAAATATATCAAAACTGATGTATGAAATTTGTTGTATGTTTCTGTTGATCAAATTTCTTTAAAGGTTTTGGTTTCTGCTCATGTTCCTTTTTATTCCCTAAACCATAACCTCACCCTCGTCTTGTTGTCCATCAAAGGTTCGACAGATGGCGGCGGTTTTGTTGCGACGACTGCTCTCGTCAGCCTTTGAGGAGGTTTTCCCGGGGCTCACGGTGGACATGCAGATGGCCATAAAGAGCGAACTTCTCACCGCCATCTCCCACGAAACCTCCCCCAACATCCGCAAGAAAGTCTGTGACATCGCTGCCGAACTCTCCAGGAACCTAATTGGTGAATAGGCAGTTTTATTTACCATTTTATACAAGCACTGCAAAAAAGAAGGAAAAAAAAGTTACATCCCCATGTGATTGGCATGTGGAAGGTATATAATATATGGATTGTATCCTTTTGTTTCAGAAAACATAAGACTGTTGTGACAGCGATTGATCATTTTAAAGTATCCCACCTTTTGAATGATAAAGTCCCCTAAATGTTGCATATAACAGGAAGCTGAAACCCATGAATTGATGGGAAATGGTATTACATTTTGCCTTTTTGTCTTGATGCTTTTGGAGCCTAATCAAACATCAGAATCAGAATAAAGTTTATTGCCATTGTTGGTGAACAAAATTCACAAACTAGGAACTTCGATGATGTGTTGCAACATGAAACAATGGGCTGAGACTTTCCTGAAAGCCACAATCATCTCCACTGTCTTCTGGGTGTTGAGCTCCAGGTTGTTGTCGCTGCACCAGGACAGCAGCTCCACTTCCAGCCACGACTGTGTAAAACTCTGCTGCAGGAGGAAGTGCAGCAGCCTGTGTACAGGGAGAAGAGCAGAGGAGAAAGTACACAGCCCTGTGGGAATGATTTGAGAATTGTTTTTTGTTTTTGTTTTTTTCTTGAGAAAGTTGTTTTTATAATGTATAATTATAATGCTGCCTTGGCCAGGTCTCTCTTGCAAAAGATATTCTGGATCTCAATGAGACTCAATGAGACTCCAGAGGCCTGTACTAAGAAGCTCGCTGAACTTATCCTGGATAAATTCCTCTTACCTGGATTGACTGACCGAGACATGAACGTCTCTAGATAAGACGTACTATGAAGCAGGTTCACATCTCATTCTGTCAACCCGAGATTTTCTTGAATGCCACCGTGCACGTTCACATAAAGGCGCGGATGTAGCCCCCGCTGGCCAATTAAAACAATGGAGAAGGGAAGAACAGTGTACTTCTCACAGGAGGATCCTCAATAAATGTGAAGTAAAAAGCTAAAGTTAGAAAAGAGAGCTGGGAAAGTACTGCTGCATCAATGTGTTAGTTTGATGAGTTGCTATGCATTACATGCAGAGCTCCCTCAATTCAAATGACATCTCTTCACGGGACAATATCGGGGCATTAGAACCAAGCTCTTGTTTGAGTAATAATGAACCGGTCTTCTTTACTACTGTTGTGACCCTACGGGAGTAAAGCACACTTTGCAATAAGTACAAGAATATTGTGCAAAGTGGTAGGTGACGAGGCTATGAAAAGCTGCATTTTAATCATTTGCATGTAGACCCAAAAATATCCTCAACAAATTTAGATTTTGTGGGACGGGAGATGACCAGGGAAAACCACCAATGCGTCCAGCAAATTCTTGTAACTTCGTTTAGCTGCGTTAACAAAGTCCAGAGGTACTCTATTCCTTCACAAGACAGTTGGTTCCTCTCAAAAAGATGATCAGGGAAATCCCTGTACAATCCTTGCACCCAAATCGATAGGATTCTGGATGATGGGTGACGTCATAGCGATGGTGAGATCTGATTGGTTAGGTGCATGTGCTATTTGAGCGGCCACTTAACCTGGTCCAGCGCAGGTTAGGAGTTTGCGGCCTGTTGCCATAGAACTTTACTCTCGGAGGAAGTGAACCAGATTGGTAGCGCTGCCACACCAGGTTTAACTCTGAAGTTACCTCACTAACCACCAATCCAGCTTCAGAGTACAGGCCTGTGGTTAAATAAAGGTATAATAAAGGATCCGGTGCTCTGAGACATTCTTCCCCAGGCTCTAAGTAAAATTAAACTACTTATTTGTGTTGATTATTTCACTTTGTTTTGTTAGATTTGATGTCTTAATGAAAGTTGGCATGAGCTTTGAGACACAAATCAACCAAGGCGTGATCAAGGAAACCCCATGACTGTTCTATTGGCCAGAACTAGACTGACACTGTTGTGCACAGAACGTATTGGGTTTACATTTTGGACAATGGATTGAAATGAAAATGTGAATTGTTAAACCAAATAATGTATATATCCCCACAGTCAAAATAATGAATACAATCAAATCATGTGTGTGCTACTAGTAACTAAAGCAAATATTGTATTTTTATTTATTTTTCCCCAGATGACGATGGGAACAACCAGTGGCCCGAGGTGCTAAAGTTTCTGTTTGATTCAGTAAATTCTGATAACGTTGGTTTGAGAGAAGCTGCTCTACACATATTCTGGTATGTTACTACCCCCCCAATTATATTGTAAACGCAGCTCTTAGGGTCAAATGGCATCATCTTATAAAGCAGTTTAGCTAACCAGGAAGTGAGTATGCTAGTTATTAGCGCTACAATGACTGCAGTTCTGAAGAGCACTAATAAAGACCAAACACATTGCAATGCATAATTAGGATGCTAAGAATGCCTTTTAAAGTGAAGAATAATTGCTAAAAGTTTTAATGTTTGCATGTTTCAAAGGATGACCACAAAATAATGTTTTCAAGTGTAAGCATGATTTTATTGTAGTGAATATGTTACTTTTAAATATTCCCAAAATTGGCACAAAACAGTATTGCAAAACAAAATTGGCTGTAAAGTTCGCCAGTTGGGTGTAAACTGACATGATTTTTAAAAATGTATTTTCTCCCCCCAGCATATTTCACGAACATTGGACATGGATTTCAATGGACCAATAGACCCTTTTAGAATGCCATGCCATTGAAATTCCAGAATGGAGGCAAAATGAAGCCGACTGTAATTGATTTTCAATGATTAGCTCACATCAGATCTAAATACTAATGGTTTTAAGCTGTTACGTGAGTGGGGAAAAAGCAACAAATTAGAATTTCCAGGGTAGAAACTTCCGCTAGTTTCCTCTTCCATTACAAAGGATGGATGATAAACAATTTTCTAGTTTTAAAATTGTATTTGAGCTTCACAAAAAGTATAATTTATGGAAAAGTATGTGATATATCTGTAGATACAACGAAAAACTATTGTGGGTTCATCATTTCTGTCATCATTTGTCCAGTTAAACCTAAATATCTGAATTTTTCTGTCAAGAGTTTATCATAATCTCCTCTAACATAAACAAATCATGTAAAATACAATAGTAAACGTCTTTAAAGCAGCTCTGTCACTCATATATTTCTGACTGGTTTTAATTTTCCAAAATCATCCACATTTTTCATATTTTGCGATATTCTGAGGTTTATTCCAATGTTTCCAGTAAAATCACATTGTGCTGCACTACTTTTATGTCTCCATTCTGAATTTCGAATGTCTTTGTTTACAAACTTTTAAAGGTCTATAGGTTGCATTCAAATGTCACAACATTCCATCAGCCATTGATATTTAATAGGGCAGCCAAAATGGTTAAAATGTAGACTTGTTGTAAAACAAAGTTCTAGAGGGTTAGGGTTAGAAAAAGAGGTCTAGTCACTAAGAAATTATTAGATTTTTTTTTTTTTGTGTGTGTGAATTTGCCTTAATTCATGGCAAAGCTCAGTCCAGTTCATAGAGAAAAGTGGCTCTTGCTCCATCAGAGGTTATGACATAATCACATTCTACAATGAGAATACTAATAGAGCATGTCTCTTATTTTTAAAAATCCATACAAGAAAATCTGTTTGTACATTTTTTTCACTAGTCCATGACTGAGGGCTTATTTGTGACTGGGAACAATGTAGTAAAGTCACATCACACTCCCTATTGCTTTGCAATGGCCTTTCACATGACTGTGTTCATGGCTCCTGCTTGGCTCATACAGTGCGCAAAACAGAATTAACAATTGTTTTATTTATTTTTTGTGTAATTGTTTATTTTTTTCTCCCCTAGGAATTTTCCTGGAATATTTGGCAATCAGCAGCAACACTATTTAGATGTTATCAAAAGAATGCTGGTTCAATGCATGCAAGACCAGGCCAACCCACAGGTATAAGTTTATAATAATTCAAAATAAATAAATTAAAATGTTTAAGAAATGCTAAAAATATTTGCCTGATTTTTCAGATCCAAATGCTGGCGTCTCGAGCTGCAGCTTCTTTTGTTTTGGCCAATGAAGGAAATGCTGTGCTTCTCAAACACTTTTCAGACCTGTTGCCAGGAATACTGCAAGTAAGAAAAGACAACACTTTGTTTTTTGAGTTACTTTGTCAAAACTGTGGTAGTAATAGTTTGTGGTGATCTTTTCCTTTTTTTTTCTTCTCTTGCTATGAGTTGTAAGAGTACATTTAGCCTAAGGTGGAGATGTGAGAACCAGTGCCGATTAGTTTTCTTCCACTGTCCCAGCTCTGGAGCCACAGTGGCCCGTGTTAGCGCTAAGCCAGTCAGAGTGAGCAGTCGCTCCATGTGGCCCAGCCTGGTGCTCAGACTGCAGAGCCCCAGCTCCACTATAGCTTTGCAGCAGAGTCTTTCACTTTGCTTTGTGTGTGGCTCCTGCTTGGCTGATACAGAAACAGAATGATCCCTTTTTTCCTTGTTTTTGTAATTTTGTGTAAACCAAGGCGCGACATACGCACGTTTATTCACTGAAATTTAAAGTGCCATTTAAACCATGTCTTTTATTGAGATGTTCATTAAACTTTTTTGTGTTTTTCTTCTAGTCTGTGAATGACTCGTGTTACCAGGGTGACGACTCAGTGTTGAAGTCCCTCGTTGAAATCGCAGACACGGCTCCTAAATATCTAAGACCGAACCTTGAGGCCACACTGCAGCTCTGTCTCAAGGTAAAGATCACCAATTTGTTTTCAGGCATATTTTGAGGGTTTACTGAAGGGCTGCGAAGGTTAATCAACTAATTGACTGGTAGACTATTAAAAAATATAGTTTTTTTGTTAATTATTATATTGTTATGTGGACTATACAGACTCGAGTTTTATACAAAGACAGTGGCAATAATGTCTAAAGAATAAACTATTTCTGATTTTCGTCAGCAAGACACTGGTTGATAATGTATTTAAAGTCTCAATGTACAATAGAAATAATTGCTTTACTAGTCGCTTACTAATAATTAGTGGCAGCCCTAGTTTACTGGTGATTTAAGGAAATGTGTTGAATATCATATCAGACTATTTGTAAATTTGATAAAATGTCTTTGTTATCATCTTGATGGTTCACAACTCATTCTGCTGTTTGGCAGATGTGTTGAATATGGATAAAACTATACAAATGATCAATTGTTAGTTTAAAGATTATTAACATAAAACAACTATTTTGGTTTTGTTTATATTTTTAGTGAGGTTTATGTTAATGGTGAATGATCATTTTTGACAATAATTGAATGTGGAACTAGTTGAGAATCAGTTTAGGTTTAGGAAACAGGTTTTGTTTAGATAAACAGTCTGACACATAACCCTTATACCCACCATTTAATTCTACCAAAGTGACTTATGTGTACCCTGATTTGCAGTTGTGCGCGGACACAAACTTGTCGAACATGCAGAGGCAGCTCTCTCTGGAGGTGATCGTGACGTTATCGGAGACGGCAGCAGCCATGTTGAGGAAGCACCAGGCTCTAGTGGCTCAGAGCGGTAAGGAGATTCAAAAGGCTGGTTGATTTTAAAATAGTTTTTACAAAGTTACAATGCAAGTTTTCGATCATTGACTCTCCTGAATTGAAGGTGGGTGATTAATAGAGGTTATGCAGATGACATAACTTTTGAAATGTTTGTGTCAATGGTGCGTACTGAAATTCTCTTGTAAGAGCTCAAAAACACAATAAATATGCACTGGGTTTGGTCCCCTGATTGGTCTGTACTGATTGGCTTGCTGTATTTTTAGTTCCTCAGATGTTGGCCATGATGGTGGATTTGGAGGAGGACGATGAGTGGGCCCAGGCAGACGAGCTCGAAGATGACGACTTTGACAGGTAACAAGAAAGTTTGTATTTTGTTAAATCGGCTCATAGCTCATTTTTTATATGGCACATAAACAAGTCCAAGCATCCATATATTCTAAAAGAGACACGGGAGAAAGTGGGAGTGTCAGATGCATTTCTGTGTGTGATTCACCTCCTGCTCACTGATACTTCTCGACAAACTGCTGTAACTCTTTGTAAACACGACTAGCGCTCATGGCCTTAGTTTTATCAGAGTGTATATTTGTGATGTTTGCTTCACATAATGCAATGCAGTGAAGCATAATAGCAGTGAAGATGGCAAATTCGCTCACCAAACAAGCAAAGTTATGCTTCTCCCACTTTGACATTCTGTGTCTCTCCTGCTCCTGAAGCTCCTGCTGTCACACCCCACGTGTTCTGTTCATTTATTTGTTGAGGAAAATTGGAAAGTCCGTGGAGAAATGCAGAGTCTACATATGGTGTTTCTGTCGGCCTGATCATCGCAGCTCCAGGAGCAGCAGGAGAGGGGCGTGTAGGCGCTTATTAGTGCATCATGATAGCCGTAGTTTTAACGGGTTCTATGTGTTATATTGGTGGGCCATTAATAATATAATTTAGAAATCTCAGGGGGTCAACAGACGTCATCTTGGGCCAGATTTGGCACACAGGCTGCCAGTTTGACATGTTTAGTATAAAGCATGTCTGTTTGCTGCATATAAAGACGTTATCATGGCCAAACAAACATTAATGCATATAAAAAATGTTGTTGTTTTTTTCTCAGTAACGCAGTAGCTGGAGAGAGTGCCCTGGACAGAATCGCCTGTGGACTCGGAGGAAAAATCATATTACCGATTATCAAACAACACATCATGCAGATGCTCCAGAACCGTATGTTTTAACACAACTGTACTAGCAAATATTCAAGTCTAATATGGATTTGTTAATTTGCTGTTTATAATATTTGTTTTGATTTTGAAAGTTTATTTTGTACTAATGATTAGTTCCTTAATTTGCCGCCTTGATAGTTGAAGAAACTCTTAAAGTCTATAAAAATGTTTTTCCTCTTTAGCGGACTGGAAGTACCGGCACGCGGGGCTCATGGCTCTGTCTGCGATCGGAGAAGGATGTCACCAACAGATGGAGACAATTCTGAATGAGATTGTGTGTGTGGTGCTTAGATTCTGCGCAGATGCGGTATGACAATAAAACGTATACTTATTTCCAAACATTTTTTTTATTTCTGATGATTTATGAAACTAGACTAATATTTACATGGCACATTTAACTTTCAGTTTTGTTTTCTTCATGTTCTCCTAGCATCCTCGGGTTCGGTACGCAGCCTGTAATGCGATTGGACAGATGGCCACAGACTTTGCTCCCACCTTCCAGAAGAAATTCCATGACAAGGTACAAAGACCCTAAACAGTGATGCACATGTAAATTTGGCTTTTACAAAGTGGCAATCTAAATGTTTTCAATCTGATTGCTCTTGCTGAAGTGATTCGAACATCTTCCCCATCCTCAAATGCACAAAGCACTTCCTTCTATTTTGTTTAGCATAAATAGTGACTGCTCTTTTTCCAAAAGTTGTTTCAGTGTGGTTGGTTTTTGTTTGGTTCAATGGGTTGTGACCAGCCCCAAACCCAAATGCTGTCATTTGTCTGATCTAACTGTGGAGTCGAGCTCAAAAGTATTATTCATTCACCAAGGCAATAGAAATCAATGCTAATTTGTAATATTATTTTTAAATCTTCTCGCCTTGTTCTGTGTATCCCAGGTGATTGTGGCTCTGCTGGAGACCATGAAGGACCAGGGTAACCCCAGAGTCCAGGCTCATGCTGCAGCTGCACTCATAAACTTCACTGAAGACTGCCCCAAATCGCTGCTCGTCCCATATCTTGAAAGTCTAGTGCAGCATCTGTGCGCCATCATGCAGGCCAAACTACAGGAGGTAGGAAATTTACATGACTTCAATAATTGCATGCATTTCGGAACAGTTTGCAGGTGGTTGGGGTTAAGGGGTTTTCACTCAGGATATATTGTGGTTTGAAAAGACTTACTGATCAGTTTTCTTCCTCTGTAGTTGATTCAGAAGGGCACAAAGCTGGTGTTGGAGCAGGTGGTGACGTCGATTGCGTCTGTGGCCGACACTGCGGAGGAGAAGTTTGTGCCGTACTATGACCTCTTCATGCCCTCACTCAAAAACATCGTAGAAAACGCCGTTCAGAAAGAGCTGCGTCTGCTGAGAGGGAAGACCATAGAGTGTATCAGCCTCATCGGACTTGCTGTAGGGAAAGAGAAGGTATGTTTTGAAGGAAGAATGGGCAATGCAAAATATTAAATCCTCTCAAAGTTAAATACATGATTCGACTACTACCTGTTTCCTAAACCTACTGCCAAAAAATCTTAAGTATGAGCTGTTGTCTGAATATTGATTTGTTTTAATACTGAAAATAAAAATTTTATTTTTTTTATCGTAATTCTTATCTTGTCTGTACAGACTCTAAAAAAACATGAAAAGGCCTTTTATATCAAACAGTGACATTATTGGATCAAAAGGTCAAAGAATCAACTATTTCTGATTTTCGTCAATAGAGCTTTGTCTGTCAAGAAGCCTTCAGTCACCAAATTTCAACCTTTTATTTGGTTAGAAAATGGAAATTGTTTTACCTGTCAGTTACTGAAATAATTGTTTTTGCAGCCTTATATAGTCTATCACTAATCACAGGCCTGGATCATAATTCGGGTCTACATCGGAATGCCACTTCCTGATTTGATTCTGTTTTGTTTAGTTCATGTCCGACGCTGCAGCAGTGATGCAGCTGCTACTCAAAACCCAAACCGATTTCAATGACCTTGAAGATGATGACCCCCAGGTAAAATAATAAATGGCCCATATTTTAAATGTTAAATATTTTGATATTTAGTTTACACCAACTTACTATTTTTTTCCCTGTAGACCTCGTACATGATCTCTGCGTGGGCGCGCATGTGTAAAATTCTGGGTAAAGAGTTCCAGCAGTACCTTCCTGTGGTGATGGGGCCACTCATGAGAACTGCCTCCATCAAACCAGAGGTGGCGCTACTTGACAGTAAGTTACTTTTACAAGAAATTAATTACTCAAGGGTTTATTCATTTTGTTATCAGAAAAATCTTGCAGATTAGGAACCTGCTAAACATGTCTAGGACAGAGCCCAAAGTGAGGCCTTCAAGCCAAACCTGGTTCTTCAGGGGGTTTGATTTTGCCCCAGATTCATCTAATTGATTTGATTGTGCAGTGAATAGGCAAAATAATAGATAAGGGAGACACACACTGTCTGATCAGCAGTGTGGCAAGTTCCTTCAAAAAGTAATTTGTTATTTTCTCCAAAAGTAATGATGTTTATGAGTGATGAAAGTAACTAATCACAAGATTTCCCACTACCCAATGCCCACTGCTGATTGTAAAAAAAAAATAAGCTTAAGCCCCATTTGGCAAATCACCAAATGCACCCAGAACCAGTGTTCTAGTCTATTGTCCTTCATAGAACTGAAAGCTACAACAACACAGGGCAAACAACTGTCATCTTTAGTAGTAGACTCTGGCTAGAAAGTATAACGCATACTAACATCAACATTAATAACAGTGTTTTTAAAATCCACTAGTATGTTGCATAAATCTTTGGTTTACTGTGACATGCAGTATTCTACAGATCTTCCTAAAATGCATGAAGTGGGAGGAAAGTCTTAACACCCTAAGACTGCTTCTGATTGGTCACCTTTAATGTTTCCAACCACTGTCCCATTGCTCATCAAGCTCTTGTATACTTCCTAAAATGAAGAAAAAAACATTGCATTTTCTATTAATGAGACGAGAGCAGTGTCTGATCTGTCACCGCTGCTGTGACTCACAGTAAAATAACGAGCCTGGTTACTTTGACAGTCACTATAATGATGTTAGAGGAAAAAGTAAATAATTTAGATTATTTGTTTGAAATTAAATTGAATTGAATTAAAAATCACGCCATTTATGAGGCAATTATACCCAACACTGCTGGTCAGCACAAAAATGAATAACATTTCAATCACAAATCTATTTACGACTGTCTGATCTAGGGGAATTTGATTACCACTCATACATACTACAGCAATAGCAAATTCAGAAAGCAGTTGACAAACTTGCATTGACACACTGTTTTTGTGTCTTGTAGCCCAGGACATGGAGAGCATCTCGGAGGACGACGGGTGGGAGTTTGTAAATCTGGGAGATCAGCAAAGCTTCGGCATCAAGACTGCTGGACTGGAGGAGAAGGCGACTGCCTGTCAGATGCTGGTGAGGACTGTAATGTGAGCAAAATAATACTGTAATTAGAGGATTATTAATATGTTAAATGTAAATTGTTTTATTTTTCAGGTGTGTTATGCCAAAGAGCTGAAGGAAGGATTTGTGGAGTATGCAGAAGAAGTGGCCAAACTCATGGTTCCTCTCCTCAAATTCTACTTCCATGATGATATCCTTTTGGTGTAAAATTTTGTCTGAGATGATAAGGATTGGCTGCTACACGTTTTAGGTTGATTGAAGAAACTCTCCCAAATACATTACCCAACAAACCGAACAATGTCTAGAATTTGATGTAAACACCATGAACCTGAGCGAGCCAAAGAGCTCAGAGACCATACCGTATTCCTCCTTGACTCTCTCCACGTGTGCGAGTAGCGGCGGCTGAGTCCATGCCTCTGCTGCTGGAGTGTGCCCAGGTGCGCGGGCCCCAGTACCTGTCGGACATGTGGAAGTTCATGAGTGACCCCTTGATCAAAGCCATCGGGACGGAGCCGGACTCAGACGTGCTGTCGGAGATCATGCACTCCTTTGCCAAGTGCATCGAGCTCATGGGCGACGGGTGCCTGGAGAAGGCCCAGTTTGAGGAGCTAGGAGGAATTCTGAAGGGGAAACTAGAAGAGCATTTTAAAAACCAGAGACTCAGACAAGGTACGGCTCTTGAGATAGTACGTTGTTCATTGTTCTGTAGGGGTGGTACGAGGTCTTGTGAGACTGAAATGCCTTAAGATTGTGTGAGCACCCACAGAGTAATACCGCGAGAATTATTTAATACATTGTTTTTGCAGTGCAACTACTGAAGAGTGTAATAACCTTCCTGGAAGAATTATCTTTTGAGAGAATATCCAGTTTTAAAACCCCGTTGTTCTTGCCTTATGCCATATTTTATTTGTAACACAAAACTTACCCAAGGAAAGTAGTTTGTTAGGCTTGCTTTTTTTTTTTTTTAACAAGTTAAACAACTTTAAGAAAAAATATTATGCATTTTTCATATTGTTTTTAGCCTTTAAACATGCTCGTGAGGACCTTACATTTGCCATTTCATGTTTGGAACAAAAAAATGTTATCAGGTATAGTGTTTAGACGGCAGAAATGTTTAAAACGGAAGATTCTCACGATAAGTGACATGGTATCTAAAAATGCGTCCCAGATAAAGAAGTTCAGCAGCACACTTGGAGGGAGCAGGATTTTTTTGCAAACGTTCCTCAAAACCGCGTTAATGCAGCTAAATGCAACTCCAGGTGTGTTTTTGATGACGGAACATTGTTAGAACCTGGTTAAAACGGTTCAATAAAAGGAAAAAAAAATACATAAAAATCTCATGAAACCAATCTCGTGACTTGTCTTATCAAAATTATTTTATAAAATCATTGTTTACAAAGCACATTTACAAACAGCTAAAATAAAAGTAAAATATAGCCTTGTTTGCACCAAATGTGTCAAAGTATGTTAAAATATTGCAATAATAGCAATGTCGTATTACAAACATGGTATATAATCATCTCAGCAGGCATATTATACATTTGTTTTATTAAATGCTTGCTCTAAATTATGGCTGAAAATAAAATGATGCAGCTCTCACATTTTGATGAAGCACAGTATTTTAGGCCTCAGAAACAAATGTTTCCTTTATATTTTTTAATGGTAATTATTACCATTACCATTCAGTTACACCGCATCTTATCTGTTCACATAATTAATGTGCAGTTCAATATTTTACTGTACTGTAGTACTGTTGTATGCCTGCTCATTTCTAATTTTTTTTTTTTTCCATTCTGACAGCACAATTAAAATGTGGCGAATCTGTTATTGCATTAATACAATAAAATACTACTACTAAAATACTAATGATAATTGTGACTAACCCTAATACTATAATGACGAATAAATGTTTGCTTTCCTATTAGACGCTTAAAATTTCGATAATTGAGATCAGATCTGAATTCTGAAGTCTTGACAAAAATTCCGTGTTCCGTGACAAACCACTCGTGTGTGTGAGCGCTAAAACAGAAAACAGTCACCAAACTATTACAGACACTTATAGACACCAGACCAACAGCTCCATCTGTCTCCATGAATGTCAGTTACCTATGTGTAACTATAGTTCTATGAGTGTATGAAGAGGCCTTAATCCATTAAACCCGTAGTTTGGTCATGGAGCCTAGATTTACCTGAAACATGAAGCCACAGATTCAACATGAAATGCAAGGTCTAGACTTCATTAGTTCACAAGTTTTGTAAAATAATAAAATTATTTGATTTTCAGAAAAAAATTGAAATTTTAAAAATGCTTGAAAAAGCGCGCTATGCTATTAATCATGATTAATCACAGTTCCAGTGTGATTAAGGGTTAAGATCAGATACATTTTTTTAAATCGTGTGACAGCACTAATATTTTAATGATATTCTGTGGTTCATCCCAGTTTCTCCATTGAAAACATATTTTTCCACTTTTCCACCTCCGTTACAGAATTTAGAATGTTTTTGTTTACAAACAATTTAAGAAAAACAATTGCAGCTACCACCACATGTTTCTACCTCAAGTGCATTCAGATTCAACTCTTTTTACTTTTTCCTCAGACAAAAGGGAAGATGAAGACTACGATGAACAGGTGGAAGAAACATTACAAGACGAGGTACAGTACAATGAAGACATTTTTCCAACACCTTCCAGGCTTGTATAATGTTTCAAAGTGTTTCAAAATGTTTATTTGTTTTTGTTTTTTCAGGACGAGAACGACGTGTACATTTTGACCAAAGTGTCCGACATCTTGCACTCAATCTTCAGCTCTCACAAAGAAAACGTCCTGCTTTGGTTTGAACAGCTGCTGCCCCTCATCATCGAGCTCCTGGTAACTTTGACTAAAGACGATTATGATTATAGTTTACACAGCTCCAAATTTCGAGACTTTAACTCCCTATGATGCTTTTTTTGTTAGCAATGGGCTTCCATACGTTACAAACCTGCAGTAACGTTTAGTTTTTCCCCCTCAGAGAGCAGAGCGTCCATGGGCGGACAGACAGTGGGGGCTGTGCATCTTCGATGACGTTGTAGAACACTGCAGTCCCTCGTCCTTTAAATACGCAGACTACTTCCTGGGGTCCATGCTGCAGTCTCTGGTTGACCCGGTGCCCGAGGTGAGGCAGGCGGCTGCGTACGGTGTTGGCGTCATGGCTCAGTATGGAGGAGCCAGCTACTGCAAATTCTGCAAAGGTGAGACGACCTACACTGTGAGTGGGCCCCACCCGACATACAAGCTTTCATGTGGAAACAACAACATTGTCCAATCTGCACCTAATGTTTTTATGTTCATTTTATCTACTCTCATCCATAGATTTTATATGGAAAATGAACTTCAAAGGCCATTTTCTCAAAATGCATTTTTAGAGATTAGATTTTAATTAAAAACATCTGTGGGTACAACATTTCTGTCAATATTTGTCCAATAAAACTCAGAAATCAGGATTTTCCCTTATTCAGAAATGTCAAGTGTCTATCATCTCTCTTTAAATAAATGAAATAATGTTAAATACAATAGTAAACTTATTTAAACCAGGCTCTGATTTCACTCACATCGAACTAGGTTTAATTTTCCAAAACCATCTTGATTTGTGTGTTCCTCTGAGGTTCATCTTAGTTTCATCATTGAAATGAAATATGGGTCACTTCAATTTTGCCTAAATATTGGCTGTATTTGTTTATGAACTTTTAAAGTATATACTGGTACACATACACGTTAAGCTTGTTACTCTTCCTCAGAGGCGATCCCGAGGCTGGTGGGCGTGATCCAGGCCCCAGACTCTCGCTCCAAAGAAAACGTGAACGCCACAGAAAACTGCATCTCCGCTGTGGGCAAAGTCATGCGCTTCCAACCAGAATGGGTCAACGTCAACGAGGTGCTCCCCCATTGGCTGAGCTGGCTGCCACTCAAAGAGGACAAGGAAGAGGCGGTCCATACCTTTGACTTTCTGTGTGACCTCATCGAAAGGTAGAAGGACCATTTGACAAGACCATTTTTCTAGATTGAAATTGAAAGATGTGCTAAACCTGCATTTTCCATTTCAGCAACAACCCCATAGTCCTCGGCCCAGACAATGCAAATCTTCCTAAAATCTTCCTCATCATTGCTGATGGTGTCGCGAGTGAATCTATCAAATGTGAAGATGCCTGCAGCAAAAGACTGGCCAATGTCATTCGACAAGTTCAGGTGCATCTTTTTTTTTTTTAGGCTGGCAATTTTTATTGTAAAATATACAATTTTCTATTTTATTATTTGCACACTTTACACTGTTTTGATCAAAGTCTCCAGTGCCTGCTTCTCAGGGAAAGTTTTATACTATTTATAAAGCTTGCCATCTATTCAGTGCATCAATGTAGTATTTGCCTTTATTGTACTCTCTGCACAATCAGCTCTGCTTTGTCAGAAGTGAACTTGTTTCACATTAAAACACTTGAGTTTGCATGCATCCACCACTCGCCATGGATACTCACACTGCGGAGAAGGGGGCGGGTCTGCTGCTTTTGCTCATCTTAGAGGGGACGCAAACTGACTTTAGCCAAACTTTACACTGTCTCTCAGGGCACATGTAGGCTCTAGCAACGAAGCAAAGACTCGTCAATAAAGCTTCTCAAAAATAGTAGTTTTGAAGGTTTTGCCATTTTTCATCATATTTAATTAAAGGTAATTTGATTTAGCGGTACACTAAAATTAAATACACTTTAAATGTGTGCATAAAATAAATCATAACTTGAGATATTTTTATGAATAAAACTTTTTTGTCCTCAGGTTTCTGCCGGTTTATGGACACAGTGCGTTTCTACACTGAACGAGACGCAGCAGAAAGCCATTCAGGATCTCCTCAACACGGCCTGATCCTCGTCTCGTCTACTTCCCTCATCGTCGTCTCCTAGCGCTAACTCGAGACAGAAACACCTGGATCCCCCCCTTTGCTGCTCCAGGACTATATCACATCTTACAATTTACTTTGGACGGACTTGAACGCATTTTCATAGACTTTTAAAATCGGGGAGCCACCTTGGAGTTTCTTTCCCTGCCTTATGATCTAGAACACGTCCCAGCCATTCCTTATGAAAGATTTTACATTAAAATAACGTAAAATGGGGAGAAAAACGGGATTAGGATATTTTTACGTGGACTCGACATCAAATTACACTCTGTCTTGTGAATTATTTTCTTTTTTTTTTGTATTTTATTTTCGTTTCTGGCGTCAAGAAGTTACGGCATGTAATAGTGGCTAACTCTAGACATTATAATATCTACTTAGAATTGTGGTAATTTTGGGGAAGTTTTACGCAGCTTTCACTTCCAACAGCAAATGGAAAAAGAAAAAAAAAAGTTTGAAGGTAAACTTTTGAACGGTTCGATAGCCTGAAATAGCATATTGCTGGTTTATAAAGGGCTGTGTATCTGGACTTTGTGACAAAATGGAGAGGTATGAAAAATGTAGGATATGTTTTAAAGTCCGGCGGAAATATGATGGAATAACCACAACAATAAATTCCATTTCAGAGAAACTAATGATATGGTTTGATTCATTTATGAAATAAAGTTGTGTGTTTGTCCATTTTAAACAAAATGTTTGCACAGCTTTTGCAGAGGTGGGTTTGACTTAACATACCTGCATTTTAATATTTGTGCAAAAGGCGTTTTTATTGCTCAGAAATGCTTACTGTGAGCCAGGTCCAAACTCATGGATTTAAGTTTCCCAGGGGGCTTTTTTCCCCCATTCAAAACTAAGTTTGTTTTAAATGAATAGTGACAATGGTCCCAATTTCTCATTCTGAAACTTATGGATCGAAGTAACTGGTAAACCACACAAACTGACATCTCCATGGAGACAAGCAGGTGAGCGCAGTGCACCTTTTTAATGGATTTGTTTGGTTAACTGTCCACAACATATTTTAAATATTTGACCAATCACTAAGTCTGTTAAGCGCTACAACTAATTGACTTGTCGACTATAAAAACATTGTATTTGGACAATTGTTATCCGGAATATATAAAACATGCACGAAAGGACCATTTTACATTTCATTAATCCAAATGTCAAAGCTTTACCAAATGTTTACCAAAATGACCTTTTAACCAATGAATTAAAGAAATGAAAAATAAAAGTATTCAGGGTAGACCATGCTTTATTGAATCAACCATAAATTAAAGCTTTAACCCACAGTCATGAATTATGGAGATAAAGTTGGCAATAATTCTTTTACAAAAATATACAGGTTTGTAGTGATAGATGGAAACTGTACACTCAACGATGCCTTTAACTGAGATGGTCGTACATGTTTTGGCTTCCTGAATCTTTAGTTGAATCTCAATTTCACTTATTTCAAAATGTGATGTAGCAATATTTTAGATGGTTTAAGTTGGACGTTCTCCCTTTTGAAATCCCATACCAGCTGGGAATCCATGAAGTTTCTGAGTTTATGCTGCGTTCTGGTCCTTGGAGGTCAAACAACTCAAAACAAGTAAAAGGAGAGAAAAACTAAAGCCAAAATAACATAAGTAATATCAATGTTTAACTGACATTTAAAACTTCATCCTAACACGGTGCAGCCAAGTAGATTGTCTTAACTCTGAAAAACTAGAGGTTCTGAAATGAAACCTTTGAGTGAGTTTGAAACTGAAACAAATGAAAAATTTTCCCAGTGATTTTATGAGTTGTAACACTGATCTGACCTCCGAGGACTGGAAAGCAGCAAATGGAACTGGAAGGCTTGTTTACAGAAATTAAGGCGTCTTAATCTGTTGGCAAAATATCATAAGATGCATTTTGAAGTTGTGATATTTTTTCTTGGTTGAAATCCTTTAATCAATGACTTATGGAAACAAAGTGTTTAAAAGTCATGTTATCGTACCCCAGTTTAAATGGAATTTGTCAAAAAACATAACTAAATATACAATACTTCAACGCATGACCATAATTATTTAATCTATTATAATGGAATAAACTGCTTCTGATCAATGAGGTGGTCAAATATGTGGAAGATTAAATGTGTATCTCTAATGAAGTTTACATTTTTTAAACTTTTGCCTCATAAAATTTTGCACATTTTATTTGAAAAATTCCAGATTCCAGGACAAAATTTAATTGTCGAAATTTAGACATTTAAATTAAATCTCCATACTTCTAGTGTGCTGAGAATCTATTTAGATGT
The DNA here is from genome assembly GCA_019453435.1 of Rhinogobius similis. NCBI lineage: Eukaryota > Metazoa > Chordata > Actinopteri > Gobiiformes > Gobiidae > Rhinogobius > Rhinogobius similis. The sequence goes on along the minus strand of CM033620.1, from coordinate 34,472,071 downwards.
AGTATTAACCTTATTATTATGCTTGATGGAAAGTAGCTTTTTTGTGCATTTTGAAAAGTTGATATTTACAATGACAAATGATCTATACATTTAACTGCGTCAAAACTGGACAATTTAGTGTTCTTTGTGATTAAACTAAATTAACTTCAACTTGTGTTCCTGAATCAACGCTAGATTTCCGTGTTGTGAGTTTTAATTTTTTTAGTCTGTTTTGTTGAGCTACTGCAGCATGTCGACGAACGCATCGAATTCATCCATGTTCTTCTCATAGACGGCGAGTTTCTCAGGTAAAGAGTCCTGTGGAGGAAGAGAGTTTTGATTGAGTTGAGCCACATAGCACTGAGGGAAGTGGAATAATGCTAGCAAATTAGGATAATATTTGGGGTACATATAGCTGCTACTTTGCTCATGTGTAAGTGGTTAATTCAGTGTTCATTTGTATTTATTTGGCCTTATTCTGCAAATCCTTATTCTGCTGCTAATTCAACATGTATTAACACGACTTGAATCCATCGTAATAGTGGTACTACAACTTCTCATGCAAACACATAGTCTGAATTTATTACTCTATAAGTCATTGTGGTCACTGACCAGGTCGTCGGCCATAGATTGGGAGCTGATGTGGAGGGACAGACTGGCGAGCTGAGGAGGGTTCTGAAACTCTCTGTAGAATGTGCCCAGGTCCATCGGCAGCAGGTCGTCTTTGGAGAACGCTGGTCTCTGTGACAAAGACCTGTGCTTAGTCTAATAACGTCAAAGGTAACAAAGTGAAACATGAAAATGCTGTGTCACGTACAAAGTCGACCATGACAAAATCGTCCTGTGGCCCTGAGCCCTCAGAGCCCTGTGAGTGCAGACTGCCCTGAAGAGGAGAGTGGCAGGGGGGAGAGTCCGGGGGCTGCACCTGCACAAAAAAGATACACACGAGTATTGACCTTGCTCTGGAAGTTGCCGTGGGCGCCACCATCTTTTTTCCGTTGTATTAGTTTACACGATGCAGACGAGCTCCACAGAAAATAAGTTCTACACGGCCTAAAAAGCAGTTTTCAGGCCGGCCAGGAAATCGGTGCGTTGTTGACTTGTATAAAATGTCTAATACACGGGAAACAACAAATCAGTCTACTTTATATAATGTTTTTGCGCCAAGACTTTTCCCCCATTCGCCATTTACAACAGGGTTCTCATCACACCGGCATCTGTGTCAAAAAGAGGCAAAAGTGGGCGGGGCGGAATAAGGTCAATAAATGTTAAAGAACACCCATGCTGCATTATTTGTTTTGTTATTGGCCTTTAAACATGCTCCTGGGCCTTTGCTTTGGCATCTCATTTTCAGAACTTAAAATGATGTAGGCCTACAGTATGTACTGAAAACCACAGATAACATTCTATCACGCGTTCCTCATCAGGATTGGTGTTAACACGCCACCTACTGAGAGCAGAGGGAATTACCATGAATAAATAAACAACACCTAGCTTTCCCCGACATTCTAATGTAAGTACCCAGCTGTAATGAACGCAATTTGAGGCAAAAATGCTCATAACAAGTTTGGTGATGATTTATGAACTTAAAAACAAGAGATATCTGGATCTATACCTTTAACGTCACAAAACTGAGAAATATATGTTTTTGTGCAGCTCAGAGAAGGAGCAGAGAAGACGCGCTTGTATTAATGAAGCGTGAATTAAGATAAATACAACTTCAGCTATGTTTTTTGATGAGGGAACAATGTTGAACCATGGTTATATATAAATGAGGTTAAATAAATAATTAAAAGGTTTAATTGTACCATTCGGTCGTTCTCCTCAGCTTCTAAACCTCTGGGAGCAAAGGCAGCAAACGGCAGGTCCAGGCTCGCTGCAGTCAGCTGCAGTCAAAAACATAACATTATAAACAAATATGTTCTTCTCTGTATGATCCTTCTGATAAACATCAAATCACAGCTTTTCTTTCGCATTATTCCTTAATTTGTACAACTAATACATTTAAAAAAAAATTACACTACACTTTGCCATTATTCTCTCTCTGTACGACCATAAACAAACGTGGAAAAAAAAAATCCTTTATCTGTATGACCATAAAAAATAAAAAGGACATTAATTGTTTTGCTTTTATTTAAATTTACTTTTTTCATCATCTTTCATTTTGTACAGTTTTAAACAAAAGGAAAAATTATAATAATTTTATTTTCCTTCTTGTTCATGTTCTGTTTGTACGACCAAAAACAAAGACATAATTTTTGTACTGACAAGTGTCATTATGTTGGCCTTTTGCTGCATCTCCATCTGTATTTTTTCCACTTCTCACAGTTCATTACCTGTGCATTGGGTTTATTAACGAATGCTCCAACTTTTCTGGTGAAATTTGACAAAGACTCGACCGGATCTGAAGGAGACGCACTTCTGCCGTCTCCACTGTGACTCAAACCCACGTCGTCACCACTGGACACAGAAAACAAGGATAGTAAAATGGTGAAATATTTAAAGTCACAGTTTTATTTCTAGTAGTAGAAATAATACAGTACTATTTTTAGTATATTTTACCACCAATATAATAAAAACAAATACTAATAATGATAATGATGGGAGTTACCTGCTGGTGGATGTGTTGTGTGCCTGCTCCACTGTGAGATGTGCATCCTGAGTTTGTGTCGGCATCAGAACAACTCCGCCTTCTTTCCCAGCATGCATCGCCTGCACATTAAACCAGATGTAAAGGAGCATATTTTGGATGTTTTAATCGTGACATTTGAACCACCTAAAGTGTTTGTTACCTGGTTGGGGGCGGCAGGGTGACACAGCTCTGGGCCTGTGATGAGCGGCGGCTGATAACACAATCTGGAGCTGTACATCTATGAACAACATCAAACACAAAATTAACAACTATCTGTATTTGTAAAAGACGCGCATTATAAAAGAGTGATAAAGGTAAAGGTGGGCAATGTATCGTTTACATACAAGATTAGTGGATAAAGAAACTAAAAAAGGAACAGAAACTTTTCCAAGCATGGGCATAAGGTCATACAGTTCATCACTTATGTTGATTATAATCAAGGCTGCAACCAACAATTATTTTGATAGTTGTAAAACTTTTTTTTTGTCTTAAGATTTTTTTTTTAATATATTTTAAAAAAAGGTTGAAATATGGTGTCTCAGACAATGTTTATTCTTTTTTGACATATTGATTGATAGAATGTGTTTTTGAGGCTGTATAGTTCAGATAAATATGATACCAAAATAACATCAGTGCTGCAACTCACAATTATTTTACCATTCAATTAATGTTAGCGAATATTCTTTCGATTAGTCGTTTAGATACAAAAGGCCTATGAATAGAATTTTTTTAACCAAATCCGATGCAGATAAAAGCTGAAGTGAAACCGCTTGAGGACATCCTCGTTGAGCATAATGTTAAACATGAAGTTTACACATTTACTATGTTATTTTCATGTAATAAAAGTCATAAACCTCTTCTCAGCGCATGGTATGTTCTGATTACTGTCAGTTACTAGAGCAGTTGATCATTTCAATAATTAATTAGTAGCGATTAATCAATTAACAGCGTTAAAGTCTAAACAAACATAATACAGTATGTTCACTTTGATCATTAAATGTAAACTCAAAAATTCAAACATATTCCTAAAACATGGGGAGGATAGTTTCACCACAGCAAACACGGTGGGACTCACATTGTTGTGAGTGACAAGTCCAGGAGCCAATGGGAGCGGGAGACTGTCCAAGGGGAGGGGCTTAGACAGTTTGGAAGGAGACGGACTCAGGGTACAAACGCACTTTAGTGACAGGAAAAATTAAATACAACATAAAAGAAGAGAAAAGAGAGAAATCACAAGTCGACAGTGAGAAACAGTGACAAAGAGGGATAAAGCTGGAACAAGAATTCAATTTTAAACCTTTATTGATATTGTAAGACTCACTTAAAACAGCTTGTTCATACAATTATCAGATTTAGGTAAAAGTTAGGATCTACAGTCTTATCTTTATCTAGTTCATAGGTTTTTCATTGTAAATTTACTGCCAACTTTAAAGTCATCCATATGTGGTACAGTATGTCGAATCAACTCTCTTTTGATCATTTTAAAGGCCCCACTGCGTAACATTTAAGCCAAATTAAATACTAAAACATACTTACACTGAGCGCATTTGCCTCACCACTGAACTGACGCTTAAGGCCATGTTTTTCAAGATTCAGTAATTTTGAGTAATGCAAACACCCGTAATAAAATAAAGACTTTTAATTTATTCAGACTATCAGTTGAAAAATTACACAACATGGCTTTAAAGTCTAAATGACAGGTTCTCATGTTTTTCTAAGTCTGACATAGTTTGGTGGGAGGGCACCTGTGGTTAATATTTATCATAGTTTTACATCCAGTAAGTTGCAGTTTGTGAAGAAATTTTGAAAAATAAAAGTTTAAAATGAAATGAGTTCTAAAATGGAATCCCTCTAAGATGTCAGCAAAAAGAGACGTACAGTCTAAACCTTTGATTTTAAACCAGTACGCCGGGGAACACTAGTGTGCCTTGAGGTTTTGCCAGGTGTGCCTTGAAGAAATCTCCAATTTAAGTTTACATATTGACAGTTGTGGATGGAATTGACTCATTTATCATTTTGGAGTGTCCTGAGCAACTTCTGCACCGAAAACGAATGCAAAACCATCACTATTGACAAATTTAAAGAAACAGACAGTGGCACAGACATTATTTACCATGTTTTTTTAAACAAAATAATCTGGTTTGGTCATGTTCTAATTGTAGTTGGTGTGCCGTAGTATCATTTAAACCCAAAAAGTGTGCCACAACTGAAAACATGTTGAAAAACACTGGTCTAAACAGGCATTCAACAAAATAAAAGGTATTATCAGGTATTTTTAGTAATCAAATAATTATTTTGTACATTACATGGGCCTTTGTTGTCAAAATAGTTGCGAGGAAAATTGTGGATTTACCCCTGTCATATTTGCTGTTAATATTCAACCAGGAGGTAATATTATAAACTTCATAAAAACAACTGGGGACAAATAGGCTAAATGTTTAGTAAAATCTTAAATATAATCATGTTCACTACGTTTTAGTGAAATGTGAGGTCTAACCTGTCATTTAGACTTCAAAACAGCCAACTGTGAGTTTAGTAGATTACATTACCACATAGGAGTCACAAATTCACAATGAAAACAGATAAAACTGACTAGATGAAAAAGATACTACCATTTACCTCTATCAGAATTTAAAGAGATTCAATAGGACGGGTTCCCTTGCTGTTATAACATTAAGTTGGATGGTGGGGTAAAACTCTATAGTAGAATGCACTCTTAAATGCAGGCGATTTGTCCTGGTTTAAGGCTAATATCTCTGTAATGACTGGGCCTATCCACGTGAAACAAAACATTACAAAAAGTTCAGTGTTTTATTGGCAGCTGAAATAAACTAAGGTGAAAAACGTTTTACCTGTGAAGGAGGAGAGGTGGAGAAGGAGGTGGTGCAGACCTCCTGTGAGTCTTGGACTCCAGGGAATGGTCCAGTGTCATCATCATCTGGAGGTCTGAGACAGGAGAGAGAGAGAGCGAGAGAGAGTGGAGGGGTGGCATGATTAACCATAATACCCACAGTAAAGCATAATTTCAATTTGTCTTGGAGCTCTTCGACTTATAGCAGACTGTGTTTCGATGCTAAGGACCGGTCTCTGCAACTGACGTCACTGGTCTAGTCCTGGTTTAGTCTTTGTTTAGCTCTGATGTAGCCCCGTTTTAGACCCATTTTGTTCTAGATCAGTCACACTGCTTAAGACCGGATTTACTTCTAGTTGGATTAGCACAAAAAATACAGTATGTGCAGATTCAAATGTTTAATGTCGTGTGGTATAATTGTCACCTGTAGTTGCAGGGCTGTCCCATTGTCACTGGTCTCTGTCCACACGAACCATCCACAAAATGATCCACGATGATCCCCATGATCGGAGCTGAGCGCTCAAACTGCCTGCAGACGGGAGACCAAAATCTTAATTACATTTTTAAAATGTCCATAAATATTCTTTCAGAAAACTTTTATTGTATTCTTAATAATTTTCATGAGCTACTTCATGGCTTACCGACTGGACATAAAAGCTAGGTTTGTGCGATACGCGCAGGAGAGAGTAACTGTGCCGACCGGAGTTCCAACCATGCCCACTCTCACTGTCTGAAAACCTGAGAAATATCATAAAAATTAGATTTTTTTAAATTTAAATAATATTTTATTGGTAAACAATGCTTATGCCTTACCTTCTCCTAATCCACTGAGCTGGACTTCACCAAAATAGATTCTATAAGACAACAATCCATGAAACTTGTGAATTATTTTCTATTACAACCAACCATATTCTAAAGAGTTGCATTAACATATAATATATAATAACATTAGGTGCACAGAAAGCATGTACATTTACCAGAGGGAAGAGGGAAATTAAAAGTCTAAGCTTGGAATATCAGAATATAATTGAAACAGAGGGCAAAGTATCTCCTTCCAAGAGACACATTGTGATAACTTTGGTTGGTTTAGTATTTAGCAGACAAAAGGTCATATTTTTTTCTTATTTATTTTATGCAAAAAGTTGACCCAAACTAGAGGTTGGCGGTCTATTGCCAATCCTTTTTAAAGCTCTGTAGCCTTTTTGTATCAAGATTTTATTGTGTTATCTTATAGACCATTAAAATGCTGTTAGAATTTTTTTTAATTCTGGACTGGAGACTGGCAGATAAATACATTCAACTACAATACAATTTCAATCATGAACTGATATCAGATCAGAAGTGGTAAGAATTTTATTGTGAGAGAAATAAGCAACCACTTTGAATTTACAGGGTTTGCCAGTTTGTTTTTACATGTAATATATCTGTAGATAAAATGTAAAAAAACATTGTGTAATATTTGTTCAAAAATCTTGATTTTGCCTTCATCAAAAATGAAAAAGTGTCTTGATGTAAATGATGTAAAATACAATTGTAAATGTCTTTAAACACGGCTCTGATATCACTCAAATGTATCTGTGTGGTTTTCATTTGCCAAAACCACATTCCCCTTAATTTTTGTCTCCAGTTTATGCCATTCTGGGGTTTAGAATGTTTACAGTGAATTGGTTAAAATGAATTTATTTGGCTCACCTTTGCCACAAGAGCACTTGGAACTATATTAGACACGGTCAAAAATCATATGCCTGTGCACCTTCGAACACCTGGTGCCAATTTCCTGCCTCATTTATACCTGGGGTTTCCACTCCCAACAGTTACCCTACAGTGCCCCATAGGGGTTGGAGTTGCACATTTGAAAGGCAGTCAAAATGGCTCCTACACTTTTAAAAGGGTCTAATATATAACAATAATAATACATTAGGATGGATACTTACCTATACAATATAACATAGTCGTGGCCTTGCTTTCTGGACAGTTTATAAGCAGGTGTGACTCTGGTGATGGCCAACAGTGATTTCAGAAGCACAGACAGACGATTGTAGACCGTGTAGGAAACCTTAATATCCTTATCACATCTGAAAGAATATGACACTTATTATTACAGGTTTGGGGAGAGGATTTTGACATTGTAGTCATAATAAATAGCAAATAACAACTCACTTTTCATTCATTTCTAAGCACCATGTCTCCAGCTCCATAGAATCACCCTGAAACGAAATCATCAAGTATATTTATACACAGCTAATTCCTGGTTTAGTCCTGTTTAGTGCCTTTTATTCTAGAGAAGTAGTTCATCTCATGGAAACAGCATACCAGACATAGAAAAGTAACACAGCCCACCTTTGATTAAAAACAACTGTATTAAGTGTTTTTACTGTTTTTATTATGAAATTAATGCAACAACCGTTTGTTCACTTCTGTTCGGGGATTTTGACAAAGAAAATTCTTTAATTGGTCTTCATTAAGACTTTGTGATTAAGCAATGTATCTTTAATCATGCGTCTAGAAATTGACAATTAATTTCATCAAAGTTGTGTATGCCAAAATTTGAGTGCATATGTGGTGTACAGCCTAATCATGTCCTGTGCGCTGAAAGGCTAAGCCAAATCGGGAGGTGGTGTAAATTTACACCAATGTCAAACAAACACAGGATTGCGGAGAAAAATGTACATTATAATAATTTCAGCCACGATATGTTATTACATTTATCACAACATATTTAATCAACACCCGCATTATTAACCATAAAAGTTCAGCATGAATCAACTTCAGTCATTTGGATAAAACTCGAGCACATCAGCCTAGACCTGGGTCACATGGCTCCGGCTGCAGCCAACAGCAGCATTGGTCTTTTGTGAACTCGAACCACAGCTGGTTCCATGGTGAAGCAAACACTTGCGCGGATCCTCTTCTCGGTTCAGCTCGTCCTCTGCACTTGTTTTTTTCCCGAGAGAATCGCTGCTCAGGCTGAACCAGCTCAGGCCACTCCCCGCTCGTTCATCTGAGCCTGAACCAGAGCTGCTCCGCTGGTTCATGCCTCTGGGTTTCGATCTAGTCCCACTGCATACCTATCACACTATTTGATAACTATTTGAAGTTGATTGTTTGATATTCAATAATTTTTTAATAGCCAATGTTATTTTTAGGTTAAAAAAAAATCTTTAGCTTTTTATTATACCTACAATTCATACAATTTTCTGTGTTTTCCAATGAGTCACAATGAGATAATTTTTTGTGGTTTCCTGTTCAGATAAACGCTGCTTTTTGCCGTATTCCGTGCACTTATGCCGTAAATCCCGAGTGAGCCCACTTGAAACATGAATGTTTCGGGGCGATTCATGCAAATGACACTGGTTTTCATCCTCTGCATTCATCACCAGCCCAAAATGTGGACTCTTTTCTGCACAATGTTGATGATTGAGGGCCATTATTACTAATATCGTATGGTTCCGTTTGTTTTTGTTTTTTTTCATATCTGTAGCAGCAGTAATCGTGATAAATAGGGTTAAGATTCAGATATCTCATGATTCAGTTCAATGCTCAATTCAGGACCTACGTTTCGATTCATCACAAATTTTTTTAATGAAGAACATTTTTATGTCATTAGTCCACGTTTGGTGACAGTAAACTCAGAAATAGTTAGTGTCTTTTAATTTTTATTCTTGTAAAAAGTAAATTGCACAACTGTAGGCATTCATTTTATTTCACTGAGGTCTTGCTTAATATAGGCAACCTGGAATAATTTTGAATAATTTATTTTGTCCATTCTTCAAAATAGGTTAACTGCCTGATGTAAAGCATGTGCTTAGCATATTCCATGTGAGCTTTCTGCGTTCTTTGCTGTAGTTTGGTGAAATATTTTAACAGATTTTTTGTTGAAAACAGTTACACATTGTTGACCAACGTCTGCTCTTTTGGGTGCACTCACTCTGTCCCTCTGTTTGTGTGTGTGGCAAAAAATCCTAGTTGAAATATGTACTTACCTCTGATGTTTTTAGTGAAATCTCCACACACATGGAACGTCCAATGCCGGGGAGCTGACCGGCCAGAGCCTTTTTAGCTTCATGGGTCACCTCTGGGATGTCTTTGATAGCTAAATTAAACTACAAAGACAAAACCAATTGTGGCAACAAATTCTAAAGTTACAGATTTAAATCAATATGCTACCTGTTTAAAGTGACTTACCCAATCTGAGCCAGTTGGTGATGAAGATGAGTGAGTGCATATCTTTTCCCCAAGTCGCGCTTGAACTATTACCTGGACAGTCTAGAAATAAATAAAAATACAATAATTAGAATACTTTTTAGTGTAAACATGTTAGAGCAGAACGATACACTTGCCTTCAGGGCAAAAAACTTAATAAATTTGTCCAGATCTTTTTTATCCTGTGGACTCAGGTCACTGTCCATGATGTATCCAGACCCTGACACAACATACAGAACAAATACATGAATTAAACAAGTAGGGGTGACCGCAATATTGACAAAAATAAATATCCGGGGTTTTTTTGTATTGTCTTGAAAATTATATTCATAAAATATTAATTATATTGTATGATAATTAATTTATTATAGAATAATTATATAACAATGAAGCAGGAATGTGTTACAATGTCCAGTAAATGTCTTGGGTGAAGTTCGAGAGAATAGCACAAAATGTGAATGGGTCATACAATTAGCCACAAAAGTGCAAAAATATAACTTTATAACCAGTTTACACTAACTAGGAGGTAATTTTTATAAGTTTTAATCATAGACGATACACTCGATATTCTCATTTTGCATGTCGTGAAAAAGAATTGGAAATATTGTAAATTTTTCGATGTAAGACTTATTAAACATATTACATGACCAATTGTGCAATATACAACATTGCATCAGAAATGGCTGAGGATTGACATGGAAAAAGAATTTCAACTATATAATACACAGAAAAAAATGCATCATAGCATTGTTTGTTCAGCTTTAAACGCAGTATTTCAGTTGACGTCTACACTTGTATTAAGGGTAAGCTACATCAAATAGACATTTTCCAAAAACAAACGGGCCTTGTACTTTCCGACAAAATTACATCTCATTTCAACAACAGTGACAACTACTTCAGAATGACCAACACATGGATTAGAAGCGTAGTAATTGTACATTTATAGGATTTTATACGATTTTCTTTATTATTGGGACATGGTTGCTAAAGGTGAGTCAGTAGTCCGAACGCTAGCCTCTGTTGCTAATGCTATTAGCTAACACACACGCATTTTACTCCATAACAAAAATACGATCACTTACATGAGATATTTCCTTGTTAATGCAGTCTTGGTAGGGTATGAGTAAGTACAAAGGTGATTACATTCAGCGACGAAAAACACATGGATTTATACGTTTAAAATTACACATTTACAACAACATCTGCAGCCGAGCCACCGCACTGTTTATCTTCTGTTTGTTTGGGTGGCGTAGCGTTCACGTAAGCACTTTCAATATGTTTTAGCCCAATTTTATTCAAAACTTAAACCATTGCCTATTAAAGATATATACAGAAATTTAATATCTTACATGACTATATTAAATTAAAATTAAAATTAATAGTTTAAATACAACGTTGATTTATTTTGTTGAATCTGTGAATGCATACGGCTTGCTAATTTACCTCATGTTTGTTTTGGTTTGTTAGCCGCCTAGCCAGCTAGTTACTTGCATCCTTCTCAAACTTTCAACGATTTCTTCATTTTTTGTGGGCACGGTTATTAAATTAGATGGTGCAATGACCAGTCATGAATCACACAAGCTTTGTAGTACGATGCATACATTGTTTTTGAGCATTTCGGCATAATTTGCAGAAGATTTTAGTTAGTGCTGCAGGTAAGTAGCCCATTCATTTTTGTAGTAGTAGCATTATTTTTGTATTTTAACTTTTAGAGACTTTAACAGAAATATGATGACATATGATGGAACTAATTTGATAATATAATAATCTGATTTAATTTATACACATGTTGAGTTTGGGATCGTGACATCACACATAACAGAATTTTCAGTTTCCCCAGTGTTAAATCAACGGAAATTTTAGAATGCTAACGTAAAATACTAACTTAAAGTGAATTCAAAAGTATTCTAACACTATATTGATAACGTTAAATGTGTTTACTAGAAGTGACCCAGCAGTTTATCAGAATCTTCTATGGATTTTTAAAAATCACTTTTTACATTGTTTTGGCTAATGTTTTTCTATGTAAGTTTAAGTACGTTAGCTACTTTTTGATGTTTTTGATAGAGCACGGGATAGAACGTAAAAAACAGCCGTTGTGCCATGTTTGCTGTTGGTGTGCTAAACTTGCATAGAAAAACATGACATTATGTTACGATCCTGAGCTCAGTAGACTTGGATTAAATAGACCCAACATACAAATTAGGCTTGCAACAAACTATTATTATATTGGTCGACTTGGAAAATCTGGTTCCCCCATCTGCGATTATGACATCACCAAAATCACCAACTATGTCATGACTTTGTATGTAGCTTGCTGACATAATTATCTTTATTCCTTTGTCACAGAGTTGTAAGTATGGCCATCTCGATTGCCATCCTGGACTGTGATCTGCTGCTCCATGGACGAGGGCAAAAGACAATGGACCGATTTGACCTGGACTCTGTGTCGGATAACTTTCTCATCACACATTTTGGTTTTCCTAAGACATTCATTCTGTATTTGGTGGAATTATTAAGAGAAGTAAGTATTTTAAATGGTAAATTAATACACTTATATATAAACATTAATCATGAACAGCCAGGAAGACTTTAAGATAAGATAAGATAAGATAAGATAAGATAAGATAAGATAAGATAAGATAAGATAAGATAAGATAAGATAAGATAAGATAAGATAAGATAAGATAAGATAAGATAAGATAAGATAAGATAAGATAAGATAAGATAAGATAAGATAAGATAAGATAAGATAAGATAAGATAAGATAAGATAAGATAAGATAAGATAAGAGATCCTTTATTTGTCCCACAATGGGTAAATTCTACTGTTGCAACACACAGTTTAGGACAGGAATGAATGAAATAGGCGCATGCAATAAAAATAGGATAAATAAACATGGTAATGTGCTATTTAACATGGTAATGTGCTATTTAACAACTATTTTATTTTATGTTATCAACAATTTATCATGTTTAGACCCGTTGTTTCAATTGTAAGGGTTGTAATGTTTCTTAATTAAGTTTTATGGACACATCATGTCATCATTCACTCAAACTTGATTGATTTAGCACTTTACAACCACAACAACTGAACCAGAGTGTTTTCTGTAAGTGCTCTGAAAGATATAAAAACATCAAAACAATAAAAGTACAATCACAGTACTGTTATGTATTAAAGGCGACTATGAACAAATAACTTGGCTTTGAAAAGAGGCAAAGCCGTGCTTGACCATAGCTCCAGGGGCAGAGGGTACCAAAGTCTAGGACCAGTCACAGAAAATGAATGAATGAATGTTTGGAACACCATGGAAATATTTTTTAAATTGTATTTATGTTTTCTTTATCCCAGCCTCACAACAATCAAAGCTAGGGATGTAACGATATTCAAATGTCACACATCATAGATATTTATTAAGACAGTATTGAAACAGAATTGTAGATAGGATACTTTTTTCTTTTAAAATGCATTGACAAGATAAACCTTTTGTACAAATATGTCATATTCCCAAATAATTAAGATAGAAATGTGATTAATAATGTGTTTGTAGGATGTTTTCCTGAACACAGTAGGTTAATTCTTCTAGCACAAGGCCTGAAGAACAGTACAGGTGCAGCACTTGAGACTTTAGACCAAATTGTGTCATATCAAAACTCAAACATAATTTTAACATGCTTAAATAGTTTCAGTGAACATTAATAAACCATTTTGAGAGAGTGAACTTGTAACCTAATTTAGTGCTTTACTAGTCATTCACTATGACGTCCACGTGGCAGAGGAGTACCGCATCGCCTCATTTGAATGTTTCAGTGCCCACAAAAATGGCAGCAATTCATCATTTAACTTAAGAATGAGACGGCTTTATCTGACTTTCAAATACTCCCCTGAGCGCTTCCAAAACCCGGATTAATGTTTTTGATGGTTTTATTAATAGTTTGTGTATTCACAGTCCACAAAGATCCGTTTCAATCAATTTTAATTTTACCCAATTTACAGGTACACTTTTTAAACTTTTTTGTTGAAAGGTCCACCCACTTGCTTGTCTCCACGGTGATGTAATTGCTTTGCCTGGAATGTTCCACTTGCTGGAATTAAATATATCTGTCTTCATGAAGGAAAGTGAGTGACACCCCCAGGCCAAGTTTTGTTTATTTTTGCTTTGAAAAAACCTGTAGTTAATTAAATGCAAGGAAATACGTTTGACAATGTGGTCAATTCCACGTAAAGTAATTTCCATTGACTTCACACAAGAAAAGTTACATACTGCACCTTTTATAGTGATGGCAATAGAAACAACATTGGCGATCTTTTTTGTACTGTATTTGATATAAATACTTAAATTAGAAGTTTTAATCATCTACAGTGTTTTGGCGAAAAAATATCAGATTGTTTTGGCTTGTTACGCCCCTAAAGATGTGGGCAATATGTCGAAATTTAGAGATTGATTAATATAGTGAATGTTGTTTTGAATGAACATTTGGCATTTACAGGCATTTCACATTTGTCTATATGTGATATACTCAGTCAGAAATTTCTAGATAGATCTAGATAATAATTTCTTGTCTCTATCTTGTAAATTAAAAATTGTCATTGTGGCATTACTGATAGAAATGCTAAATTATCTCTTTCTATATTAACTTCTGTATTAGATTATACTTATTGATTTTGACTTCTCTATGACTTTCAGAGTCTTTCCCGTCGCACTCAGAGATCCAGGGCCATCAGTCCAGAAGTGCAGGTTATGGCCGCTTTGGGGTTCTACACTTCAGGCTTGTACCAGACCTCGATGGGCGACACAATCGGAATCAGCCAGGCCTCAATGTCCAGATGCGTGTCCAATGTAACCAAAGCACTGGTGGAAAAAGCATCTCAGTTTATCACATTTTTCAAGTATGTGTTCAGAAGTGCATGAAGTAGCTCACAACTTCACATGTTATTACTTAGAAGTAGTTTAAATTGTTCCTATTCCTACTACCATTATTACAATTACAACTTCTTATATTACTGTTATTACAAACAGTTTCAACAAGTCATTATTCAGTACAAGTACATGTAATATTGGTTGTTTTCAGACTGTAGAATGTGGTGTGTCCCTCTCTCAGATGGAACAGAAGCCAGTATTCAACTGCAAGTAACAATTATTTTAGTAGTTGACAGGCCAAATTATTATTATTATTTTATACATTTTTAACCAAGCAAAGGTTGAAATATGGTGACTGAAACCTTGTAGATATGTAGAATGTAGAATGTTAGTTAATAAAGATTTTTTTTTAAGGTGGGGGGGTGTATTTTCACAAGAGAACTGCAGGGGGGGCTCTGTCGCTGAAGTTACTTTTTCTGCTTAAATACACAAAATGTTATCATACTTGCATTATTTGGTTTTTACATAGAGATGAGTCCAGTAGAGACCAGTCCATGGAGATGTTTGAGAGAGTGGCTGGTTTTCCAGGAGTCATCGGCGTCCTTGACTTTGTTCAGGTTTGTTTAATAATAGTATATAGTTTTCATTTGTAAAAAGGCATATTAAACTAGGTATTCATTCCCAAATTCCTACCTAACTCACTCCAGGCATTCTCCTTTCTGCTCTGGTCCATAAGAATTCTTATATATGTTGACTTTGCGCTAGAAAAAATATGTCTAAAAAATTGATAATATTGCATCTACCGGTAGTCTATTGTCTAATTAACTATTAAAAACATGCAAAATAAACAGTTCAAAAATAAAAATACAACAAACTTGCAATGTAATCTAAATGAAAGCGAATAATGTTATATTTCTGAACTTCTTTGGTTATGTGTGCAGTCTAATCATGTGGTATGTGTTTAAAATTTGATATTGATAGAACTGACCAATAACAATCACACAAGCAGCCACTTTACTTTAATATGAATGTACAGGTGGCCATCAAAGCTCCGAACAGTGAGGACCAGTCGTATGTGAACAAGAAGGGGTTCCACTCGGTCGGGGTGCAGTTGGTGTGTGACTCCAGGGGGCTGCTCCTCAGTGCAGAAACCCACTGGCCCGGGGCTCTCAGGGACTATGAAGTGCTGCAAAGATCTGCCCTCTACAAAACCATGGAGGATTTAGGCGAAGGATGGCTAATCGGTAAGTAAAGCCAAAAAAGAGTTTCATATAGATCACAAGACAAGACACGAGGTTGGGGTTCACGGGAACAAGACAAAATGAGATGTAATGACATAATTTATGATAAAAACATTTGTTGTTCCGACCGCAATTTTGGCCTCACAATTTCTAGTTCATTTAATATTTTTATTGCCAGTGCAGAACTCCTTCTTAAAGATGCAGCTTTTCAAAAGGTTTAGGGCTGCAACGATGAACTGACTAATCGTGAAAAAAAAAAATGTTTTGTTCATGATCTGAACTATTCACCTTATTCCGGAAGTTGCCTTACGCGCCGCCGTCTTGTTTCCATTGTATTAAGTTTAAATGGAGCAGACGAGCTCAATAGAAAATAAGTTCTACAGGGACTAAAAAGCTGTTTTCCGACTGACCAGGAAATCGGTGCCTTGTTGACTTGTTGTTGCTCGTGTTCATTAAACATTTTACACAAATCAATCTACTTTATGTAACATTTTAGCGGCAAGACTTTTCCCTCGTTCGTCATTAGCTTTAACGGAGTTCTCGTCAAACGGAAGTGCGTTTACAACAAAAGTGCGTATCTGTGGCAAAAAGAGGCAAAAGTGGGCAGGGCAGAATAAGGTGAATACAGACTTGAAAACAAGTATGAAAAGATCTTTATATAATAAGATTGTGGCATTAATCAAAATGTGAAAAAAAAGTTTTTTCATCAATAATACACTTTATTCGCACCTATTCTCTATCGAAGCGACAATCATCATGTTTCAACCTTTTTTGGGGGGATCAGATATGTATCTAAAAAGTCTAAACAGAAATGACCATTAAAACATTAATTGCAAATCTAATTGTAATTGCATTTCTTATCAGAACAAGATTAGAAATTTTGACAAAATCCTTCAGCCCTAATTCTTGGTTAGTCATTTGTTTAGTCGTAGGGTTAGTTCTGAGTTAGACCTGGTTTAGTTCCAACCAGCTCTTGTGGCGTCTTTGGGTCAGTGTAATAATCGGTCCAAGGAAGGAACTGCAAAGGTATTTGATATCTCATTTTGCTACTGAATGCATGACACTAGGTTTGTCAAAAATACTGAAAAGGTAGGTAGGCTCCTATAAGCTTCTGCCTACTCCTTTTGAGCACTGTTGTGTAACTAATGGTACCTGTTTCTTGTTTATGTTGGTAACTTTGTTTCTTTTTTATCATATTAATATTGTACTTCACTTTGTGACACCAAGTGCTTAAATAAAAATAAATGATGATGAAGTATTAAGCCTAATCCTTAGTATCAAAATTTAGTTTGGAATTTGAATATCGTGACACTACAAGACCCTACAGGCAAAGCTAGGTTTTTGGTCAGTTTGCTCTCTAAACATATAAACCTTGACCCCAAAACATCAAAATTGTTCAACCTACACCTAAAGATCTTTTATTACTTCGTTTAATTAACTTTAATCTATAGATTTATATGGGACATCGTAATTTCAATGGCTGTTTTCTGAAAGTGCATTTTTCTCCCACAGAGACATAAAAATCACCAGATAAAGTAGCACCTCCAGACATCAAACTTTGTGGTCTTACACTCAATAAGATTTGGACAGATTTTACATTCTATTTATTAAAGTTTTAACTCCTAAAAATGTGCCAAAAAATTGAAAAACTAAATAAGAAATCCAAAATTTCCTTTTCATTGTTTTGTATTTCATGTCAACAAAATGAACCAAGAAAGTTGCGATATCTCTATGAAAGATCGTCTTCTCAGCCTTTTAGACTGATGCTCAGTCTCTCTCCTCTCAGGTGACAGTAGATACCCTTTGAGGAAATGGCTGATGACACCGGTGGATTACCCAGAATGCCCTGCAGATTTCAGGTACAATCTGTCGCACAGCACGACACACGAGATCATCGACAGAACCTTCAGAGCCATCCAGACCCGCTTCAAGTGTCTGGACAGCAGCAAGGGCTATCTACAGGTAACGTGTGCTTCATACTGTTCTTGTCTTACTTGGACAGGTATCAAGCCATAGAGTTTTATTCAGTCCTGATTTAATGGTAAATTTAGTTCTTCATCAGAATAATTTTAGACACTTATCCTCGTTGATGCCGAAGAAGATATTATATTTAAGCCTGGTTGCGACCAAATTTAGTCCTGGTTTAGACCTGGCTTTACTACAGCTCTAGGCATGATTTAGTAGTGCTATAGTAGGTTTAGTCCTGACGCAGTCCTGGTTTAGTTTGAAGTGCGTATGACAGTATTTTGTAATTGGCATAAACCTAGGGATATCTACTTGGATATCTTCAATGGAGACTCAGAATTCATCCAAAAGTTGGGCACAATTTTCAAAGAATACATTTTTCTGAGCCTTTAAACATTGATGGAACAAAATGGAGGTGTTTGCATGTATTTGTATTAATCAAATCATAATTTCTATGACAATAGAGGAGCTTTGACCCAATGTAAGGTAACAATGATGACATTTGTGTCACACAAGTGTGATGTCACAATTTAGGGGAAGTAAAATTATTTTTAAAATGGCCAAACTGGGTTAAAATTTGCAACTTGCGACAAAATCTTATCTTAACTCCATTTTGGTAAAATTTGTCAAATTCTGGCTCTAATTTTGGCTCAGTATTTATAGTACTAGGAAATCTTTATATTTTCTACGATTGTTAAATTTCACATTGTGTTTTGTACAAAAATTTCTGCTTGTAACAAACAAATTTTGAAGCATTACAATAATAAAAAAACGTAATTTCTTATACATTTCTCTTCCTCTCGTCAGTATTCACCAGACAGAAGCTCATCTATCATTTTGGCCTGCTGTGTGCTTCATAACGCTTCACTTCAATCCGGACTTGATGCCTGGACTTTGGAAAGAACAGACCCACGAGAACCTCCCGAACGAGTACAGGAAAGCCCAGAGGATCGGGACCACAAGGCGTACGAGATACGGAAGGAAATTATACTCAAACATTTCAGCTAAAACTGTTCCCTCTTTGGACACGGACCGAAAAAAATCAAGAATTCAGGTCAAAGTACACAAGGTCCAGGAGCATAAACATTTGAGAGAAGATTGAAATATGAACTGATAATTTAGTATAAGAACACGGTTCCCACACGTCCTGGAAAATAATGGATAATAATCAAAGACGTTGAAAATGAGAAAAACTGCCTGATGTCCAGGAAAAAATATTTTGTCCTTGTAACAGTTTCTCAACCTGTTGCTTTGCTGATCTGAAAGGTAATGCATGTGGATTTTTGGATGTCCAGTGAAATAATGATCATAGATACAGCTATTTAACATGAATCATGCCCATTTTAATACAAAATCTCGTCTGAAATCCACCAAAATACAGGAAATTACACCTGTTTTGGACAAAGTTTCTCCGGAGTGGACTGGCAAACCCCCCTTGACCTTATTACCGCTCCCCTTTGTATGTCAGTTGTAGGGATTTCAAAACCAACATGAAGATCTTAAACATTACTGACTCAAAAGTACTTTGATACTGTAACTGAATAAACAGTGCTGCAGAAGACCTTCTGTTATTTCCCAGTGGTAAAAGTGTCACCCTCCAGAGCCACTACAGGGAAAGTGTTCATTTGGGTCTGGATTGACGAGGTCTTAACTACACGATTAAAGCTTTTACACAGAATAAGACCGCATGGAGACACAGGGACACTTAGTTCTTAAAGTGTACATTATATCACATAAATGACTGCGGTTTTTTTTTTCCCCAACTGCAACCGTTCAAATAATGTGTTTGATTGCTACTCATTTTGATACTTAACACTACAGACTGGAAACACTCCACCATGAAGTCATAACCAAACCTTCATCAACATTGAGGACAAAATGTTTCCTTTCATTTTTGATATACATTTTAAAATATACGAAAAATGGACAGAAGACAAGTTTTTGCTGATGCATTTTTTTATATTTTGCTGATTCTACTCTACGGTCTATTCTACGATACAGAGATATATGAGACATGCAGTACTGTACAAGGCCAAGACGACAAAACAACTGCTGTAAATGAGTGGACAGTAGGTAGTTTTCACTTTTGATGTCTTCATTTCAGATTGAGGGTGGGGCCTTTATAACTCACTGTTAGATTTACTCATGATCCACAAATGTTGAACCCTATCGTTGTTTGTTATTATTAGACTTGCTTAATTGAAATAATGGCACCATTTTTTGATGCTATTGAGACCTAAAAAAAAAATCACTTTCGTTTATTTATACTGACAGATAAGACATTTGAACTTTGTTTCATGTTTCAACGTTGTTTTTCTTCTGTATGATTTAATTAAAGGTTAAGGGGCTATGTCGGTTTGGTTCAGTCCTTATTTTATCTGGTCCTTTTCCTGGTTTAGTCTGGTTCAGTCTTGGTTCAGTTCTAGTTAGACTTTGACAAATAATTTTAATATGTTGGGCTGCAAATAACGATTAGTAGTCGATGAAAAGCCCAATTCAGTTGTTCCTAAATGTAGTTTTTTGTTGTTTTTTTAATTTAATTTAAATTTTTTGTAAATTTTAGCCCTGAATTAGTTAGTTGCTCTATTAACAGTTAACTATTTGAGTAAGTCAGAACTATTATGGTTTTGAGATTTTTAAATTAATAATACATTTATTTATATATTTTTATCATTTCAAATGTCAATGTCGGCCAAACCATTAAAAACATATTTGGTGAATACTTTGACATTTTAATAACCCCTTCTCTATCCATTCATTTAAGCTATAATAATCATTTTGTCATCTTGGCATCTTTACAATTTTTAAACCCTCCCTCAAACATTTTTACCCCATTTTTTTCATTTCTTCTTTCCAATTTGCACAGGTTAAAATCTCGCCACAATACAAAAACAAGGCCTCTATTTACAACACATTAAATTGACATTATTTACATACAATGGTCCATTTTCACTGGTTTTGGGAATATGACAAATTTAAATGAAACAAAAAATATGACAATAATGTGGCTTTTGGGGCTGAATTGTTTTTTCATTGGAAATAGTGGTAAATTGGCTTGATAGTGGTTTAACTTGGAATCACTAATATGTACAAACTTTCTACAACACAAATAAATACACTGCTGCCCTGCTGTCTCCTGAAAATGGCATCTTTTATGTATTAATCAAGCATACATACAATTGTATTTGTTTTAGTTTCATTGTAGGTCACTGACTTAAGATTTGGCTAAATTTCAAGCTTTGTTGCAAATGGTAGGATTATAATAACTTGAAATCTGCTCAATCTATGTACTTTAGGGTTGGCTATATTTTTAGGGCTTCTGCTAATGACTATTGTAAACATTTTTACATATTGCATACATTTTTAGACAAGTAAATGTAAAGAATAAGCTGACAGAAGGTTTCTAAATGTAGAATATTAATTAATTTTCATGAATAAAGTAAATATTGATGATAATCAGATTTAGTTTTTTGTTGTTGTTTTTTTGACGTTTTGATTTAATAATGTCGACCATGACAATGTCTTTTGGCATTTGTTTTAGACTTACTATTGTCCAGATAATGACAAATGATAATGATATTATAATATTATAATATTGATATTATAATAAAATAATAAAATTATGATAAATTATTATTTTAATACTAAAATAGTTACAGTTATTTGAATTAATATTTGCTGCCCTAATTTTTACAAGTTAATTTATATTAAAAATGGGAGTGCCTTTTGAATTTGAAGTTTGAAGTGCAAGATGAAATTACATAAGGATGTTCCACAGCATGGCATTAAACTCATCAATCTCTCCAAGTTACAGGTCAGATCTGTTCAGAGGCGACTCTTGGTCATGTAAATCAAGGTTTCCACGAGACAGCAGGGCAACACGAACATTAGATCAACATTTTCATCCGTCGTCCAAAACGTCACATCCAGAAAGACACAGAAAGACAAAAATACAATCCTTTCTTTTTTGGTGCATTCAAATAAATATGCTTTTTTCAATGCTCAGAATATATTATAGACAAATTTCACTTTTTTTCTTTTCTTTTGCTAAGTTATTTATAAAAACATACAATTCCATATATTTTTGTGCATAAATAAATATGCATTTTTTGATGCTGCAAATATTTGACAATTTCTCATAAAAATACTTCCCATCCTCGTTTGGGACTCTCTGAAATGGCTGAAGTTTTTGAATGTAAAGAAGTAGTTGAAGGCACTGGTGAGTTTGTTGAATAAGGAAAAGCATTTTCTAAAATTAGCAAATTTGTAGACAATTGTTAAACAGTGCATTTTCAATTTTGATTTTGAAAACTAAATTGTCAAACTACAGTGTTATTATGTGAACATTGATATTGGTGATGTGGGTAACTGTTTTTGGAAAAAAAAAAAAAAAAAAGTATTAATTTTATAACAAAACAAAAAAAGAATTGATTCAATCATTTGTTTAGAAGTTATGCACTGACATAATTTTCATTCCAAAAATGCCCCTCAACATTTTGACTAATTGCCACTGAAGCATTTGTTTTGCTCAAATTAACAAAGCAAAACAATAGACAAAAATGAAGCAAAAAGCAAAGAAACACATTTTATCTGTGTTTGTGCTACCATGTTGCCCATAATTCTACCACTTTTTTCAAATGGAATTAATGTCAGTACACAACACCTGTTACAAATAAATCAATTAAAATATATATATATATATATATATATATATATATATATACAATATAAATGTATATATATAAAATATATTTTAATTTTCATCGCTGATAGTGAAATTAGTAGTACATTATAAAAATTGTGGAGGCAAATGAATAGAAATATGATGTAACAACAAAAAATGTACAGCTTTTACGGAGCTGACTTTCTTGTCAGTGTAAAAATTAAGGCCAGGTTTACTTACGATAATAACAAATATATCATTTGAAATACTATTGTCATTTGGCCCCTTCATGTCAAGCTTTAGCAGGCAAAACTGAGCTGTTGGTGAATGGAGTTAGATATAGAACTTGCAGGTGTCCAGTAGATGGCAGTGGAATTATTGACAGAATTGAGATGATCAGCTGAAAGGAGGTCAAAGTTGAGAGGTCAAAGTTGAGAGATCGTCTGAGGCGGGAGGAGGGCCGTCTGTCAGAAAACATCCTGGACCACTGCTTTTGAATCTCTGGAAAAAGAAAATCAAGATTCATCAATTGTTGCAAAATAAATGTGAACGGGAAATAATCGTACATTTAGAACGATCAATTTAAAACTTCATCTGTTTACTGACATACATGGGAGAAAGAGGCATTACTTAATTTTCTCATGTTTTCACATGTGAATGTTTAATTAATAATTGTATATGTAAAAATGGCACATTTTCATGGTTGGAAGTTGTTTGTCCTGGGGCTTTGTGAACTGTAGCATTGTCCTGTTGAAAAAACCAGTGGTTCCACAAACGAGGGCGTCAGTCATGAGGGATGCTCTCTGCAACATCTGCACAGAGCCAGAGGCCGTTTGACCTGCACCACCTGGAGCTCCATTGTTCCACTGAAGGAAAAAACACCCCAGATCATTGTGGCGCCCCCTCCCTGTGACGCGTAGAAAACATCTCAGGTGGATCTGCTTGTCGTGCCAATAACAACTGAAACCATCAGGACCATCAGGGTTACATTTTTTCTCATCAGAGAATAAAACTTTCTTCCACCTTTGAATGTCCCATGTTTGTGTCTCTTGTAAAGTCCAAGCAGCAGTTCTGTGATGTTCAAGGAGACGAAGCCTTTGTAGATGTTTGTTGTTTTGAAGTCCTTCAGTGTCTGATGTGTCTGATGGTTATTGGGCTGCAGTTGGCACCGTTAACGGCCTTAATTTGGGTCAAGGATTGTCCAGTGTCTGGACAAACAGTCTGTCGGATCCTCCGGCTCAGTGCTGGTGTCATTTTTTTGGGGGTCTTCCACTTGACTTTTTTGTTCCATAACCCTCAGGATCTCTTCAGAAATTCCAAATGCCTGTTTTACAGCACAGATGATGCGCTGTGAGAGGCCCTGCTTATGCAGCTCAACGACCCAACCACGTTCAAAAAGACAATGTTTTTTGCCTACGCCATCAGAACGTCATGACAGTGTGAATACCTGACAGAAAATGACACTGAATCTGCATTTTTGTACAGATTTGAGCTTTTAAAGGCATGTGGTCCTAAATTTTTGATCAGCTGCAAGAACAGGCTATATTGTTTTCAATAAAATCTGTACTCAAACTGTTTTTGTCTCACTCCCATTTCTTGTTGAAGCAATACTTGTTAGGATCCAACCATGAAAATGTGACTTTTGCCATTTATTCAACTGGTCTTAAACTTTTTATCGGAACTGTATATTGAGAGAGCAAACTTTTGCCTTAAAACATGCAAGCAATAAATGTTATAGTCAGTTGGTGTGTAGATCATTTAATGGTGCACTATGTCACTTTTTCTGGTCATTCCACAGTAGTGCATTAATCTTCTCTATCTTGCATTTATTCAAATACAGCAGCTTTTATTACTCAAAAATACCTTGAAAACATGATTCTGTCTTGCAAAGCAGTAACATCTCCGTGGAAACAAGCAGGTATCAGACCACATTATGTAATAAAGCTGCATTGTGAAAAAATCCAAACTGTAACAAAATTGTCACTTCACCTTGTAATAAAACCACATTTTGTGATAATTTGATACATTATGTAATAAACAAAAGTTATGAAATAACTTAACAAAATCAAAATTATGAGCAGTGGCTCAGTGGTAGAGCATGTGCCCACAAATCCAGTGGTTTAGACAGATTCTGTCCATAGGATGAAAACAGTTTGGTACCTGAAGCAAATGCAATAATAGTTATTACATGGAAATAACAAGACACATCTCCTATGGTAATGTGATTAATCCTAACTCTACCCTAACCCTGAATTAAGATTGTAAATCAAATGGTGTTTTCTTGTAAATAATAATAATAATAATGCCTTTACTGGTCACTTTAGTAAAGTACACCATTGTGTCTATTATTCAATTTTCATGGAAAAAAGTTAACGCCTGCATTTTGTAATAATTTTCTCAATATGTAATATCTTGTGGGTTATTACGTAACGCAGCAAATTATTGCAAAAAACACTTTTATTCTATAGTGAAATGACCATTTCATTACATTTTGTATCCTCCAGCAGAAAAGTGACATAGTGCACCTTTAACCTTGCTCTGCGGTCACTGTAAGTATTGCACCTGTGTAGAGCTTGTGTCCTGTCCGTCCTGTTCTCTGCTGTAGCTCTGGAAGGTTGGACTTGAGCAGAGGTTTGAGACTCGGACAGAGAGTCTGAGGCCTCTTCACTGAAGAAGAGGAGGCTCCGCGAACGCACTGGACACAAAATGCAGAAAATACACACGCAATTAGATTAGGTTAGTCTGTTCTGACAGGCCAAAACAATACAATAAACTATCAACGTCACAATCTCAAATGTGAGTGATTATTTTGAGTAGAAGTTTCACAATTTGAAGATTATTACATGACAATAGGACTGTGGACCTAGACTTTTAGTCAGTTAATTGGTCGATGGTGTCAGTCCCTTTCAACCAGAGCGGAGAACACTAGTGTGCTGTCATGTATTGCCAGGTGTGCCTTGAAAAATCTCCAGTTTGAGTTCACACTTGGACTTAGTTAAATAATTTACAGTTTTGGAATGTCCTGAACAAAATAACCACCCTTGCCAATGAACCAGACAGTGGGTATCATTTGTGACATTATACAGGCCTACCACTACAAGGTGAGATCTGGTAATGTTTTAGAATGTGATCAATCATTTCAGCTAAAGAAGTGTGCCACGACTCAAAAAGGTTGAAAAACACTGTCTTAATAGACCAAAACTTTTATGAGTCAAGTAATTATTTTGGAGGGGTTTCAATGGATTTATATTCACAACAGCAGAAGGTAGAGGCATGGAGTGAGCTCTTGAAATGGAGGAGTGAATTGTAAAGCTTTTTACTGATAAATACAATATAATTCAGTGTTTTTACCGTGGCTGGTGGTGTAGAGTTCTGCCGACTGCGGATGTGCTGACGAAGGCTGCGACGAAGAAGACGAAGAGAGAGGAAGCAAGGAGAGAGGAGACGCACAAGGAGAAAAGGAGCCTAGGACCAGGACGAAACACAGCGCTACCATCTGGACACAAAGAATGACAACATACACTAAAGCCATGGGGAAAAAAACACTACAGTAAATGTAAAATAGTCCAATTTATGTTTCCAAGGACATAATGCACTGTTTCTGTACCATGAGGCAGGTCCCGGTCTGAGTGGAGGCTATTTTACAGGAGCGAGGAACCACTTTCCCCGAAATCAGAGACTGAAGCTTCTGCAGCTGCTGAAGGAGCGACCTGACAACACAGAGGAGACACGGGTCAATAAAGTTCACCTGAACCTTCACCAGCGTCTCTGTGGACAATTCCTACAAGAGTTCAACTGGAAACATGGTTATAAATTAAGATTAAAGTATGGAGAACCACTATAAACAACAGAATTCTATTCTACATTATATTTTGATAACTGTAATCATTATCTGGATTGTAAAGGCTCTAAAACACATATGAAAAGACATTTATTTACAAAGACAGCGGCATTATTAAATCAAAATGTCAAGTTATTAGTGATTGTATTTCATCAATAATGCATTATATTCACAAATATTCTCCATCTAGAAGCCTTCAGTCAACCTTTTTTTAGTTAAAAAGTCTCAAAGTACAATAGAATAATCATGTGACTAGTCAACTAATAAAAGTAATACATTGCTGACTAGTTGACTACTAAAATAATTGTTGCAGTCCTAGTTGTATGCATGTTTACAAGTCAACCCCCAAATTTGAATGATTTCCAACCACATGGTCCATTATATACAGACAAGTGGTTATGAAAGTTGGGTTTTGGACAAAGAAAACCTTCCAAACATAGTTTCGTTGAGGATCTGGAGAGCAGGGAGCTAATGGTACCAGGCCCTGAGTTGTTGTGATGTTTTCTCTCAGCCTCTAGGGGGAGACAGGGCACTACACAGATTTTTGATCAACTCATTTGGGTTTAAACCAGTTTGACCAGTTTATACCACAGCAACTTCAGTTCAGGGTAGTAACCACTCACTACTCTGGGTGTATCTATAATTTACATAATTTATACCTTCTTTAGACGCGTAAATATAATCATTTGGGGTACAATGATAACATATGGAGACGCTAAGAATTATGCCTTTGGGGTATCATGCTTAAAAGTTTGGTTATAAAAGATTTGAAGGTGAAACTAACAGTATAATATTTAGAAGTTTTGAAAAGTCAGAGAATTATGTCTAGTTCTGGTTTATTCTAACAAGTTTAGACTGTTTAACCATTACATGATCCAGAATAGAAGCTCAAGAGGTTTCTTGAGCCTGTATTTAGTCCATTAACACAATATTACTAGTACTATATGTTTTCTATACACCCTTCAAAATTCTGTATCAAAATTCCAGAGTTGAGACAAAATGAAGTCGACCATATCAACAGTTCAATATTTAGCTGACATCAGATCTAAATACTAATGATTTTAACTCTGTATAACAGAAAATATTCAACAATATTGAATTTTCAAGGTATACATGTTAGTTAGTTTGCTGAATAAAAAAAAAAAATGTCTGGCTTCAAAATTGTATTCGAGTTTCACAAAAAGTATCGTCTATGTTAAGTGTTTTTCATAATCTCTTATTAAATAAACAAATAATAATACAACTGTAAATGTGTTTAAACCAGGCTCTGATATCTCTCTAATGTTCTGTTAATATGAGGTTCTAAGTTTGAACGTTTGCCTCCATTTGCTTTTATTTTTATTTAGAATATTTTTAAGGCAGACTTATAAAGGTTTTATAGGAATCAAAGGTGTGCCAAGTGACATTAATTCAATTGTAGTTGCCTTGCTAAAAGATACATTTATTATTAGATAAGTCTAATATCATGCTGTGGAATATTCTATGGTGCAATAACATCTAGAGACAAGCAGGTGCCAGGCCCTCCACTAGAAACACTTGTGCATCTTTAAGTCCTGATTTAGGTTGTTCTTGGTTCTTGTCATTCTAGTTTTGCTTTTAATTTGAGATAAATTGTTTAGCTTTTTCAACCCCACGTTCAAAATCAACCATACCTTCAAATCGTATCATATTGTAAGTGTTTTCAACCCAAAATCTTTGTAATCCTCTAATAAAAGACAGTTGTCCACCACTTTCTCATTCCAACTTAGATCCAAAACAAAATTCCCACAATGAGTAAACAAAAATAAACTGATTTAGTTGAAATTTTAGGGATGGAACAAAATCCCAGGCCACAGGATCTTGTTAGATAAAATTGCCACAAAATTGTGCACACATGTGAAAAATGATCTACATATTTACATTTGTGTTGTACAAAATAAATGTTAAACTTAGCTGAGTTACACATTTTGAGAAGCCGTAGTTCCAAAAAGCAAGTGTTAAAATATTTAAAATAAATCAAAAATTGTGAGAATTGTGAGAATCTCGTGTGAATTAGTTTGTTGAAAAATTATAAAATCTCTATGTGATCTTGTATTTGCTTTGTGCATGATTAAATTACATTATAGTTTAATCCATTCTTTGGGGAAAAACAATTAAAACATATTGCAGCAAAATCTTATTCATACAAAAGACATTTCTAAGGAGAAGATTATGAATTATTCAAACAGATTGTCTTCATCTGCTCATTTGTTCAGAAAATACAACATTTTGACAACATTTATTACATGTGTAAGTATGTGCAAATTTCCAATGTTTTGCCCAGAGTTTATCACAACTCCTGTCTTCTTCAGATATTCATGCCATTCAATGAGACACTACACAGACACAGACTTACTGTTTGTGCAGAACTGCAACTAACCAGAGGACCAACCCTCTGGAATAATTTACTAATAGTGTCTAATATAATGTGAACTAATGTAAAAACTTGACTTGCCTGTTCATGCCTGTTATGTTTTTCAAATATTTATTTTGGCCTGTAGGCTTTATTGAACAGACAGCGTGAAATGGAGATATGATTGGGGAAGTGGTGTGTGCTTTCCACTCGGCCACCGATCAACACCAGCACAGAATTTTTTTTCAGTGTTTTTCCTTGTCTGTGCAAATAAAATCTAATCTAATTGTGTCTTGTCCCACCCATATAAAATTTCTTAGATCTTTTGAATTTTTGCTGACTAAAGTTGCCCCATTGTTCTGCATTGGGGTTGTTATGGTGTGGTTTACGGGGAGGGGGCACAGAAAGCTACTGTTAACTCAGATTTGTTTAATTACAAGCTATAAAGTCCCCCCACCCTGAGCTCAAATAACAGGGCTCTGCTCACAGCAAACGCACCGTGGAGGCAACTGACGCAGTTTGGGAAATTTAATGGAAAACTGTAAAGTAAAACAATAGACAAGTGGGTTTCAGTGGTGGCAGTAAGTAGCAGAAAGTAAAAGTACAAGTAAAAGTAGTAGAGGTTGTTGTTGTAGCAGTAGTATTAAAAAGTTGTAGTATTAGTGTCTAGAAGTTACTATTAGCAGCATGAACTTTTACATTTAGCATAATCGTAATGTTAAATGTAGGGCTATTGAGTTATACATTGTGATGTTTTAAAAACATTTTAGACCAGATAAAGATAAAACTATGGCTTCTTAATGAGGCTTCTTGAAAAAGAATATTTACCAATAATGCGTATATTGACCTATGGTCATGAGATTTGGTTAATGACCGAAAGGACAAGATCGCGGATACAAGCGGTCGAAATGAGCGTCCTCCTCATTACCCTCCTCAGATAGGGTGAGGAGCTCAGTCACACGGGAGGAGCTCGGAGTAGAGCCGCTGCTCCTCCACGTCGAGAGGAGCCAGCTGAGGTGGCTCGGGCATCTGTTCCGGATGCCTCCTGGACGCCTCCCTCGGGAGGTGTTCTGGGCATGTCCCACCGGGAGGCGGCCCCAGGGTAGACCCAGGACACGCTGGAGGGACTATGTCTCTCAGCTGGCCTGGGAACGCCTTGGGATCCCCCCAGAGGAGCTGGAGGAAGTGTCTGGGGTAAGGGAAATCTGGGAGTCCCTGCTTAGACTGCTGCCCCCGCGACCCGGCCCCGGATAAGCGGAAGAAGACGAAGTGTATATTAAAATAGTCAACAATTAGTTACAATTTTTACGATTCATGACTGCAGCCCTAGTGAAATACTTCTCTTACCAGTGGGCATAGTTGAGGTTTAATAGTAGTGTACGTACCACTGAATGTAAATTGCTGCAGTCTTTACAAATGTAATGCCACTGTAATGTCAGAACAATATTATTATTAAAGAGATGTTTACCTGTTTGCAGTCTCAAGATTTTCTACTTTTCTCCATAAATCCCCATTTTCTGATGTGTAGTTCTCCACCCTGCCAAATAAAACATGATCAAGAAATGCATTTTTTTCTTACAAATGTTAACATGGTATAGCATAGCACATATATTTGTGATGTTATTGTAGAAACAAGGTAATAACAGCATCAACATTTGAGAAAAGACTGAAATCTGAACAACTAAACTAATCCAACAATATCTGTAAAGGTGAGGGTACAATTTCTATTACTTTGAAACTAAGAACTACTAAACTAAAACAAACTTGGACCATGACTGGACCAAGATTTGAAAAGGACCAAACCAGGACAATTTTGAATCCAGCCATGTACATTTCCTCTGCTTCTTTTCAACACCACATTTGGGATTATCAACTAATCTTTCACTTAAAACGGCATGTGGGCCCTGGTATAAATGAACACATAAAGAGACATAGAGAGACGGGGATTAGGAGCAAAATGGTCCTGTTTTAAAAGATTAGTGAAGAATCAATAGGATTAACACAAGAGGATGGAATGAAACAGCGAGAGTGGGACAAGTAATTATATGAAAGAGGGAGGTACTAGACATAACTGCATTTATATCAACAATTTGAACAGGTCTGAACTAAGACTAAACCGGGTCTAAACCAGGATTTACCTAGAATTAAATCTTCCAGTCTAAATTTAGGACGAATCCAAGACTAAACCAAAATTTAACCAGGTCTAAATTAAGGGGGCATTTACACAAAAACCACAGTCAAACTGGGACTTAACCAGGGCTAAACCAGAATTAGAAAAGGACCAAACCTAGTCTGCATATCGGGACTAAACTAAGCTCAAACCAGGATCAAACCTGGACACATAAACGCATTCCTAGTGTGAACATAGCCTATAGGTCTAACTCTCAACTAAACCAAACAGAAACTAATCAGGTCTAAATCAGGACTAAAACCATGAACTTGGACTAAACTGTATTTCACAGGCTCCTCTATATTTAGGAGGAAGAGGGTAAATTATTTTTGAGTCAGAAAATGTTTAAATAATCAGACAAGAGATAATTTTCCAGGACTCACTTTTTCTCCAGACATTCCACATACTCCTTCTTCTTCCTTCGACTTTCTTGAGCTGAGATCTGAAACAAAACATAACTAATTTTATTTCATGTGATATTATTATGAATTCAATAAGGATAAAGAAATTACTGTGATAAAATTGCAAGAGAAGAATTCACACAATAAATGTCATAACGTTGTAAATTAGAACAAAACCAGGTTTAAACCATGACTAAACCAGAATTAAACCAGTTCTAAACAAAATCTAAATTAGGACTAAGAAGGGTTTAAATCAAGAACAAGGCAGAACTAAACCAACAACCAAACCAACCAAACCAACACTGAACAATAATCAACTAATGACCAACTAAGAGCAAGCCAGGACTGAACTAGGTCCAAACCAAGTCTAAACTTGGACTAAAACACAACTAAACAAGGCCTATGACAGAACCTAATCAAGACTAAACTAAACCAGGACTAAGCCAGTTCTAAACCCAGAGCAAAAATGTCAAAAACCAGGACAAGCTAGGTCTGAGGCAAGATTACTGCAAAGATAAACCAAGTCTAAAAAAGGACTAAAGTAGGCCTATACCAGGATAGAATCAGGTCAAAACTACGGCTAAACTTGGGCTTAATTTGGGACGTAAACAAGCACTAAACCAGAGCACAAACCTTATTTTTGATCTTGCGTCGTACTCTTTTCAGTGCTTTCTCCTCGCTCTTGGTGAGGGGCAGTTTGATGGGGACAGGATAACCCTCGGCCACCAAAGTTCTTCTTTCCTCCTCGGTCAGCATCAGCGGACCAGAACCTTGCAACTTCTGAAAACAACAATAACATAAATACTTATTTCACACTTGAAAACTGCCCTTGAAACGAGCAGTATTTACACATAATTTAAACCCTTTTCTTCATCATTTTATAGACATTTCTAGACAGTAAAATGATGAGCCTATATGAAACATTGGTATCACTTTCACTAATTACAGAACTTTTCAAAACATTTCTGAAGCTAATTTCATTTATTTATTCCCTTCAGTGTAGCAGACTGAGACAGGGGGTTGTTTTATTGAATTTGACTTAAAACAAAGCCTGGTTTAGTCAAGCTGAGTCATCAAATTACAGAGGGACTGATTATACCCACATGGGGCGAGGTTCAAACATTACTTTACACTTTTACAATCAAGGTTTAAGAACTTTTTGTGTTCCGGTACAAATACTCTTTGATTTGGTGGGCTGGGCAACTGATTAAATTAGAATCGAGATTGAGATTTGATCATTTCTAATCATCAATGATCAGTTTGGGTCTATTTAATGCAGAGATCAACAGCCAAACTTCTCTCAGTTAAAACATGTAGTTTGGAGTTCAAACTTTGGAGAAATTTGACTTTTTGTTGTGTTAAATGGCACAGAATCAAAATTTGTAAAGTTTATAATCATGAAATCCATTTTTATGTTTTTGAAAATAACTAGTAAAATCAAATCTAAATCGAGATTGATCAATATGAGGAAAAATGTTGCCCAGTTACTTTACTAAAATAAAAGAAATACAATGGTAATTCATCAAGCAATTTAGGCTTCAAACTGCACAGTATTTGTGAGAAAAATAGAAAACACAGCTCTTGTTGCAGAAACATATGTGATTTTTCCTTCTGAAATGGTGAAACAAACATAGAGCACGTTTTTCAGTCTATAATATAATGTAACATATTTTAAGTATTCAGAAAACTGTTCTCTCATTGGACCACGTAACAGAATATGTTAAAGAGTACATTTAATGCAGGTGTTCAGTGTCACTAAATATCTTCCTCCCATCACTGCATACGGCTTGTTGATAACTCACGTGTGGAGCAGTGAGCAGAGGAGAGGAGGATATCGCGGCTGAAGCCCCTGTGGCTCGCCCCGGTCTCTGAGGGGGGGGCGAGGACGGGGGTAAGGACCCATCACTGTCTCCATGGTTACTGCTTGGGGGGGTCGGGGGCAGCTGCAGCGACTCATCTGAAGGAGGCATACAAGTACGTGCAAGTTTAGACAGGATTTTGATTGAAAATGGTCTTAACTCTCAAGACTAAATTGAGACTCTAAACAACAGAGAAAAGTATATATTTGTGTAAAACATTGACGATCTATAAAGTTATGTTGACGTCCAGTGAAAATCAATTTGTTCGAACTCATTTTTGCATTTTGCATTTTTTTCAAACTGTATGTAAACTGTTCAAAACTGGTAAAAATAAAAATTTAAATTGAACAAAAATGTTGATTAATATTTCCAACACATTAATACATGCATCAAAATTAAAAAAAACAAAAAAACAACAAGTTATATTTCTTGCATTTTCTCCTCTAAAGTGCATAGCATGGCTTAGGCTAAATGTACTTACCGCTGCTCGCATACTGTGCCATCTCTTTGGGCTCATCTTTAATAGATAATGGTTTTACGTCTTCTGATCTGTGATCCTAAAATGTGAAAGCATAATCACTACAATATAACAGATTAGATAGATTACATTAGAAACAGGAGTGGCTGGAGGTACTGTAGTCACATGGTGTATGACCTGGTGAACTGGTGGTCGCCAGACTTTGGAAAACTCTAAGTAAAGTGGTTATTTCTCCAAAGACACAAGCTGAAAGGTTACACAGTTCACTTAGTACCCAACTATATTCTTGTAAATTAGTATATTTTGTTTTTCGCTCATAGAGTATCTTGTAAAACCATCTCCTTGAGACAAAATCTAACCACTGTGCTCTGTCTGCCTCCAGAGGTTTAATACTCAGTTACATTTCCTTGAGTAACATTTTGAAGAAGTTGTACTTCTCAGAATAGCTTTCAGACCTCATACTTTTTATTATTTTTGTGTCTATTATTTGGAAATATCAGAATCTGCTTATATTAATATTTTTTTGTCTAGTTGACTATTTTGTATTTTTTAAATAAATTTTATGTCCATGTCAGTACTCAAGTAGTTTCTCTAATACTTTTTTATTCTTACTTGAGTTTTTATTTGGGGCAATACTTTTTAGTTCTACTTGTGTATAATATTTTAAAGTAACATTAACTACAATTAGTTTCCTATTATCTTTTGTAAACCCAGAAGTAAAGTTTGCAAGAAGCACCACAATTCATTGAGTTTTGTCAGTCTGACCCAGCTTCACTTCTCCATCTGAAAAACGTTGCTCTGAAACTATGCACGCACCCATAAATGAATGCATCTGAATATTAACAATGTGCCAAAGAGTCTGCGAGAGCGAGAACAAGTTAGACTTCTTCCTTTTGCGGTTTGAAAATCAGGTCCCCTGGTTTAAATACAATTAAATACCAACCGAATGTTCCCAAAGCATTGCTCTGTTTTGTAGGTTCCCTGTGAGCTGGTCGTCTGAGGTCTCTGTGTCCATGGACTGACTCAAATCTGGCTCCTCTTGCTTCACCAAAATGCCCGACAAGTCCTGGTTAAAACTCCATTCGAACTCTAAGGAAAGAAAAGAAGATGCATTTGAATTTGAATCTCAAGTTGTAAAATACATCTTAGTTTTGATCTTGAGATGAAACACAGGAATGCAAAATGAAAAACACTTTCAATTCAGAAAAACAATAATGGAGATATGTAGAGTTAAAGGTAAATGCCATACTACCACATTACACTCCTGCAAAGTAATATCATCTCCCCGGAGACAAGCACGTGGGCAGACCCTTCACCAGAAAAGTTACACAGTGCACTTTTTAACTATTTAAGACATGGTTTAGTTATAATTACTTCAATAAATAATACCTGGAACAATATTTGGGCTCAGTATTAATTGTGTGTACATTTTTTTTAACAAGTAGGAAATATCTTTGTAGGACGACAGGATTTGAGTGGTGTAGACAGCCGGAAAAGTAACTTCTATCTATTTTACTTATTTACTTGCTTATGTACTATTTATTTTATTTAATAGGGACAATACACAAAAATGTACCTAGGTATAGAACAAATGTAAATATGATGGATTATAGCTACAAAGCTAATTTACATCAGAACAAAACCAAAGATTAGGATTACACAGGGAAATGTTAAAAAGTACATTTTATTGGCCAATGATCACATGAAGGATTTGATTTTAGCCACAGTTTGAGTTGAGTTTTGAAGTTAAACGTCTGTGACTAAGACATTAAATAAGTGCTTAAATGTTTCATCCTCCTTTTTATTTATTGCAGCTCATGGATTTAAACAAGGTTATACATTTTGACAACTTATATGACATCCCAGTGTGTTTCTAATGTTAAGTACCATGGCTTTTTATTTGACCAAGATAAAGTTTAAAAAAGATAAAGCTTTTTTTATTTTTTTATTTTTTTTATATAATCGTAACAAATCCTGCATCACTCTTCAAGCTCACAAACGTCTGGTGCCTGCTTCTTTGTACTTTTGTTGGATTATCGTGATGTTCTTTTATGTTAATGCTACAGCAAAATCCCTTCTATCTTTAAAAAAGGTTTATTGCTGTGCAATAAGATTCGTGACAGGCTGTGGTTGACTTAGATGAAGGCCATTATGGTCTGTGTTCCAGTGACATTTTTTATTGTTTGCCCCTTGAGTGTGGACTGATTTGGGGTACTGAGTTCAGTAGTTTTAATATTATTGTTTATTTTTCTATAAATTGCACTTAAAAATGTGCTATGACAGGCCTAGCTGGGCGATATGACAAAGAAATTCATAAAGATGTTTTTCCTTATTTTGAGCGATTCAATGAGATTTAAAAAAAAATGTTTAAGAAGAAAATAAAGTGGCTTTCAGTTAGAGGTGGGACATTTTTTCATTCATCTCGATGAAGATATTTTAATGAACAAAATAAAAGAGGACCTGTATAGTTTATGTTTATATGTATGGTTCAGGTTTAGCGTCACCTCATAAAAGCAGAGCCCCTTTAAACCGCACACAGGTCTTTACATTGACTTTAACTGCACCAGAGGCTCCAGCAGCAGAGGCTCTTGGCTCTGAAGCTCCTCCCAAGATCGGGCCCTAATGATCGGGCTCCGGGGCTCGTGATGGGGGGCTGTGCTTGATCTCAGCGGGGGTGGAGGCATTAAAATAACGCAAGAGGAAAAGACAGTAAAACTTCTCTTTGACGGAGAATTATTGATGGATGACTAAGTGAGAGAAAGAAATTTGCATTCGTTTTATAACAGGGTTTACTTTGCATTTAAGATTATTTTAATTGATGAAATAATGATTGATTAAAACTGCCTATAAACCAGGAGTAAACCAAGTCTAAGCAAGAACTAAACTAGGTTTGAATCTGGACTAAACCAGAACTAAACCTAGACTAGGACCAGCCCCTAACCTGGACTCAGACCAGGGCAAAATCAGGAACAAACCATGTCAAATACAGATTAAATTAATTATAAACCTTGGACGAAACCACAAATAAACCAGGTCCAAACAGCACTCACCAGGACTAAAAGCTGGACTAAATCAGTGCTATTTCAAGTCTAAAACCTAAACCTAAAACCTAACCCACGTGTAAAGACGGACTGCACAAAGACTGAATCAGGGCCATATGAGTTTAAACCTAAACCAGGACTAATGCTAGACTTAACCACTTCAGACCCTGAAACTCGAATTAAACTAATACTGAACCAACACTGGACCATGACGGACAAAAAAACAAAAGTAAATCAGGTCAAAACCAGGAGCAAACCGTGTCTAAAGGTGGGCTAAACCAGGTCCAAACCAGGTCAAAATTATCCAGGATTTGATTAAACCAGAACTATTAAATCCAACTTAAACCAGGCCTAAATTAGCTTTAAACCAAAACAAAAAACATACACGAACTCAAACAAGATAAAACTTAACTTTTTTCTAAAACCCTGTGCCATGGTTTGAACATGTTAGAAATAATCCACCTCTTTTTGAACTCTGACATAATGTAGTTGAATAGTTTATTATCACAGTGGGTCTGGAACATATGAAGAGCAGAGGAGCAGCTGTGATCAGCCTGTTTCCAGTCACTCTGGTATTTTGGCAAAGACGTCAGAATATCCCCAATACCAGGATTTAAACCAGGGTTCAGGGGCCTGGGATTCAAGGAGACGGGATTCAAGGAGATGGGATTCAAGGAGATGTGTACATTAATGTGAATAATTATACAAGCTATTTGACTATGAATGGAATAATTTAGGAACGTAATATGGGTGAACATTCTGAAATACCAAGAAGTAGAACTAGTAATAGTAGTAGAAGTGGAGGTATAGTAAGTTTAAGGTACACTTTATTCTCTCTGTAGGAAAATTTGTCCTCTGCATTTGACCCATCCCTCAGTTCTTCTGGGGGCAGTGGGCGCAAATAGTCTCCAAGCAGTCACTGTAGTCGTGTTTCCACTAAACCTGGTCCCCCAGACCGGTTCACTTGGGGCCATCTCGGGACGCTTCTGTTCATGGTCGACTGCGTTTCCGTGCAGCAGTCCAGTTCACGGGGGCCCGCTACATGAGCAGCTAACGTCACCCAAATTTACTATCTTTTCTTTATAAATAAAAATTACACTTTTTCTTTCCGATCTCCCCCATTCATAAAAAGACATTTAGTAATTACGCATTTGTGGCACTGCAAGCCGTGGTAAAGCTTGCGTAAACAAGACACAGCTTCCATTTTTTTCGTCAGCTTCTTCTGCTTTTATTTCACTTTTCTGTGCCGCTACGCCACGTTTTAACATCTCTATATGAAATGATTTGGGTTTAGATAG
This sequence comes from Rhinogobius similis, assembly GCA_019453435.1. NCBI lineage: Eukaryota > Metazoa > Chordata > Actinopteri > Gobiiformes > Gobiidae > Rhinogobius > Rhinogobius similis. The sequence goes on along the minus strand of CM033620.1, from coordinate 34,434,217 downwards.
AGTTGGCTGTGGTATGCACTGAAAGAATATTACTTTGGGTCTAGATGCGAGTGCCTTGTCTTGCAAACTCGGGCGGTACGGTTTACTTTTGTTCAGTGGAAATGCCTCAGACCATCCCACTCCGCGCCGTACCGCGCTAATGGAAACATGGCTAATGGTATTTTGGCAAAAACATTTGACATATTCACTGTTTTGGTGATAAAATGGTGTCTTCCAACCTCAACAAATTTCCAGCCTGATTGCAATTAAATTCACAGCCCTATTAGTGGCACACTTAGCATTAGCCATAGCAGTAGTAGTAGTACAACCATGGTAAACATAGTATCGGTAGGGACAAAAACTTTGACTTTTTCAGACTCGTCATGTAATATTTACACTTCATGCTTTTGAAGTAGTTCAGTGTTAGTTGGTAGTTTTGTAGTAGTAACAAATACCAGATGATCTAGTTTACCTTGCTTTGATTTTGTTTAACATACATTTAGGATTTCAGGTCTTCAAGTATATCCTTGTTGTCAAAAGTCCAGTTATCAGTTCTTTCCACAGAAACAGTTCACAGTTAAATCAATAAAAGATTGAGTGAGAGGAGAAGAGAGAGATATGACGGAGATCAAGAAAGAGAGAAGAGGAAAGGAAGAAAGAAAGAGAGGAGAAAAGAAAATAGTGACAAAGAGAGAAAGATAGACCAAACAGATAGGTAGAGAAAGGGGGAGACAGAGGGGTAGAGAGAGAAAGAAAGAGGAGGAGGAGAGGAGGAGAGGAGGAGAGAGAGGAGTTTCCACTCCTCCATGTGGCTGCTGCTGCACGCTGTAGACATGTGCCTGTGTGCTGTGGGTGGGCAGGGCTAGACCGGCGCAGAGCTGTGGGATACAAGGGACAAACGGAGAAATGCAGCGAGGAATGAGGAAGAAAAAGAGAGGGAAGAGAGAAAAGATAGAGGGGGAGGACAGGTAAAGAGAAAGGGCGATTGAGAGGAGAATGGTCACTAGATTTGCTGTGGCATGAAGTAAATAGTTCAGGAGCCATAGATTTCACTTGCCCTTCACTGTAAATAGTTTGGTTGCGGTATAGTTCTGGTTTAGTCCTGCCGGATGAAGAAGAAGAATTAAGGAAAATAATTTGCAGAAGAATTAAACAGTAGGAAGAGGACAAGTCAAGAGAGAAAGGGTTATGAAAAAAACTAAACTGGTTGAGACCAGATCAAAAGTAGTTTTTAACCAGGATTAGATCCGGCCAAAACCAGAGGTCTGTACTGCGAAACTGGACTGGATTAGTTTGTTTACCTGTTTTAACTTTCTGGTGGTGTAACTCACGTGGCTGTGACTGGTCACGAAGTGTCAACTCCGCATAAACGCAGCACCTGATTTTCCTTCCTTCCTGGCTTATAATTTATCCCTTATTTCCTCGCATAAGATCGTGATTAGGAGTGATAGTTCCTCATGTTTGAAGTGCACCGCTCTTCCCTTCTACATTGTTTTGATTGGTCAGCTGGCACTGACTCCGCCCCCTGCTCTGTGCCACACACAGATTCATTCAGAATTCGGAGTTAACAGAGAGTTATCCAGAGTCTTGTCTGATGTCTGGGTTTGTCCATCCAGGTAAGAGGAACTTCTGCTCCAAGATAAGTTCGGCCAGCTCCGTAGTACAGGCCTTTGGATTACACCAGGTCTAAACTAGTAAATAGTAAATTGATTTTTTGGCCTTTAAGTTTATTTAAATGACATCGTTGCAAAATCTGATGTGAGTATTCTGATTACTTTTGCTGTTAACAAGTCATTCTGATCATCTCCAAAAATCTAGTATGAATCAAAATGTTTTTGAGCATCTAATCGCAACCAGTGTTGAATGCATACAGACTCACAATTTGGTTAGATCTATCTGTATTGTAAATCCTGTTTTTTTTTTAACGTTTGGACGTACCCGCCTCTTGGTCTTGGATGATTGACAGGGCAGGACTCTGGGGGGCGGAGTCTTCACTCACAGAGTAGCTGTGCTCAGCTTGGATATCTGCAGCGACATATACGGTTTATTCACTTAGACTTTAGAAACATTGGCCATTATTATTCTCAAAATTAAAATAAATTATTATGTCATATTGTGGTTCGAACTTGTCCTCTTAAGATGTTTGAGAGGCTTCTTGCTCACAGTAAGAATACAGGTTTTTCAAGGTATATGAATTATTTTTATTTTTATTTAGATAACACATTTTGTCAGGACAGGCATGTTGGGGTTGTCAACCCAGCCACGGATAAAATGGGGGTCTAGAGAAATTGTTTGGAAACCATTGTTTTGTTTTGTAATCAATCACAAATAATATGCATCTCTTAAAGTGAGTATGACAAGTTTGATTTTGATTATAATTTTATAGTTTTTACTTTATTTGGTGAGTTATAAACATAAATTATAGTTTTACAATTAAGTAGCAGTTTGTGAAGAAAAGTTGAAAAAATATGTTGAACGTTACAGGAGAGCAGAGTCCTGAAATATATTGTTGACATCACACTGGAGAGATTCAGAATTCATACAAAAGTTTAACACAATTTATTCAACAAAGTAAAGGTTTATTTGTTAAGTCAACAAGTTCTGTGACAATAGAGGAGTTTTGACCCAGTTTACAACATGGTTGCTAGGTAACAGTTTTACCAGGGAATTTCTTAGTGTGATGTCACGAGTTGCAACCAGAAGTAAAATTATAATCCTAAAAAATTGTTACACTGGAATAACATTAATAAATCTTGAATATAATTATCTTAACTGTGCTGCCGTAAAATTAGCCCAGCTTGTCACAGGCATACTGGTCTCTTCCGCCACTCACAGCCCTGCACCTGCTCGTCTCAAGAATTAACAAAAGAAAAGGTTGTAAAATTATTCTGCATTAGATCAGGAAACTCAAGTTCACCTTTAAAACCACAAGCCAACTCTCTGTAACTTCACACCTTCGCCTGGTTTGAATTCACGTCTGGTTTGACCAATTTTTCTTAATATGTTACAACATGTCATATGGAGAGACTATGTATTGGAACTTGTGCAGCTGTGTACTTGGCGTCTGAGTGTAATACCTTTTTTCTGTCTGTGCGAAGCTCCTTTGCAGTAAAATAGAAAAGAAATTAAAGCCGTAAGATTTCTCCACTGTTCCGTTTTTTGTGTTTATATCTGTAGCATGGCTGTGTGCACAACTATTCTTAACACGCCATTACTAGAAGAGCCTGTATGTGCTTTTAAACCTAAGTAGTAGTTGTAGTGGCAGTAGTAGCAACAGTAGTAGCACTGGAGTTCAACACAGACCTGGGTTGGTGTCCAGCTCTAGATGTAACATTGAGGGTCGGTCATTTAAAGATGGCCGTTCTAAAAGATGATCATCGAAGAAACTGTTGAAGAGGTCGCTGCTGAAGTCCTCCATCTGATCTCCAGAGAACGGCTGAGGACGGGAGGAGAAAAGGATTTGATTACATGGAAAAATACTGAACGGCAACCAGAGAAAAAGGAAACTCCACACATAATTATTTATCTGTGGACAGTGATTTGTATGTTTACATAATTTTGTCTTTTTACTGTGACGAAAACGTGTATCTCAAATTAGATTGTGCAATTCAATTTGCAGTTTATCTTTTTAAATCAAGATGTCGCTTTAAACACATCCAGAAGCATTATGATTTGAGGGATGACTGAAATATTAACCGCATTTCAAAACATGTTTTCCACATAAAAGGTTGGGTATTTTGTTGTTTGCACTAGGGTTGTAGTCCTTTAGTCACTTACAGTCAAAGACAACCAAGATATTTATTAGTCGACAAATTATTATTTTGTTGGTATTACAAGGATTGACATGGACCACAGCAGAAAGCAGAAGGTATGAAATTACTTTTATCTTTTATTGGGTGATGTATTTTAAAAGTCTTAATTTACAACAGAAATAACTGCTTGACTCATATAAAAAATAAACAATGACTAGGAGCTACTAAAATGATTGTTAGTTGCAGCCCCACACTATCTAATCGTGTACCAACAGAAAGATGATTTTAGTGTCAGATTGATGGTGCAGCTGAGTCCACTGAAGTGAATAAGGGGCGTCTGATGCATGAGTCACAGAGGATTTATAGGGACATTTGACACAGTGACGCAAACCTGCAAATAAAGGACAAACTAAACAAGGATTGGGTCAAGATTGAACAAGGGCTGAACCAGAACTGAGACAAGGCTGCACCAGGACAGAATAGGGACACAAAATAGGATTAAACCAGGACTGAACAAGGACTGAACCAGGATTGAGCCGGGACTGAACCAGGACTGAACTAAGACTGAGCCGGGACTGAACCAGGACTGAACTAAGACTGAGCCAGAACTGAACCAGGACTGAACTACGACTGAAAGGGGACTAAAAATAGGATTAAACTGGGACTAAATCAAGACTGAACAAGGACTAAATGCAAGACTAATAATAATAATAATGCCTTACACTTGTAATGCACTTTACTTTTTTAGTAGTAGTAGTGGTAATAGCAGTAGTAGTAGTAGTAGTAGTAGTAGTAGTAGTAGTAGTAGCAAAAGTAACAAAAGTAATGCATAGTTGCAGTATTAGTATTAGTAGCAAGTTGTTGTAGTATGAGTAGTATATATTTTTTCTGAATCCATTAACTGTCAGTTGACAAGTGGACATATTAGCATTGGCAGTAGTAGTCATTGTAGTGGCTAACCCTACAAACTAACTATTACTACTACTACTACTTCCACTGCTTTCATTCACAAAAATATAACAGGATGCACAAAATCGCTCAACTCAGACGACAGCAGCTACAGCTTGTAGTCTTGAAACAGAGTATCCTTGTCCTCTGTGGGTCGTATACTGGAAAATATCCCTTTAAATGCCACGCCCCTTTAAGTTAGTCCCATTTGGGAATATGGGTCAGGCAAAAATAAACAGTTTGCAGCTAAATGGAGAAAAGTGGCAGGATTTCGGATAATAAGAGTGGACCATGTATAAACCTCAAAAACAGTTACTATAATTGAACTTATTATAAACAATTAGACCAAATTTTAAAACAAACTTCTTTTGTCTTGCATGTATTACTGACTTTTGCAAACGTGCCTTAACCCTCTCAATGGATAAATGCAATGTCAAGAGTTCTAAATCATAAAATGTGTATAGACTTCTTTGCATTGGAATTTCACATTGTACAATTTGATATAATGCATGTATGCTGCTATACAAGCAAAAAGTGAAAGCTAGTTTGTAGTGAAGATGATTTCAGTTCTGATTTAAGCAAGTGAAGGTGTGTGGACACAGAGGAGCACTTCTCGGAGGGGACACCACCTCATGACATCACCTGGTGGAACAGAGCGTTTTGACAGACTGAATATCTAAATGCTTGAATGAAACAAAACACAACTCCATATATGTTTCGGATAATACTACTGCTACTACTACTACTACTACTACTACTACTACAATTATTAACCAACTACTACTACTACTAATACTTCAACTATTAACCAAATACTAAAATATATACTACAACAGAACTTTCTTCTACTGCTAATACAATATCAGTATAACTAACTCCTGACAGCTTAGAGAAGCACTATCAATTTTCCAAACGAATAAATGTTCCATATTTCTCTTGATTCTCACAAAAAAAAGACAGCTTTAAACTATGATACACTTGAACACATCTCACAGTTAATAATAGTTTTGATTCATTTATAATCATGACGTTTGGTTTGTTGTGGTCTAACCCTCAGCTTTTAGACCACCACCAGTTTAATGACACAAGGGGGAAATAAGCCATGAAGGGTCTGACTGGATTTTGCCGCTGTTGTAATAATTTCCTTTTCTTTTTACTTGGGGAGAAAATAGAACCTTCAGACTACATTTATTTAGTCTCGGTGTCGTCATGTTTTTTATTGGTTAAGTCATGGTTTAGTTCTGTGGTTTTCATCTAGTCTAATTTATTTTGTCGCTGATTGTGTCATTTTGATCCAGTTTCTTAGAACCAAAAGGAAGCAGAAGCAGCTGATAGCTGTAGTTACCTCTTGGATGATGGATAATGGATAAAAATTGGTAACCCCACAATTGTTGTTTTGGAGATATGCAAAATTACAGTAGAGTATACTGTCTGTAATTAAAACTGTTCAATGACCAAAAAAAGGTGACAGAAACGTCTGTGTCATCTCTCAAATAAGGATATAAAGCGATATTTCTGCACTTTTGTGGTTCATTTTAACATTTGTAACACTTGAACCTCAACAAAGACATTTGTAGGAACATTTTAGATGCAGTGTAAAGAATATTGTTATTGAGATTGTGCACACAAAAGAAACTGAAATATATTTGTCACTATCACCCCCCTTACCCTAATGTGCTGTATCTGAACTGTTTTTCATACCAAAACCTATATGTTTTTTGTTAACGGTTTATGATGAATAAACAAATAAAAAAAACATATAAGCTATGTCAACTTGCATGTCATTTATAAATACTAAATGCGAATGTCAATTATTACTTCAATATCCTTATTCTCATTTGTTTTATTCATCCATGCAAATTCAGTCATGCATTTTAGCAAAAATACAATACAAACTACAATTAAAACTGCAAATTCCTTTCCAATACATTGTCTTCTTTCATTTTTTGGAAACACTTTTAATCTTAATATCTGGACTTTCTTATGTATTAAGAGCGTGTTATTATAAGTGAATTGTCCAGTGTACGCTCAACAGTTGTCTCTTCTCTTGTAAAGGTTGTGTAATATAACCTAGAGAATTGCAGCTTCTTCCACAACAATGAAGCGTCTAAACTTAGCCCAGAGCGGTTTAAGATTGACATTTTTACAGTGTGTCAACCGAGTGAGAAATTTGTCCAGAACATCTCCTAACCTTTGGATCTCTGTCTAAACCGGGCTCTGAACCAGAATCACGTGGGTCTTTGTGGTCTGCGCTTGGTCTGGACTCGGAAAAGTCGGACTTTCCTTGAACCGCCTAGACTCAGTGAACCCCATGCATTCACAGCAGAGCGTCTCACATTCCAGTTATGTAGCCGGCGACCAATCAGAACGCAGGATGAGGAATTTGAACCAATGAGGCAGTTGGATGGATAGGAAGAGGCGGGGCTTGTGGACAGCTGGAGCACAGGGTTTGAATGGAGCAGTTTAGGCAAAAGTTATGGTGAAAAATTAAGGAAACAAAAATTTAGTTTTGGAATAAGATGAGAAGGAGGGAGAAGCAAACCAGAATTAAATCAAGATCAGACATGGACTAGAACAGGACTCAGATAGGACCAACTAAATGTGATAAATTGAACTACACAATACAAAACTGACTAAACCAGGACTAAACACTCAAATCCAAAGCAGGACAAAAATAGGACAAAATATACAGTAACACAGGACTAAAATTTGACACAAAAAATAGGAAATAGGTTAGAGTAAAACGGGACTAAACCAGGTCTAAATCCCGTCTTCATGAGGTACTGAACACCTAGTATAGTTGCAATAGTAGTAGAAATACAGTAGAAGAAGTAAGAGTGAAGGTTGTAGTAGTAGTAGTAGTTGAAGTAGAAATCGTAAAAGTAAAAGTTGTAGTAGTAGAAATAGTAGTAGTAGTAGAAGTAGAAGTAGAAGTAGTAGGAGTAGCCAGGCACAAACAAAAATAATCCAATAAATATTATTAAAGATCATTTTAAACCATACATTTTTAACAAATTATTGGAAATTATGAAAAAACAAAAATATATTGTGGTACAACTAACCCATGACTAAACCTAAAATACAATCACGTATGACTACAATGGCCCACTACTGCTTTGAATTAGAAAACCACAAAACACCATCTTTTTCCCAGACTGAAGACTAGACCAGAGACCAGATTTGAACCAAGTCCTGGTCTAAGTGGGTCCAGAGAAGGTCTTCATTTAGACTGAAACCACAACAGACATGGACTGAATCAGAGACAGAAATAAACCAAGATGTGAACGATTCAAAAGACTAGGGACAAACACTTGAAAAACTATGAAGATACACCCAAAATGAAACAGGATTATTTTGTGAATTAACTAAGTCTAGATAGTGGTTCATAGACTAAACCTTCCTTTAATGAATTAGAATGAGCAATATCAGTCTACTATGTAGGTATTGTTAAGGAAGACATTTTACGCTTTGGTCTGCTAAATAGTTGCAATCAGTGACACCTGTGAATCCTTTTCTTTTTTCTTTCTTTCTTTTTTTTCTTTTTTTGGACATTTTAAATCACAATATTGACCTAAAACAACTTAATAAAAGAGACAAGTCTGCAAACTTTGCAAACAGTGGTGCTTATTTCCTGCTAGTATGTCTTAGTAGATCTTGGCCAGTCACAATAATTACTACACTGAATTCATAAATAACAGTTAATTTTGAGGTGTCAATATTTATTGTGTAAATATTTTCTTTGTCATTTTAGTTATCCTTAGTTATTTAGTATCCTCATTAGGGTAATTGTGTAAGTGGCATAAAGTAGTTTCAATATTATCGTTTATGTTTCTGTAGCAATATATCACTCTTTAAAATATGTTATTGTGACTGGTCTACATAAATCATCACAACAAAGAGCCACGCTGCCAGACCATGTTGACGGCCTCAAGTTCAGAGAGCTGCAGATTTTGCAAGCGAGCAATGGATTTGTGTGAAAATGGCTACAAGACGCTGCTGAGACTTATCACCATTGCAGCATCAAGTTAGTCTGTTACAGTGAGCATGTCTGGGGAGTCGGGGAAAACGGGGATTGTCAAAGCAACATTTGGCATCTTGAATGCAGAAGAATTAAGATGACTCAAACATTCATGAATCACTCTAAATACAACTTCAATGGGTAAATGAGTAGGAAAACTAGTTACAACATGATTCAAAGTGTAGTTAAATGTATATATATAAAGAAGAAATATTATCCTTTTTTGGGTATATAGAAAGAAACATTTTATATACGTTTTGTTCAATGTAGATCATAATATTGGTTGGAAATTGCTTAATAATAGAAACAGGTCCATTGAATTCCTCTTTAAAACTGTAGATCTGATAATGATGATTCATAGGGACTGTAGTGACATAGTCACTGTAGTCAGAGTTACGAAGAATACTTTGAAAATGTATTTTACTGAATGAATGCATTAAAATGTATTTTGTAACATATTCTGTTATACAGTCTTAGAGTACTGTATTCTGAATACTTAAGTACTTTCACATTGAGTTAATTGCATTACATTAGACATTGCATTAATGTAAAAACATGACATAGAATTACTTTATGAGTGCAGCATGTCTGTTATGCAGCTATTTATCACTAATAACAGAAGGAATAATAACAGATGTACAAAACAAAAGAGCAGTGTTTTCTATTTTTCTCACTAATACCGTGCAGTTTCTTGTTGAAAAACATAACCTTTTTTTAACTCTACATGCAGGACTATAAATCTGTTGTTTTTTATAATCCCAAGTCAATACAGAGCAGTGGGAATAGATAGGACAGATAGATAGATCCAAATACAACTCTGAGTAAGAGATAGTATAATGATGGATATTGTTAAAACACCATCAGATTCTTACGCAATATAATACAATTTTACAGCATAGATCCTCTTTAAGCACACGTTTCAGCAACTCCTCTGCTTCATACTGGAGTCGTGGACACCTGGACGCTTAAATGTCTGTTCAGCTGCTGTGGTTCTCACGCTCTGCACCTGATCATCACCTTCACCCCAGTCTTTCATTAACAACAAAAACACATGTATTTGGAGAAAATGGGAAACGCTAACAGCAAAGCATTAGAATCTGTCACCAACTAGTCAATATTGTATAGTTTTAATTAAGTTATAACTGCTTTAGTGCAATGATATGCCATTCAGTCTTGGTTTATTAATACGCTTAGTATGATTGGTTAAAGCATATAGGATTAACCAGTGGTCAAGGTGGCAATGGTCAATGGTAAGTACATTATATATATATATATATATATATATATATATATATATATATATATATATATATATACATATAAAACTTTTTTAACTTCAATTCAATGGGTTCAATCTTAAGTAAAACCACATTTTAACTCCCAGTAGTTATTTGGATGGCTAAAATGAATTTTAAAGTTAAAACTGTCACATGCTGCATGTGTTTGAGGCAATGCATTGTGAGTTTCTGTGGTGACAGTCCCAGTCATTTGGAGACACCATGCAGAGCAGTTCTGAAACCAGTATCCCAAACCCACATTCTTTACATTGTTAGAAAGAAGACAATCGAGCCAAGAGACTAAATGTGAATAAAATAAAGTTTAGACTCTAGACTAAGTTTCAAAATAAATTCAATCATCGTAGAAATGTATCACTACTATGTATATTTGCTAAAGTCAAGGTTAACTATACATTGATTGGAAAAAGCGGCAGTGGTTAAGAGCATTCATCTAATATCCAGAAAGAATAGTGCATACAAACATTGTGTCCTTGTGTTTGAATGTGGTGTGCATTTGAGTGATTCAGTAGAAAAGGCGCAGATTGGCAGACACATCACTGTAAGCCAGCCCCAGGGCAGCTATAGCTTCAAAAGTAAAATAAAAATACCAGTACCACCACCGAGTGTGGAATGGAACACTAAATGTCCAACAATCCTTGTATAAGATTGATTCTTTATTAATTTAAAAAAAAGATATTGTTCTTTTCTCTAATTGAGCCATCGAGTTTAAAACGCATTCAAATGAGTAGGCCCACGTCTATCAGTGTGCTATGGCAAAGACGGCAAACCACAATACTGCGGTGTAAATATAGCATTTATATTATTCATGTGTAAATAAACGGGCCTTTAATGAATGAGTTCGCCCGGATCTGAGCAGGATGTGGACTCGAGCAGACCACGCCCACGTCACACCAAAGACACCAAGACGCACAAGACACGATTTTATGTTTTTCTTTTATACTGTGGAAGGTCTATTTCTTTGTATGGATGTATGGGATTCGGCCATTGGCTGAGTTATTTTTAATTTTTTTTTTTTTAGATTGAATCAAGGATACGAAGAACTGCACAAGTCACAAAATCAGGTTCAACTACTGTAGTAACCAAACAGTTAAGGAGTTGTGCAAACAGGACTAAACCTGGATCAATTTACCAAACCTTGACAAGCAAGAATTGTCTAAATTTGAACTAAATCAGAATCATTAAAAAGTCTATCGATAACTACGAAAAAAGAACATATATTTGTGCGTAAAAGAGACTAAATTAACACTGTTTGAAGTCTAAAATCGGGATAATTTTGACCAAGATTTATCTCAAATAATGAACTAAATCAAGACTTAATGAAAGAGAAACGTAGCAGATAAAGTAAAGCCCATACTAACGAAACAAAGAATGCAATTTGCGCAAAGAAATAAACTACACTAAAATAATCATCAAAGGAGTTTACGCTTGAATTCTGGTTATATCCAAATGATGTCTAAAACCAACACGAAATGACGAAAACACTGATTTAAAAAAACAAAACCGCGTGAAAATCTCAAATAAACCCAGTATTTTAGCTCAAGCTTTACGCAGTGGTAACCTTGTCGAACCAAATTATTTACGCACCACGTTTGACAGAAAATCTCCATCGCTCAGCTCCTCCAGGTCCAACAGGTTGCTGCTCACGGATGGATACAGTTTGTCCGCCGCTAAACTCTCCAAAATAGCGTCCATTTTCGAGGGTTTTGTTTCGTCTTACTCAAACATATATTTCATTCAGCTATGATCCGGGAAAGAAGCGGTGTATTCTCACATCCTTGGCCGATGCTGGAGTGCCTGTGAGCGGATGGGGCGAGAGTGTAGCGCCGTCAGAGCTCCATCCAGCTGTTTCTGTGCGTCTGAGCCGTGCGTCCTGGCGTTACGCAGAACTCAATGAATATTCACGCTGTAAACCACGCCCTCAGTTGTTTTTATCGTAACGCCCTCAGGGATAAACGGCAGATAAGTCAAACTGATTTCAGTAGCAGGACAGTATAGTATAAAATGTTCTGTCATACGAATGTTCAAACTCCTGGAATGAGGGCAAAAGTGACGTAGACCATAACACATTTCAACAGACATCTGGCTATAAATGATTTTATGTACTTAAAAATCAGGATTTATTATCATCGTTTGTTATCATCATTTATAATCAATCAGGATTATTACCATTATCAAATACACTAAATGTCTATCTTATAATCTCAAACAAACAAACAAATAATGTAAAATACAAAAAAATACCTTTACACCAGGTAAACCTGATAGCACTAGCACGTATATGAGTGGTTTTCTTTTGCCAAACCCCCTTGATTTATCATACTTTCTGATATTCTGTGATTAATCCCTAATTCTCCATGAGCAGCAACAAATAGAAATCCAAATTAAATACTTTAGCACTTAGTATCTATGTATAATGAGTCATAAGTTACTTATTCAACCCTCTACACAGTTCAAATCTTATCGTACTACAAAAAATATGATAAAAAGTACAAAGAAAAGCTACACACCATAAATATTGTTCCAGTTATTATTTATTGAATTATAAACCAATAGTATTTATAGTGACACGCCTAGTAGGAAGGATATGGCAAAGAGTTTTAGATGTATATGATGTATAACTTTTTACTTTTAATTTTACAAACCTTGAGCTCATAAATATACAGTGTGATGGTGGAATGATGTGGCTATTAATATGAAATGGTTGCTTGAAGATTACATTTCCCTAGACTATACTTACAATACCTAATCTGTATAATACTTGATATACACCCATTTTCTCCCTTAAATCCCCCTTGTCTCTATCGCAGTGGTCTCGCGCTGTTTGGTCTGGGTCTAATTGCCGTTTGGAGTCTGGTTTTGGGCACTTCCTGGAAAAGCCTTTTAAATGCAGCACAGTCTCGTAAACATTATTAGTCCCACCTGGATTTTACAGCGACGACAGAACGTCTTTAGTGCCAGCAATTTACAATAAAGCTACTGGATTTGACCAAATACCAAGTAACTATGGCCAAAAAAAGAGTTGAGTTAGCATATTTGAACAAATGATAGAATATTTTGTCTAATATTTTGATGAATTAATGTAACATTCATTTTGAAGGACAAGCCGAGTCACCGGTATTTTAGTCCAGATCAAGTCCCATGTTTTGGTCAAGTCAAGTCTCAAGTCATCAAAATAGTGACTCAAGTCAAAGTGACTCTTGCAAGTTCAGACCTCTGCAAAATTCCAAGACATAAAAAAAAAAAACTTGAAAGATAGTGTTAATGTATATGTATAGTGATAGTTTTAAGCATAGAGAAAATTAATGATTATATTGAGGTTTCACTTCAAGTAGATTTTATGTCATTCCCAGGGCACACAGGTATTTTTTTTCATTCATAGTTTTAGCCTATAGACAGTTGTACCTTTTGCAAACTCTATTGTAATCTAAGCCATTGTTGAGAGTGAAATTGAAACTTTATCTCTTTGTGCTTTGTGCTTCGCCTTTTCTCCATGGACTATGATTGTATCGGCAAAAGGAACGTATCATATCAACTGAAAGGACGACCTATTTCCCATTAGATAACTGCAACTGGCATTTACTGTATAAGAGGAATTTACCATAATGTATTTATGAAGGCTGCATTCACACTGTTCTATTCCTGGTTCATTTCCTTGTTTGGTCCCAATTTAATACCAATGCTACATATTCCAGACAATGCATGCTTTAATGGCTCCTGGTTTTATCTAATATAATAAAAGGCAAGGTTTAGGTTCAGTTTAACTGTAATATTAATGAAGGACATTTCCATTTGAAAGTTTGTCCACGAAATCTTTAATACATCTAGTCAACTAAATATAAAGTTGTTATCTGGGGCTTTTTGATTGAAAAATAATTATTTGTGGTGCTCGCTGATTGTACAGTGGGTAGGAGCATTGCACATTTGTGGCTGCTGCCACTGCTGTGTTGTCAGTTCAATTCCAACCCTTGACCATATGCCGAATATCTTATTCAAATATACACTGTGAAACTTTTCTGATGGAGGGCACATCTATAGAAGATACATGTATTTGGTTTCATCAGATTTAGAATTTTAAATTATGTCAAAGTTCTCAATAAGAATTTTGTAACCCTTAAAAACATGATTTTTTTCTTTTTATTCATAAAAACTAAATGCTAGGTAGATTGTTTAATGCCATATTGTGGAAGATGTCATGGTAACAAGCAGGTGGTGGACGGAGTTTAACTAGCGCTATGCAATTAATCGTATATATATAATTGTGATTTCAAGTATCACTCTATTCATTTACAAAAATGTTATAATTGGGAAGACATTTAATTGCAGAATCACAAATGCATTCCTTTCTAAAACATTACTAATGAGATTTTTTGCCATAATCGAGCAGCCCTAAGTGACACAATATATTTTGATTATTATCTACTCACAATAGCAAAAATTTGAAAAAAATGATAAACAGATTTGATCAATAATGCACTTTCTTTGTAAATATTCTCCCAGAAAGCCTTCAGTCACCATATTTCACTAAACTAACTCACCAAACACAACTAAATCTTAGTCGCTTTGTGAAAAAATTGATGTACTGATTTAAAAACGTCCAACCCTGATGTTATGCATATGAGCAGAAATGTCCTGTTAACCTTTTTATTACCCATCTTCCCCTACCTTCCATGAGAGGTACTGATTGTCCCAGAGGTATCCCAGAGAAGGTGTGTCTCCCCTGGGATGCAAAATCTTTGTCCTCCCCCTCTCTTTCAGCGATTACCATCAGCTGACTGCAATTCTTGCTCCCTCTTATGTAACCACGTCTAACTTTCCAACCTGCTTTTTCCAACCTGCCCCTCTCCTCTTTGCTTCCTGGTCTTGTATTTTAAAGTATTATTTACCAAACTGGAAATACTGTATGTCAAACCCCTGAAGCCCTAACTTTCTATTGATTTGATTTAAACCAGTTTTACTACAAGAAATGCAATCTGGATTCCCACAATATCTAAATACAATGACGTGTGATACTTGTAATAGCTGCGCCAGAATTCCTTCATAGCTTCCAGAAAAGAAACTGAACTTCCTGAACAACAGGAAAACAAAACAGCTGAAGTTTTATATTTCAGTGTTCATTATAGGAAGAAGAAATAATATTATTAAAGTTTATTCTCTCTAAATTTAATTTGGCTAATCTAGAAGATATACTGGCGACATAGAGTAACTTTATGTAGCAGGATTTTTCTAAACAATTCATTGGTAGTAGATTTTAATCTGGTTTAGTTATGGTTTAATCAAGCAACATGTAAGTTAATGTTAAATCCTGATTTAGCCCTGGTTTTGACCTGGCTAAGTCCTAATTTGGCCTTTTTTATTGTTGTTTAATATTATATGCAAGTTTTGTTTTATCCTGGCCAAGCCCTATTATCCCTGGTTTAGTCAGAGTTTGGACATTGTTAAATCCTGGTTTAGGTCTACTTCCTGATTCATACAGGCAAAATATGCTTTACGTTTCTGGCATCTCTTCAGCAATTTAGTCTTTATCTAATCCTTTTTGTACTGTTTTACCGTTCATTTACTCATCTCTTCCATCACTCCACTGTGTACCCATCCATTTCATTCATAAACTCACTCAGCCGAACAGTGCTGCTCCCGCATTGGCCAGTTCTGTCAGGTAGTCCAGATTGAGGTCTGTGATTGGTCCACGGCGTTTCGATGATGCAAGCTGTGACTCATGGTTCTATTTTCTGATCCAATTTCAGACGTTGACCTTTCAGTGACGTTGTTGGTCGAAGGTTTGTTGATGCTTTTTGCTGGAGTGGAGACGAGACATTCTGGTGATTATAATTGTTAATCCGACCCGACTAATGACCAAGGTCCTATTCAACAAAGAATTCAACCATGAAGGCTAATATTAATGTGTAATTATAGGATATGGAACAGGCAAGGCACTGAACAGAATTATAAAAATGCACAAATGGTAAAGAATAATGGCCATCTTAAGGCAATTTCTACAACTAAGCTGATCATAGACTTATTGCCTTTTTGCATTATTGAATAGGAAATAAGGGATAAAAAGTTAGAATTGTCTACAAGCCTCTGTGAGTATGATTGAGTATGAGTAAAAATATATAGCGCTGTAGAAGTAGTAGTAGTAGTAGTAGTAGTAGAAGAGGCAGAAGAAGCAGTACTAGGAACATTTTAATGTCGTTTAGGTATTAATGTAGATCAGTGTTTTAAACAAAGGTATTACTTTAACTGATTAATATTGAATTAAGTTGTTTTTAATCACAATCCACATATTCTCTGAGCTCTGGCCAATCAGAGAAGGCAGTGTTGTTATGTTATGTAGGTTTGTACAACTAGTAACAGAGACAGAGGTGAGATGACGGAATGATTTACTCAAAAATACTACATCAATAACATTAATTATATAAATGACATAGGCCTATATAACTGGTACAAATGAGATACAAGTCCTGAAAATATGCCTACAAGTATTTTATGCAGTAGAGGGCACTGTTTGCCATTAAACACACAGCCAATATTTAATGTCTATATGACAGGTTAGACGTCACACTTCACTAAAAAGTAGTGAAAATGATTTTATGTGAGATTTTTTTTTGTCCCCAGTTTGCCAGTTTTCATAATGTTTGTAATGTTACTTCCTGGTTGGTCATGTGCTGCAAATATGACATATTTAGAGGTAATTCCACAACTGTTACCTAACAACCAATTTGAAAACAAGGACCCAAACCCACGTACATTACACAACCGGTATGATTTGACTAATACCTGATAACACCTTTATTTTGTTGACTGACCGTTTAAAATGTCAGAAAAAAAAGTGTTGTCTCTTTATTTTAAACTGTATGTCGCTTTTTGATGACATACAAACTGCAAATTCATGGATGTAAAACTATGCTAAAAATGGACCACAAGTGCCCTCCCATCAAACTAAGTCAGAATTAGAAAAACATGAGACCTTGACAGACATTAATTTAATCAGGAGAAAGCAAGTTGTATAGTAACTTTACGCTCTTTGACTGAGGGAAGAAAATATTTTAGCGAGAAAAATACATATTTATTCTACTGATAAAACGCCTTGCCTATATTAATTATAAGTATTGTGGCCAGAAAGGTTTTTGTTTATTACCTGAGCTTCCGGCAACATGAAACTGCGCTTGCGCATTATAATTTGGTGTAATGACGTAATATTTAAACATTTAATCATAAGACTCAGTCTTTTGAATTAAACAATCTGATACGTTGATATGTTATTGGCAGAAAATGGGTCGCAACCTTCAAAAAGTATGTACCTATGTGCACGTATTCCCGGAAGTGATAAGAGCAGTAACGTGGTCGACGTCATGTGAGTCACGGTGGCCGAGAGGTTAAGGCGTTGGACTCGAAATCCAATGGGGTTTCCCCGCACAGGTTCGAATCCTGTTCGTGACGTGATTTCATTTATGCTCCAGGATTTAGATAAATGCCGAAACTCTCGGTTTGCACATCTAGAAAAGTGGAAAATTTAATTTGCGGAATAATCATGTCCAAAACAGTCAAAATAAAAATATATAGATGTCAAAGACTGTAAAACCTCCTGGTAATTGCAAATTACACAAATAAGTACAAAAAGCCTTTTACTATTCTGGTAGAGTCCTCCATATACTTGTATCCATGAAGCATGTACAGGACTTGTGATTTAGTTAGGTCGTTAGGTCTTTAGGTCTTATCAGAATTTGTCAGGATTTTCAGTGCAATGAACAAAACACATATAAGCCACATGTTTAACATGTTGAGAATTAATATGTGTAGACCAAGGTTATACACAAGAGGAGGGATAATAGTGCAAAGATGAAAATGATGCGTTAACATAACGTTACGTTATCTCTGACAAAAGGGTGCGTTGTAAAGCCTGGTAAGGACCATGTCATTCCACAGATCCTTCGGCTGAGGATTCTGGCTAAAATGCAAACAGAGAACATGCAAATCACATAAAAATCCCCCCTCTTGGAATTGAACCCATGGCCTTTTCGCTGTGAGTTAGGAGAGGAACAAACAACCATTTATTTGTATTTGTATATATGTTTATTTTTTATTTACTTAATTTTACAACAAACAAAACCCTTTCAAGCATTTATTTACACATTTTAGTTCTACAACGTGGACATTTTAATCTTTTTTTAATCTTATTTTTATTATGACATTTTACGCATAGACTTCAAGAAGTCAAGCTACAAATAGTAACTAGCTAACACTAACGACTTCCTCCGGAACAGGCCTTAATAACAAGCTTCTTTTACATGACCAGAAGTACGCACAGATAGAAAATTAAAGTTTTCAGTTTATATCAGTTAATATAAATCACAGGTCTGACCATAGCGTTTGTTTAGTACTACGTTTAACGCTAGCTGGAGCGATCTGATTCTGTAACAAGCTTCGCATTTAACAGAGACAAACATGTCATATATTTTTCTAGTGATTCTACTAATAAAATAAATCTAACATATTAATAAAACAACTACCATTTTTATTATATTTTATCTGTATTTTCCTTTAAAACGACGTTAATTTCTAACACCTTAACGTGCATTCTGAAGGGTGTCCCGGATGTTTGCGTGTTTGAAACGTAGACCGTACGAGCAAGAGATTGCTGTAAAGCGGGTTACTGTTGGGCATAGATCAGCTGATATCGCCCCGTCACGGTTGTGACCTGTTCTTTGGAGCAGGGTTATAAGGGGCTTCGGATGGAGGAAAACGGCCCACAGACCCTCGCCGGGCCGGACCGAGCAGGGACAGCCCGGGACAGCGGCGTGCAGACGGACAGCAAAGGACAAGGTGAATAAACAAGTTTACTGCTGTGTGACAGGGGAATAAACACGGACATTGGGTTAAACAGCTAATAACACGAATTACTCATGCTACGGTCTATGCTCTATCATGTAACCAACAGCAGGAATTGAAAGTGCAACCGTGCTCTGCAATAAAGAAACTGTGACTTGTAATGTTAGTTAGTGGGTAATACGCCTGTTGTAGCACAGGGACGGGTGTAACTGTTAGCTTTGTTGTCATTTATCAGAGTGTCTCACCTGTTCTATATCTAAAATATGGACCATTTGTAGTAGTAGAGATATAACGTTACTGATATCAAAATCTCACGGTACGATAATGATTGCGATATTTTGAATGGACTGACAAAAATTTTTATTTGCTACTTTTTCCCTTTTAAAATTCCTTAACAAGACTTTGAATAATTACAGTCGTTAGCCAAGGAAGAGAGCTTAATTTCTTCAGCTTGTCTGCTGCACTGAAATAGAAGATCACTGTTGATGAAGTTACCTCTGTTTCTTTAGCTGCTGCTGCAACAAAAGGATACATTTAAGTTTATAGTTTATAATAGTTTAAATTTATATTTATAATATGATATTATTGTGAGATTTTTTTACTATACAATATCACACCATTTAAAAGTCAACAGTCAATTTAAAAAAAAATTGACTGTCTTAAATATTCTCCCAGTTCTCCTTTGTTTGGGCTGTAAATCTATCAAATTGAAATGTATTCTGATTCATTGGGGTTGTCAGTTCAGTTTAGACATTTTAATTTCAAAATTATTTTACAATGAGAAATAAGTTAGCTTTCTGTATTATTACGCAACAAGAACTCTATGTAAAGCTCTTTGCGCTCTGTCTGTTGTGTCTGTTGTGTTGTATTTAAGTGGTTGGACAGTTGGACATTTCCCTCTCTCTGTTCCAGGTCAGCTCCCGCGTCTGTCCAAAGGAAACCTGTTCACTCTGCTTAGTCTGTGGATGGAGCTTTTCCCTCAGGAGCAAATGGAGGACAACCACCAACACCACAGAGGAGCACAGGTCAATTAGCCACCTTCTCTGAATACCTCCCCTCACAACAGCGCAGAATATCAGCTGCAGTGCATGTGTAATTGTAATATTATAAAAAGACAATTTTTGTAGTATGATTGCGTTTATCACAATTAACATCTACAACTCATTTGTGATACTAACTAACTAGTTCAGTGTCAACAAGTGCGTCAAGTAATTTGAGCTAGGTGCTCTTCAGGGATCCAAGCCATAGAAATACTTAAAAACAAAAAAGAAGAGAAGATCTCCAGCTGAAGACCAAGGTGTGGTTGAAAAGCTTAGGTATGTCCCAATAGCCAAGAAAATTACTTTTATTTTCAGCTGGTGTACCTTGGCCGGTGTGCACCTGCTTTAGTGTTATACAGTAGTACGGCATACAGTAGGTTCACTATTATTATTTCTCGTGATATTTTCTGTAACAATATTTCGGACTTCATAATTTGTTATTGTGACAGGCCTATCCTGTGGTCAGAGATTTTCTGGTGTATTCTGTATCTAACCAGTATGAGTGGTGTGCATTTAAATTAAGTTGTTTTTTCGGATGTAATTTGAACCTCAGATAAACGTGGTTGGCCTGGTGGTGGTGAAGGACAGCAAAGTCATCGGTTTGCACAGTTCAAGCTCAGAGCTCCACTCTGGACAAGCTGCCATCTTGGAACACGGAGCCAAACTCTCACAGAGCAGTTTGTACTTCTCCAGACGGCCCTGCGCCACATGCCTCAAGATGATCATCAATGGTAAAACTATACTTAAATACTACTACTACTACTACTTCAGTTATGATTGCTGCTATTAATATTACTGCTGCTCAGTGTTGGTCAGATTACTATTGAGGTGATTAATTCTTTTTCACAAAGGTATTATTTATTAGTCTACCGAGTATTATTAAGTTACCTCTAAAGAAAAAATTAAATGCACAGCTCAGGAACCAACTAATAAAAGCATGAAATCTATTATTATTTGACCTAATTTTAAATAAACAGCAGCAGAGGTGCATAAGGTGCACATGCATAAGTCAAGTTGTATTTGTTCTGGTTCACAGCTGATCTACATCTGCCACCATAAGATATCGTTGCATGCTACATGTTTATCTTTTTACTGTTTTACGACACAGTTCTATAAATTTTGGGCCGGATGAAACTAACACAAAGTGACTAAGTACTACTAGTTATTAGGGTAATACGCTAGATTACTGCGTTACTCAAAAAGTTACCTGATTTGATTACTGTAATCTATCGAAGTTTCCTTCCCTCTACCTAATATTTCTTTGTAAAATATGCAATTGTGTGAACTGTTGTCTTGTCAGTGCACTTGTCTGATCATATCGATACTTGATAGGTTTGATAGTGTTTGCCAGCACAATTTCTTTAATTGACCTCCATATCTTTCTTATAAATTGCCCTTTAGACTCTGAGCCAAAGTTATGTAAATATGAGTTTGGTTTTGTTTCCTTTATTACTTGATTAAATGATCTCCTCTCTTTTCAGCTGGAGTTAATCAGATCTGCTTCTGGCCTGGTGATCCAGAGGTCTCCATGTTGAGAGAGCAGCCATCAGAAAACTACATTTCCCGTGATACTTTGGTGCTCAGCATCTCTGAGGAGGCAGCTCTGGATGCGTTAGCGTCAGACAAACTTAAATTGAACAGTAGAGTTCATATCTGCGTCCCTCTAAAACCTCTAACGCCAGGACTCGCTCAGTTTGTGCATGAAACCTCCAGAGATGACGACTTTATGGAGAAGATTGCAGAGGACGAGCCAGAAGTGAACGAAGAGCAGCTGTACAACAGGTGGGAGCGTTACTGAGGTATTTTCTGTTCCATCTTAGTCCCTGGTTCAATTCTGGTTTAGTCCTGGTTTTGCCCTGATTGATTTGTTTGTGGTTTACTCTCTGTTTATTCCATTATTTAATGCTAGTTAAATCCTGATTTAGTCCTGGTTTAGTCTATGGTTTAGTCCTGGTTTAATCCTATACATTTCCTGTCTATTTCAGAGAGCGTTTGCGTGCTCTGGCCTCGCTCTCATCACGGTTCTTGGTTGAATCTTCAGTCCAGCACCAGCAAATCTTGTCCCACATGAACCTGGAGAACTTTTGTGTAGAACCGTATTTCTGTGGACTGAGACACAACATGCAGCAGCTGGTCCAGGTTCTGTCTGCGGTGGTGGCCGGGGTTCCAAAGTACAAGAACTATGGATTCTACAGGTAAAGTAAAATCTACACAAATTATGAATAGTCTCTTTACTCATCCAAGTAGCTTCTTCAATTTATCAGACAAGGATTAGTTAGTCATTGCCGATCGCAAACTACACTGCATGTTAAGTTTTACTGTTGTTAATATCAAATCTAATCACAAAACTACAATTACAAATAATTGCCTTCTTTAAACGTTTTCCTGTTCCTTCTCCTCCAGGGCAAATTCAGAAGCCTCTGGCCCTCCTCAGTCTCAGTCTGACCCGGTTTCTGCGGAGGTGGCGCTTCACTGCATGGTCCAGGCCCGACTCCTCTCCTACAGAACAGGTCTGCCTGGAGGAAAGGGAGGAGGGTATTTTCTAGGGTCACATACCTGCTCACGTGCAGCTCATGTGCAAACCCTAAGTACAACCTGTGATTTTCATTCCAGAGGACCCTAAAGTGGGAGTGGGCGCTGTTATCTGGGCCAAAAGACAAGAGGTAAGTTTAACAAGACAAGTTAAGTCCATGTTAAGTCCCTTGGCCTCCAACCCAAAGGAATAATGACAACAAAGTGGTTTGAGAGGCTTGAATACAATTGTAACACAATATTAGTATGATTCTGTCCTGCTTTAGTCCTATTTTTATCCTTAGTTTAGTCCTTTTTAACTCTCTCATTCCAGCCTTGCTGTGGTCCTGCTCCGATGGGCGGTCTGTACCTCATAGGTTGTGGATTCAACGCTTACCCCTCGGGCTCTCACTTCAACGAGTTTCCTCAGATGGATGACAAACAGGAGGACAGACAGAGGAGGAAGTACAGATATATAATACACGCTGAGCAGAATGCACTCACGTTTAGGTACTACTACAATTACTACTACTACTACTACTTTGCCTGACAAGCCAAGACCCACATGCTTTGTCAATACTTTACAAAGAAGTTTTGGTTTGGGATTTCAAATTGGCGCAAAGTACTTCTACTACTACCACGAAAGCTGCTATGGATTTTGATAATTGAAAATATGTTGTTCTCCTTCTTGCCCCATTCAGGACTCATGAGATCCGGCGTAGTGATCCATCTCTCTTGTTTGTGACCAAATGTCCATGTGACGAGTGTGTTCCTCTGATCCGAGCCGCAGGCGTCTCGTACATATACAGCTCTGACCTGGACCAGGGCCGAGACAAGGGCGACATCTCATACAGGAGGTTCAAACATCTCCAAAACATCCACAAGTACTGTGTAAGTCTCAGTTTAGTCCTGTTTTAGTCCTGTTTAAGTCCTGATTTTAACCTGGTTCAGATCTTGTTTAGTCCTGAACCAGGACAATGGAGACATAACAAGAGGTCGAAACATCCCCAAAAGTCTGTAAATCCTGGGTTAGTCCTGTTTAAGTCATGGTTTAGATGAAAAAGAGTAACATTTGCCAAAATGCTTCAGATGCATGACCAGATGCACTAAAACGTTTCCTGGTTTAGACCCGATTTTAACTGGTTTAGACCTGGATTTTACCTGATTGAGACCTGAGGCCTGTACTACGAAGTTGGATTTGAGGTAATTGTGGGGTTAACCCTGGTTTGGTGGTACTACTAAAGTGGATCACTTTCTCTTAGGGCAGATCTCTATGGCAACATTGTAGATTGAGTAGCGGAGAAATGAGGAAATGAGAGAACTAAGAAGACTAAGAAGAGGAGAGCTATTTAAATAGGCTACACTTAAATGATACAGGTGATTCCTAGATAGAATATTCCCTATATCTTTAATCATACTGTGTTATATTAAACATGCTCTTACAATATGTACAGAATTAAACACTGAAATGAAACAACCACACCTTTGGCTGTGTTTAACACACTACTTAGCAGAAACATCAAAGCCATTCTCTGTATCATATTTCATTCATGACTTCTGCGCATTTGTGCTTTAGTCTGTTTTATCACTGAATGATATTCAAATTAAGTTTTGCTGTATTGCTCGCGAAGTGTCGACTTCACATGAATGCAGCACTGAGTTTCACTTATATTTTATCTCTCATTTACTCGTTTATGATTATGATTATGATTGACATTTATGTTTTGTCTTATGTTTGAAGGAAATGCTCTTTCCTTCTCAATTAGAAGGAACATGCACATGGATTCATTCAGAAAATCCAGGGTTGACAGACTGAGTTGTGAACTTGCTTCATATTACAGCTTTTCCAGAGATTCGCATGTTTGGGTTTGTCTGTCTGGGTAAAGGAAACTTTTTCAGGGAAAGTTCAGCCAGGTTTGTAGTACAGGCATCCGGTTTAGACCTGGTTTAATCCTTGATTATCTTATCTTATTATCTATCTGGTTTAGTCCTGAATATGTCCTGCCCCTGCTTTGCGAATTGGCTTTATTATTCATCCCAACTCTCTTGTGATGTAAAAGTGGTTCTGTCTCTGTCCTCAGTGGCAGAGGAGCCCTGCACCAGGTCCTCACAGGTCTTCTCACTACACCAGTAAGTCATTTCACATTTCTTTTTTTTTTACTATTAGATTATTATTATTTTAACTTTATTTTGTGTAATATAATTTATTGTAAGTTGCCTGATATTTATCTTCACTTTATTTTTTATTAAGTCCTGCTGTGACAAGTTAAATTCTAATCTGTCAGATTAACTAAAAAAGACCTATTATGCAAAATCTATTATTCCCCCTTGTCATTAAACCACTTGAAGTTGTATTCAGGTTGATAGATGCATATTTGAGTAATCTTGCTCCGTCAGTCCAGGTCTTCACCGCTCCCCTTGTCAGGCCCACTGATATTTACTTACTTCGTTCAGTAATTTCCTTTTCTTAAACGGTGACACACATAGGATTCATCTGCGTCGTGTAACCATTTTGGCAAATATGTAAAATATTCTCTGCTCACTCCCGTGAACTGCTCGCCAAAAGCAATGTAACACAGCGCAAATCAGCGCAATGGTTTAAACGTGGAAGTAAGAGGAATTGTTTTTTTAAACTTGTTCGTTTTAGATAAATATTGCAATTTAAGATGTCCAAAATATAACATAATGAGCCACAGGTGTCATAGATTAGAATTAAAAGACAAAAGCGCAATAGGTCTTCTTTAAATATAGAAGTGTGCCACTGTTACCAGCAGAGGGCGCCAGTACTCCATCAACTGTCCTCCATGAGGCCCAAATCAGTAGCTGCCAGCTCAATGAGGTTCATTTGAGCCTCTGATTTTTTTTTTTTCATACACTGGTCCGAAAATAGCTACTTGCATTGAAGTACATTAGCAATCTGGATTACCACCTGATAATGTGACAAAGTGGAAGAGAGTGTTTTTTACAGAGGGAGACAAATCTGCAGGATTACTGAAACGTGAATGAAAACACAACTCTGGGACATTTTTGAGAGGAAATCGCATTAGAACAGGGTTAGAGAGAGGAAAGACTGCTTAGCAGAAAATATTTAGAATCATTTTAGTCTAAAAGAGACAAGGATAATTCCAATTTCTTTCTCCTATTTTTCAGATGGCTTTTTGGGAAAACACAAACGACAGATGGAGCCGGAACTCCAAAACTCCAAGAAACTTTACACCCAAGATTCAAGCGGAGAATAATCAAGCAAAAAATAAGGACATTCACAATCTAACCATTATTTTTTTACCAACGCTGTGACAGTTTCAATACTTTTTTTTATTTATTTAATTTTTTTTAATTCTTTGCTGGTATGTGCAAAACAAACTCTAAACTTGGTCTTAAAAGGTCTATCAAATAGCTTTATCAAGTATTGAGTATTGAGTTTTATATAATAAAGTATCAGAAATGTAGCTGTAAAGTTAAACCAGTGACCTCAAGTGGACAGATTTTAGTTTTTGATTTCAACAATAATATCAACTCTTTCTGTTTAAAAAAAAACTATATTTTTATCATTGGTTACAAACACAAATATGTTTAAATATTTGCTTGTTCAATTTATCACAATAGTGGCTATCAACTGGCGTATATGTGCTGTACAGAACATACAGCCTACATACAGTCCTTTTCCTCAGGTGGAAATGGACTTTACTGTTACAGCTTAAATTTAAAGGTCCACTATCAATCACTAACAATCTGACAGAAAGTCCGCTGAATGTTGAATTTAGTTTTTTTGTTTGTTTGGTGATTGAATTGTTTGTTGTTGTTTTGGGATTTTTGGGATGAGGGTGTGTTATTAGTTTTATTTTTGTACTTGTAAACAACATTAGATTATTTAATTATTTGTTGGGAGAAAATGTGTGCCATAAAATGTTGAGTCTGTCAGATCTTCTTAAGAACTTTCCCCTCTCTCTTCTGTGTAACTTAGAAAAGAAAATAGAAAAGAAGAAGAAGAAGAAGAAGAATTTTTATTTATAGAGCGCTTTTCCACCTAACAGGCACCCAAAGCGCTTAAAGTAGAATAATTACAAATTTTAACATCAAATTGGACATGCATAGGAGATCTGTCTTTTTTTGTAATAAATTGAAAATATTTGGCATAAAATGCTTCATCAGACTCATGTGGCCTTGTAACAATTTTTGTCTTCAACTGGATGCATCTCATTTTGAATCTAGCAGCTACTGTTGTTAGCTGTATATTGACTACTTTTCTCCTCTAAACACTAATAGAAGGAGTCCTTGTGCCCTTTACTGGATCATTCTATACCCAGAGATGACCGCTCAAGTACTTGTTTTGTACATACATACGTTTGACTCATGCAACATGAAAAAACAACACAACATAAAGTGTATCTGACAATGTATAGACTACACATTCACTAAAACATAGTTTTAGATTGATTATGATTATAGTTTTTCCTTTTATGTACAAAATGTGCTCTTGTAATAAAATAATTATACACACACACACACACACACACACACACACACACATATATATATATAAATATATCACTTTATAATGTTACTTCCTGGTTGGACATGAGCAGGATGTGACATAGGTAGAGGTAATGCCACAGACAGGACAGTTGACAGTTGTGAAATGAAGAGAAAGGGTCCAGACACTGTTTAACCCAGACAGCTGCAGTGGTATCACCCACACATGTGCAAGCCCTTAACCACTGCACCACCGGTGAGCACACTTCCAATAATTTTCATCATTTCTTTTTCTTTCTTTTTTTTCAGCAATGATAAATATTAACCACAAGTACATGTCATGTGCGCTTTAAGAAAAGAGCTCATTAGTGTGAATAATTTTGCTTCTTTAAATTGATCTTGAACTTTGTCATTAACAACTAATACAAACAAATAATTACTGTAGCGTACTAAAATATCAATTCTTGTTGGTAACAGACACAAGGGTGATTCATTAGTCAAATGAATGTAGAATTTCTCTGTAACATTTTGCCTTGAAGTACATTTAAAGGAACAGTGTTTGTCCTTCTCAGTTTATGGACAGGATATGGCTCACGTTCAGCTCTTTTTCCATAATTCCAGGCTCACTGAGCTGCAGAGGCTGCACTAGCACTGATTCATGACTGGTGCAAGTGCTGGGCTTTAGAGAGCATTGACAGAGGACGCACAGGTTTAAAGGCACTGAATTTCAGCTTTGAAGAAAAATGATTTGAATAACTCAATCTCAAAACTACCATGCTTAGCTAAAATGTTGGAGAAGCATATAAAAGTATCCACGAGCATGCTTTTTTTTAACCAATTATTAAAGTGGTTAAAGTTTTAAATGATAGTGCCTTTGCATTGGACTATCATGAAGAATGCGCTGCTTTTCTTGTTTATCAAAGACTGGACTAATCAACGCACAGGGAACTTAACTCGATTAAGAATTTCTGTAGTTGACTACAGCCATAACTAAAGGCTTTGATTATCATTTTAATTTAGAATTCTGTCCAAAAGGAAAACATTTCAAAATGAAGATAAATGAAATGCTCAGACTCTAGCTGCATCCCATATTTTTTTTTATTTTTTGTACAATGCAGAGATGTTAACCAGTGTTGTTTCAGCTGCAAATCAAAAACAAACTAAAATTAAATAATCTATGGATATGTTTTAATGATTTGCTAAAATGTAATACTGCCACAGCTAACGACTATCCCCAACTGACAGAATGGATTTATGGCAAAAGTAGAAAATTGGGAAAAACAATAAATGAAATTTAGCAAGATTTACAATAATTACATTAGATCATGTATACAATGAAAGGTGCTGTTTTAATCCATTGCTGATTCCATTTCCCATACATTTTTAGCACACGTTTCAATATTTTCCTGGTGTAAATCTCAGTTACACACATCAGAACATCTTAACTGTTTTATCAGTTTTGTCAATTTGTGATCTTTTTAGTGTAACTTTCTCATTTGGAATTTGCAACATTAATAGCTGGTTCTCAATTGGAATTTTCAAATTTACTCTTCTAAATGCCTAGCAAATGTTGAACAATTAATAGTAAAAAATATTTGACATGGCTCTAGCAATTTCTAATGTTATTTCTTTTGCAACAATAATAATTTTTGTTGTTTTTTTTACATGTATTTGAAAGATTGAAATTTTCAGCCTTTATGTAATAGTTACGATTATTATAATAATTATTGAGTTGCCATTGTTTTCACAGAATTGCCCTGAAAAGTCAACATAATTACAATAACCTTGATATCTCTTAAATATCTCTGCTTCATTGTGGCTGCAACAGAGTGAGTTATGGCTACACATGTCCAATGGCATTTCAACTGTTAGTAAACATTATTATTATTACTGTTATTATTATTATTAGATTTTCAGCAAAATCATCTTTGTGAATTGGCAACTCCAAAAAAGTGAAAATTTGAAAACTGTACAGAAATATTCAAAAATCAACAACTCAAAAAATATTAAGTTTAAAGGTTCACCGCTTAATATAATAAATGTTCTTTTTTTAAAACAATATTTAAATTAAGCTCCCCCAAAAAACAGAACAAACATGAATTATTTAAAAATAAAGGCACATCTTTGATCTCCTTAACCAATATGCAAATAATATGTCAATTTGTGTCCACAACAATAAAAGCCTCAAATGATGGCACTCATTTCAAAATAAAAGCATGAGAAAATTTAAAAAGACAATAATTTGCATTTTTTTTCTTCATTTTTACAGAAAGTGCTATCAGCCACCAGCAAAGAGAACCAGTAATTAAAAATAACGAACAGGAACATTTCCAAATAAAATCCTTCATTTGAATTAAGTGTTTTCAATCAATGGTCATTGAAGTGCTATTTAAAGTGCCTTTTTATCACTGTAGGTAAATTTGTTAATACGGAAGCATCCAGAATTCAAATTTACTAAAAATCTCACCAGACCTGGCTTAATTTTAGGAGTAATTTGAAGATCAGTAATGTGTACTTAGATGCATTTCTTTAACTTGATTAAGACACATTGCTAGCATTTTAAAGCTATTTGTTCACCCTTCATTAGACCATTTCAAAATAATAGTTTATATTTCAATTGTTAATTTGATTTAAGGCGAGATACTGCAGGTAAGTAGGAAAAATCTTAAATTTAGAGATATCGATTTGAAACTTCTTCTGTAGTTTACTCACATAAATGTAAGGGAAAAAGCAGTTTTTCGCCATGTAATGTTTTCACATACATTTAAAGCATTGTCTCTTAAATGATCAAATTTAAACATATTTGGGAGTTAAATAGAGCTAGGTTGACATGTCTTGCTTCATTTTGTTAACACACAAAATACCCAAAAAAAAGTACAGAAGCAAGTAATTGAGTGTATTATTTGAATAACTGGTATAAAAATGTATAACTGTCATACTTTTTTGACCCAAAACTTGAATGAATCTGGATTAGTATTAAACAAATATCCACAAAACCATTCGTACAATCCATCAAAATCTTGTCAAGTACAAGATTTTAAAGTTTGGTGAGTGTAGGTGCTTCTTTAAGGGCTGATCTTTGTCTTTATGGGAGGAAAATGCATTTTGAGAAAACAGTTTTTGAAGTTACAATGTCTAATATAAAAAACTTGTTGAAAGGTGAAAACTTGTTGAGAAAGCAAACTGACCAATAGCATCTCGCCTTAAATTTGAATTTGTATAAATGTACTGTGATATTTATAAGAATTTAATTCATCTTTCATCTACAATTTGAAATGTAGTTGTTTACCCAAACTTCATTATTGTTAAAGTTTGTTTTTAATCGCTGGTCCTCCAAAGCTGAGAAAATCAAAAACATGCGTTGGATGAACAAAATATAATACAGGAAGTGATCAGTGATTGAGAACTTGCACAAGAAGAGTCTCAGAAGTTGCTTATTTAAATAGACTGAATTAGTTTGTGTCTACGGTTCCTATGGCGACGGTTTTAGGAGGCAGGCTTCTTCAGGTCGCGGATTTGTTTGATTAGATACGTTTTCTCGTCATTGAATTGTTCGTCGTCCGTTCGATCTTTCTGAAAGTTGGACAGGAAGTCGATGAGTTTCGTTTGGTTCTTCAGGAGGATGTCCACAATGGGCTGGGTCTTGTTTGGGTTTGCTACAAAAACCTGCCAAAATATCAAAAAGAGATTAGAAAAAATGACAAGGAGCAGAAGGAGAGAGAACTGTAGGCCTTTAGTCGATTAATCAGTTGATGACGTCTTAGTCAACCATAATTTTGATTAGTTGACTTTTATTTTGTTTACATTATAAGGATTTATATTGACCACAGAAGAAAGGAGAGGACATGGAGTGAGTTAGCTGGAGTTTAATCATGAAATTATCCTTTTTTTTGCTGCTAATTAGTACTTTTCAATATAAAAAGTTGTTTGATAGTATTAGAGGCGATCAGATGGAGCAGAGGATGCAATGAAGAGGGTCAGACCTTGAAAACGTGGAAAGCCTCAAACTGGATGTTGGCACTCTTGTCTCGGAGCAGGTTCATCATGAGTTTTAGATTCTCTGTTTTGCTGATGTACCGTGTCATCACCGTGAAATTGTGTCTGTCCAGCAACAACTCGCCCAGAAGCTGAAGAGCAAATAAAAAATGCACTGGTTTAGTCCCCACTTTAGTCCCCGCTTTAGTCCCCGCTTTAGTCCCCGCTTTAGTCCCCGCTTTAGTCCCCGCTTTAGTCCCCGCTTTAGTCCCCGCTTTAGTCCCCGCTTTAGTCCCCGCTTTAGTCCCCGCTTTAGTCCCCGCTTTAGTCCCCGCTTTAGTCCCCGCTTTAGTCCCCGCTTTACCTTTAGAGACTGTCGTTTGGTGACGTAGTTTTCAGAATGAAGCAGCTTTTCGTAATTTGCAAACACCTAAAATAAAAAATAAGAGTGAATGTTAGATTTTTGACCAATATTTTAAACAATATACAACATTACAAAAACAATAATTAAATACATTTCAATACATAAAGTTTGCATTCTATTAAACTTTTAAAAGAGATTAGAAATCCCACTCACTTCGTCATAGTTTTGTTCAAGGAATTCTGCCACCAGAACTTTATGTCTTGTCAGTAGATCCTTGAAAGAACAAGATTTAACAAATGTATTTCTAAAAACACAAATTAAAATCCCAAATGTCATCTTCCCGTTTGTACCTTGAACGTGGCAAATGCGTCAGAGGCGATGTCAAACGTGGACATCTCGACATAGTGGAAGAACCTATGGAACTCCTCAGAGTGGAGCACGATTTTAGCCAGAGCCTCGTGACGGATGCACTCCCTCAACATGATACCGCAGTTTAGAGCCACCTGCGGGGTCTCATATCTGCACCAGATCAAGACCGCGTTAGTCCATGGTTAGTCCATTGAAAGACCAGAAAAAAACAAAGGTTAGTCAAGGATTAGACCAGAGACCGACGAGAATTAGTCCAGGTTCAGTAGGTAATTTGCAGTAGGTCAGTCCCTGGTCTAGTCCCGGTCCAAGTCCTGGTTCGTACCCTCGCAGCAGGATGAAGAGCACCTCGCTGTGGGAGCAGAAGTACTCCACTGTGGGGCTCCTGGTCCCGATCTGTCTCCTTAGGATGTTATTGAAGATCTGACACACGTCCTTCTTACCCTGGAAAAACAACAACAAGATTAATATTTACTTTCCTCAAAACTACAGGAACCAAGCACACAAGTTGGTGGTAAATCTGGTTTTAAGTCTGACTTAAATCGGAAAGTTACAACCACAGTATTGTTACACACTAGAGTCAGCTCGACCTAAGCCCTCAACGTAACAGTTAGCCCAGTGTTGAGCAGCCATAAGTCCAGGGACAACATGAGAGACGTGCGAGCAGCAGCCAATGTACAGAGCAGCATGTGCACAGCGAGTGCCACAGGCCTCTGGAGATGAGGCCCGCTGCAGTGGCTCTGAGTCAGTGGGGTAATGGTGACTTTCCCTCACGCTCTCCTGTATGCTCTCGGGTCTGGCTGCTGTAGCCCTTTTCTAGGTCCCTTTGTTTTACACAGACCTCGTACACAAATGTGCCATCTTCTCATGTCTATAGAACTGACAATAAATAAAATAAATAAATAAAATCCCAGACCGGGAGAAAATAAGACAAAGTTCCTCCACTGTTTGTGGACATTCCACTAACAGCAACTAAACTCACTGGTGGTACTTCAAAAATAAAGGCCTCTTTATTTCAAAGTTTGATCTCTAACCTTTTATAATCCATTCTAATAGAATGATAAACCAACTCCTGTGGATAATTTACACGGCTAAACTAGAGAACCTATGAAGACTAAATGAGGGCCCACCCTTCAGTGTCTCTGGGGTAAATCTGTCAGGAGAGTGGACCAGATCTGAGCCAGGATCCTGGTTAGGACTGAACTAGAGCTTTATAGTGGTCAGCCAAGGATGATGGGGTAGAAGCAGTTACAGTAGAACTTGCTGTAGTTGCAGTATCAGTATCAGTAATAATATCGGTAGTATTAGCAGCAGCAGTACCTCAAAGTCTATAAGCTGTAGGTGCTCCACGAGGCTGAGGAGCAGCCCGCTGGTGTACAGCTCCTGAGCCAGCTGAGCCACAGTCTCAGTGTGAGGCTCTTTATCATTACTGCCGTACAAGATCTCCTTCATGGACACCAGGCATTTAGACACCTCCTCCGACGCCTGTGGAAAATACAGGGGAATATTGCAATGATTATCGAGCATGATAGTGACTAATTTACTACTAAAATAAACATTGTCAATTGTCATCACTGTACGGACTTTAAAACATAAATATCCGTTTGATTTCAACTAGCTGGATTGAGTCGACTAATTGTTAGTTCAAGCCCAAGGAAATATTAAAATCACGGCATGCAGACACCTCTCAAGCATAATGAAGATACAAGGAGAAATAACTATAACTAATTTAGTTTATTGATACATTTGCCTTTTTGCTTTGATAGCAAAGCTCCCTTTGTACCTATCTGACATTAAGAAGTTGAAGTAGTAGTTTGGTAGATGGTAAATGTATAACCTGGTTTAGACCTGATTTAGTCCAGCTTTAGACCCAAATCATATCTGGTTCAGACCTGGTTCAGACCTGGTTCAGACCTGGTTCAGACCTGGTTCAGACCTGGTTCAGACCTGGTTCAGACCTGGTTTAGTCCTGTTCTCTTTCATGGTGCTGATAACTTTAACAGAGGAGTGTGAGAACATCACAAACTCCAGTCAACTCTCACATTCATGCAATATTTATCTGTAGAACTGAACCAGGATTAAACCAAGACTGAACCAGCACTGAAACAAAAGAGGGCTAAATTAGGACTTAACTACCGTAAAATGCGGGTTATAAGCCGCTACTTTTGTCTCATGATTTCAACCCTGCGGCTTATACAGCGATGCGGCTAATATATTTTTACGGGAACAGCCTCTAGGGTAGAGTTTAGATCGGGCTCAAAAATTCAAGCCCGAGCCTGCGCACGTACTGTCCGAACCCGACCCAGGCACGATTCGACCCGAACCCGACCCGCGCGGGTACTGTCCGAACCGACTTTGAGTCATTTGCTGCATGATTCGACTGAGCCCGCGCACGTGTGTCCGAACCGGACTAAACTCTTAAACAGAACTGAATTAATGGTAAACCAATTCTAAATCAGGACTATACCAAGACTTAACCAGGCCAGAACAAGGATCAAATCAGGGACTAAACTGGGGCGGAATCCTGGTTTAAACCTGGACTCACCTTGTCGGCCTTCTTCTCCTGCTTGACCAGGATGTTGAGGTTCTCCTTGAGGATCTTAACGATCTCGGTCGGACTCTTGTGGGACTTTCCAAACAGCGGCATGATGCACCTTCACAATAAAAGCACTTTGGACCTGAAACAGAAATGCACAACATGCTCTTATTTTCAAATCATTTAGTTTCAGCATTCACTGACATTCTTTAGTTTGCTGGGCTGGAATGATTATTTAAAAATCATGTTCATATTTACAATACACACTGAAAAGACAAAGACAGTGGGATTATTAAATCAAACCGTCAAAGAAAATTTATCATTTTTTAAAACTATTTTCAGCAATAATACACTTTATTTGTAAATATTCTCTAGATACCATAGGTCAGTATATTTCAACTATATTTTGTGGATAATGTATTTCTAAAGTTTTTGGTTTTGTTATGAAAGGTATTTTGGCATGAGTTTGTATGGTCCCGATAATTATTACAATTATCAAAATACAAATGCATAAGTCAATTTTTATAGTCGATTGTTGTAGCTCTTGTCTTTAGAAATGTAAATTCTGTCATTTACTATTTAGCTCTAATAAGCAAGTCTTGTTTATGTTTTTTATTATAATTAGCAAGAAAAGTGTTTGTGTATTTGAACTTTTTAGTGCGTTTTGTTGGGATTATAATTATTTAAAATTAACTGTAGTAAGTAGTGGGAGCAGTAATAGTAATTCTAGCAGTAATAATAGTAGTAGTCCCAACATACTTTTAGCCTTGTGACTGATAATCCTGTTTGGAGAATGTGGCTGTATTTGAACTAAAGCTGAAGAAAAATCTAATTTTCATCTGAAACTAGAACTAAAGCAATACTGAATATGTCATTGAACTCTACATAGATTGAAATTAT
The DNA here is from genome assembly GCA_019453435.1 of Rhinogobius similis. NCBI lineage: Eukaryota > Metazoa > Chordata > Actinopteri > Gobiiformes > Gobiidae > Rhinogobius > Rhinogobius similis. Next base: position 34,399,231 of record CM033620.1, on the reverse strand, counting down.
TTATGTGTGTTTAGTTGCGTTTGTCTTTCAGGATTAAAGGTGAGGAAAATGTGTATGGAGGTGGAACACTGATAAAGAATTTAGCCATTTTTCAAATTTCTTGATGTTTTGAGTGGCATTTGTGTGAAAAGTAAAATTCAGTTGTTGAAAAACAAGTGTATTTTTGGCACAAACGTAGGTCTTATTTGGATCATGAGACTTTCACCTGATTTGGTCAACAGCAAAATCACTTTAGGACAAATAAACTGCACATGTAAAGGTGACTAGGGTTCAAGCCAGGACAAAATCAGGACAGAACCAGGTCCTAAAACAGGGACTAAACATGGACTAAACTGAGACTACACCAGGGACTAAAACGAGGACTAAAGCCAGAAGGACTAATCATGGTCTGAACAGAATGAAACATGAACTGAACCTTAACCAACAGGACTTTTTTGTGTTATTAAATATATACTATGAATATGCATGTGATTTTAGCGATATGTCTGTGATTATTTCTGGTTCTGGTTTAGTCCTCGTCTAATCCAAGTTTAGTCACAATTTAGTCCATTGATGTGGTGTGAAGGCAGAGGACTTTAATCAAATCAAAAGTTGAATGTTAAACAATAAAACAGGACTAATGCAGGACTGCAGAGGGCGCTCTTATTTGGAAGTGTAGCAGCACGATGTCAGGTAGGTGTGACAGTCTGATCTCTGACTCATTGTACTCTCACATACTTCAAATATCCAAGAAGTACACAAAGATTTACTTTTTCATAAGGCAAGATACTACAGGCAGGTTTGCTTTCTCGTCATATAAACATTCATGTGCAAACTACAACTTTGTTCAGTCTGCTCCTAAAGATGTTTTATTATTTCAGTTTATCATCTCACATCCATAGATTTATTTGGGACATTGCAACTTCAAAGGCCATTTTCAACCAAGCGCATTTTTCTCCAGGAGAGACAGCTCCTACACACACCAAACTTTACAATCTTGTACTTAACAAGATTTTGACAGACTGTACAGAAGGATTTGTTCATATCTAATTTTACGCCTGGTTTGTCAAGGTTTTAATTCGCTCACTCAAATAAGAAATACCTTCTGTAAATGTTTTGTATCTAATATGTAAACAAAATTAATTCAGCAAGAAACTTCATCTTGGCTCTATCCATTTTCCAGACAAATATGTGACATTTTGGCCTTTTTACAAATAATGAATTCACACTTGTGCTTGTTTAACTTAAGGCAAATCTAAATAACTGCAAATTGTTACACATTTTAACTTATTAAAACTATTTGTGTTTGTACTGAAATGCCCATTTAGTGAATTTGAAAATGCAAATTGTTATACTACTAATGATGTTATTTTGTTTTGTTTTTCAAATACTTTGTGGTCAAATTTAAAAGCACTCAAATTATTAGAAATATTTCTCTGAGTAATCCTTAGGGTTAGGGTTAGTCTGAGCTCACGTGAACATTTCTTTGATATTACACACAAGACAGTTTTAAAACCTCCATAGAACTAAGTTAAACAGTGAGACCAGAGGAGAGCTATGGTTAGGACCTGATAAATTTCAGACCCAAGAAAGAATAAGGATCCAGAAGAAAGAAAAACTTTCATGAAAAGATACCTTCAAAACAATTCAAGAGTAACATTTGAATAGAGCTGCAACTAATGATTATTTTAGTGGTCGACTAGACAAATCATTATTTCTATTCATAGGTCTCAGGCAAATGATTCTTTCGGCAAATGATTCTTTCCTTTTTTGAGGACCTTTTTTCATTCAAATTATATAATATTTTGATTGGATTTGTGCTGTTGCCAAAACAATGGCGGACCATAGCCAAGTCGTATCCTTCAAATAGGGAAGGAATCCTTAAGCCTGAAATGCATGAATTGTACATGTAGAGTTTTTGAATACATTTTTAACCAAATAAAGGTTGAAATCTGGTGACTGAAGGCTTCAAGATAGAGAATATTTACAAATCAAGTGTATTATTGATTAAAATCTAAAACTGGCATTATTATTCAAATTGTCAAGTGAAAATAAACACTCTTTGATATAAAGGGCTTATCTTATGTCCAGATAACAATAATAATGATAATGCATTATACTTTTTTGGATACTCAAAGACGGTTCCCATTGCATTATTCTTTCACTTCACACTTGATGGTGGTGAGCTACTATTGTAGCCACAGCTGCCCTGGGGCAGACTGACGGAAGCGAGGTTGTCAGTGTGCGCCATCGGCCCCTCCGACCACCACCAACCATTCACACACACACCACTCTCATACTAGGCAATGTGATGAAGTGTCTTGCCTAAGGACACAACACCATTCATTATCATCACCATACAACACAATACGGATAAGGATTGTTTTTTTTTTTCCAGTCGCCTAGTCACTATTAGTCAATTAATCGCTGCAGCCCATTTAGACTGTTAACGTGGAGTGCACTTCTATTGTGTTATTGAGTGGGGTTTGATTGTTGTAACAGGTAAGAAATACTTCAATAAAAAGGTCAGTTACAGACTGATATTTTTTGAAAATGTCACAAATGTGTGTGTAGTTTCCATAAATTATAATTCTATCTAACAGTTCAACGTTTATAATTTAAACATGAACAGCTAGTATTTACACTGAAGCTGTATAAATCAACTTTGATTCTTTGGGCCCCTGCTGTAATTCCGCAGTCCTGTCATATCAAGAAGTCTATTATTGTGAAAGACGTGACCGGACGCACGTTTGTTTTCCTTGTGCGACGCCTTACGCTGGCTGTGTAAAGTAACGTAGCAATGGCACAAAAAGCAAAATTTAAACACAAATTAAGGGCGTGAATGTAGGCTCTCAAGTACATTGTAAAGTTACTGGTTGAAATGAAATACAGCTGGTTTATTCGTGCGTAAAAGTCAGTGGGTAGGGCCGTCCAAACACTCCCAGACAATGTGGATCGGAGGCTACACCCCTGTCCTCCGGCTATGCGCACGGTTTCATGCCTTTACGCACAAAACTACGCGTAAAATCACAACGTAAATGTACTTTCAGACGGATAAATGTCTATAAAAACAGGCCGAGTGTGGTTTTTAGCGCTGTCAGTTCGCCTGGAAGTTCTATCCGCTGTCAAGGGCACAGTTCCGCGCAGGGCTGGAGCTCGTTGGCCGGAGGAGACGATACTTACAGCGGGGAGGGCTTCACACTCCACTCGGCGTCTCGGCTCGTCGGTGCCCGGGTCAGTGGGTCAGCGGAGAGCGGCAGATTCGGGTGAAAAACCGAAAGAAATCCGCGGAGAAACGGGCGCTTATGTCCATCGGTGTCGCTCCAGCCGTGCGTAAAGTCGGAGGTGAGCAGACGCGCAGCATCCGGGTGCGGTTTAGAGAGTAAAAGCGCACAGAGGGAAAGTGAGACAAGTTGAAATAAAATGACTAGGGTTGCATTAATCGGGACTAGTCGACAATAATAATAACCATAGTCATATTTTGATAATCGTAATCACTATCTAGGCTATACAGACCGTGAAGTCTATATTTTATAATTACCAAATTATTAAATCAAAATGACGAAAAAGAATAGACAATGTCTGTTAATTAATAATGCTATTTAGTCATATATTCCAGAACTTAAGAATGACAGTGGCATCTTCAACCAAATGAGAAGAACATGCTGCTTTTGTGTCCTTGTGTCTTGCTTTAGTGCATAAAAGCACCCACCCTGCATGTATGACTGTGTATTTGTATGATTGGTGGTGATCACAGGGCCAGAGAGGCGCAGGTTTGCAGGCACAACCAGTCAGACCCAAGGCAGCTGCATCGTAGTGGATGTTTCAGTATCTGTTATCATTAACATTTTGACACCTTTTTCCATTTAAAAGATATAATATTTTGTTTTACATTGAAATGTTAACCACTTTAATAAATCAATATACATACAGTTCAAAGCTATATTTTTTTTTTTACTTTGCAAAACTATGATTAGGTGATTTAGCAGAAAATAGATCATGTTTTTCATTCATTTTGGTTGTTTTTATTGTACAGAAAAACATAGAAAACTGTATCAGACTGTGAGCAGGCTTGCATCTTCACAACTTGACTCTTATTTGGCATGTAGGAGCCTCCTCCAGCTTGAATCCACGGAAATATTGTTCCTTTGACTATTCTACAGTATAGCATAAAACTATATCATGACAAATATATTAAAAATAATAATGTCTGTAATAACGCCAGTTCAAATTTTAAAAGTCCCCAACACTTTTCTTACTTGTCAGTCTTATTGTGAAAGCGTTAATACCTCTGTTTCCAGTTTTATTGCGCCTCTGCCTCTCGTTTCCGGTGCGTGCGTGGTGACGTTTCTAGCCTGATGCCAGTATCTTTCCACTCACGCGCTCGCTCTGACGCTGCTTTTGTCCCTACTTTTTCCACGTGTTTATAGGTTCGTCTTGCGACTTTTACTGACCGTCACGTCTCCAAATGATCTCAGGACGACTTTTAAAACACGAAACAAGGATTAAAATCAGACATGATCCCAAAAGGTGCCACTGTAGTGAAGTTAAATAGAACGCAAAGGGAAGGCGTTCATTGGAAGATGCAGACCACGTGGGAACAATAGCCTTTGACCAGAATAAAATAATAATAATAATTTTTGTAAGTTTATGGCCAAATACGGAAGCCCCCACCACCACCACAATAAAATCAGTTTATCGGTTTTAATTACAGTTCTATGGTCAGTTTATTGGTATCATAGACCGTATGGTCTATAATTGGTATCTATAAATGTTTAGCCGACTGTTATGTATAAAATATTGTCTAATTGTTTGCTAAATAAAATGTTGCCAATATGTTGCCATATTAAATTAAATTAAATTAAAGAGGGTTAGGCTTTAATAAGTGTTGCACTTCAGCCTAAACCCTTTCATTTATTGTATAGAAAAAGTTCTGTGTAAGCTGAAGCTGAATGACTGAAGAAATTAACAACAAAAGACTTGTCTAAAAAACTTTGCAAATGGTCATAACTGTATTGAAGCTCTAGTTACATATTATTTCACAATTGTTATCATTCATTTTCTACCACATGTTCCCGTTAGGGGTCGCAGGTGACTGGAGCCTATCCCAGTGACTTTGAGCCTTAGGCGGGCTACACCCTGGACAAGGGCCAACTCGTCGCAGGGTTAACACAGAGACATGGACATGTCGAGTGATGTTGGTCTGGTCCGGGAATCGAACCACCATCATGCCCCACAATTGTTATCAATACTTTAAATTGTAATATACAAATAGGATGCAGGGTATTAAAATGATCGTGATAGAAAACAAAATTTTAATTGTGAATTCTTATCTGGTCATTATCTGGAGTCTAGAGTCATCAGACTATTGAAATGTCATGTGAGTAGGTGTGAACACACCTGTGCAGGTTTTGACAAGGTAAAGTATGCAAAAAATGTGACGGAGGGAAAAAAAAATAAAATAAAAATACTTTCTGTATTTTGTCTTTCAAATACCACAGTAATTTTAAAGGAAACCATTTCAACTTTATTAAAGCTGTGTCTCATTTTACATACAATTAGAATTACATATTTACAAATGTACAGATATTATTTCTTTATCCACACAAATATGAAAATAAAGACGTGTTTGCTGCAATGTGCTGCATAAAAAACAACCAAAATATTACAACTTCTCTTCTGTCCACGAGTTTGAGAGTGACTGAAAATTGCTTTAAAATCTGAAAATAGTGATTCAAAAGTGGACAAAAACATCTTTACATGCATTTGAAAACACAGTGAGGTATTGTGTAACAGTTTTAACATCACAAAGACAAGATTTGAGACAAGAAATTTCAGCGACAAACATTTTTTGCAATGATTTGTCCAGTGTTTTTTTAAAATCACTCAAAAAAAGGAAACAAATGGAGTATTCAGTGACAGTTTGGGGCTGAAATGATCTCTTTTTGGAAAGAAGTTTTTGCATTGAAGGAATTGTAAAAAAAATAAAATATTTTGTTGAGGGAAATAACTAAATTTTAGCAATAACAACAACTGCGTGCACCGTCATTACAGTGATGATGGTATGATTTAAATTTTTGCAAAATTGTAAAAGCAAAATCTTAGGAAAATGTAAATTGTAGCCCCTTATTTTTAATAGATATTTAGGAACAGGCAAACAGTAACAAACAGCATCTGATATTAGAAGCTGGTTTCTACCTACAAATTGAATCTTGAATAGTTACATAAACTAAATATTTTTATTTATATAAAAAAGTATATATAAATATATATAAATAATTATTTATGCCATTTTACTTAAAGGCAATTCAGCTCACAAAATGTTATTTTGATTCAATTATTGAAACTTCAGCCATAAGTAATATCACAGAATTACCGTGCTTTCGTGCAAATTCAATTCCATTAAAAAGAAACTTTTACAATTCAGAAAATGTAAAACTTTAGAATAATAATAAAATAATTTATCATTGAATTTTAATTTGAGTTTATCCATAGGCAGAGACCAGCTTCAGTTCAAACAAGTATAATTTTTACTCAAAACAAAGACATTAAATAATAATTTTTCAAAAATGTGTCATTGACCAGGTCCAGTTTTAAATACAGTTGAATTATTAGTTTTTTTCTATTGCAGTGACTCCTCAAACATCGTCTCAAATCTGAGTAAAATAAATTTGAAGCTGTGAAATGAATGCGACGCATAGAGAGCAGACCGGAGCATAACGGTAGGGACTAAAACCAGGACTTAATCAGGACTGAATCAGGGTCTAAGCCAGGACTGATTCAGGTCTAAAACCTGATTCAACCAGGAACTAAATCAGTAACTAAACCTGGCCAAAAACAGTTCTAAATATGCTCCTGTCCGCTTCACCGTAATATGTGACATCACAGTGCACCACTGGTGTTCAACATCATTTTCACACAAGAATAAATTAATTTTCTTGCCATTTTTATTAATTAATGCTACATATATTTCAAAAATAAACAAAAATAGGGACATAATTTGACTTATAATATCTTAATTGTTGTTGTTCAAGTCGCTCAAAAGTTTAAAATGTTGACATTTTGAAATTGTTGCTGGTTGGAGTCAACAAAAGCGCTTTAAAATTCTTTAAAAATGTTTGTTTTTAAGGTTTGATGTCGGAGTAACTTGTATATGTTTCACTGCAGCTGGAAGACGTGCTGAGGTTCCCCGAGACGCTGCCATCTACATTACAAGGAAAAACACGTTAAAACACATGAGGAAAAACACATAAAAAACAAACATGAAAACAGACACTATAAAAAGACAAGATATTATATTATACATTCATATTTTACATCAATTACATCAACTTTCCCTGTTGTCAATCTTAAAATAATGTCATAAACAATTTCAATCAGTTAATATTTTCATAAACATTACCCATTTGGCCATGAAGTAATCTATTGATTTTACGGATAAATATCAATGATACAATTTCATCGGTCAAAAAGCCCAACTGTTAACATTTACCACAAAAGGGCCAAACTGGAGACTAAACCAGATATAAAACAAGACAAGTTCAGGCTTAAACTAGGACTGAACCAAGAGTAGACCAGGGCTAATCTGGAGCCATGTCAGGGACCAAGCCAGGACTAATCCAGGGACTAAACCAGGGACTAAACCTGATCTAAACCCAGTCTAACGTACCGGAGCTGCTAAGAGACTGTGAGGACTTGGACTCTGACAGGAGACTGAGGAGGTTTGCGGCAGGGACCCAGCCTTCTCTGCTGCTGCGGAGATTCTTCACAAACCTGAAAATAGAAAATTAAAAAAATATATAACCTCTGCATCATCCAGTTGGTTTGTGTTACTTCACAAATGTGCAATAAATCACACATTATAGTCACAAAAACTCATTTGGACTCAGAGGTGGGTAGTACTCAGTTACATTTACCTAAGTATCTTTGAGCACCACTGGAGAGTAGTGCAGGCTTCATGGCACCATGGTTACATAACCATGTAACAACATCCATAACCTTCATATACTGAATATATATATTGTTCTTATATTTTTATCCTAGTTTATTATGAGTTTATATAATATGGAATTGTATATTTCTCACCAGAGTCCGTCGTCGCCCTCCCTGATGAGCTGGACCACGTCTCCGCTCTTCACACTGAGCTCCTGGGGGCCCGTCTTCTCACAGTCACAGAGCACAGTATATCTCCCAGGGGCCTGGAACACGACAAATGAAACAACATTCAAATTTTGTAGTAACAAATTATGTAGGACCAGTCAACATACTAATTAACACCCATATTGAAATTATAGCTGCAATTAACAATTATTTTAGTAGCCAACTAGTCAAACAATTATTTCTATTGTACATTGAGCCTTTTTAAATACATTATTAATTAAATAAAAACTGAAATGTAGCAAATGAAGACTTCTAGACAAAGAGTCCGTCAATGTTATAAAAAGTTAGTTGTTTATTCTACAGTGGAATATTTGTGCCAATAAAAAGACTAAATGAAGAGAGAAGCACTTATTTCATTGTTTCATTTCATGTTTTACCCGGAAAAAAAGCATCCTTGTGATACTAATTAAACTAGACGTTTAGTTTAGTTTCTGGTTTTAATTCATATAAGTCTAATACATTCTCCTTGTCTTTTTAACATTATAAAAGCTTGCTAAATATTTTTTGCTCTGTAGATACAAGTATATATTCAAATAAAATTAGTATAAATATTTCTTTCTTTTACCAGTTTCTTGATCCCGTCCTCCTCTGTGTCGGAGTTCAGAGGCTCCTCTCCGCTCGAGTATCCATCGTTCTCCTCACAAACGTCCACAGACATCGAAGGCTTGGTCCACCCTGAACCAGGACCAAAACCAGGATCAAAACCAGGATCAAGACAGGACCAAATCAGGACCAAGACAGGACCAAAAACATGAAAGAGTTAGCTCAGAAACAACACAACCACGGCTAAATGTGAACAGTGGAGATGAATCAACAAAATGAGAGAAAAGACCATGTATGGATTGCAGTTGGGGAAGTTTTGATGAAGATTTGAAATGTAAAGTGTCAAACCAAACCAGGGCACACCCAAACACCTTTAGTGAGAGAAAGATCATTTAAAAAAAATGTACACGGCATTTTTGTGGCCTCCGTCAGACTTTTTGAACATTTTAAAGAATAAAAAGTTCAATTTATCCTCTGCATCTGCTCCATCTGGTTCCGTCACCTGGGTTAAACCTAGAGCTGTGGACCAGATCTGAGTCAGGAGGATCCTGGTCAAGACTACCTGTAGTTTCAAATGAAAACTCATGTGTAAAGGCAGCCAGTTAAGTTAAAGACAAATAGGTAAAATATTGGTAATGAGATCTGAAGGAGGCCAGAGGAACCGAGGAAGAAGACATAAAAACAGCAGTAGATCCAGAGCAGTGCAGTCCTGTGCTGGGCCTGTGGGGGGCGCTGTACCTGGGCGTGTGCTCTGTAACAGACTGGAGCTGCTCTTCCAGCGCACTCGGGTCAGACTGCCTGGACTCTGCGCTGAGGTCACAAAAAAACAACTGTTCCTAGAAAAGTTTCTACAAAATAATCACTCAAGAAGAAATATTTAGGCCTACTGAGTATTTTTAAAACGTTGTTTTTGGTGTGACCAAACCGATAATGGCAAATTCAGGCATTTTCAAACAATTGACAGTGAAAAATGAATGAATAAATAGGTGCTGTTAGTCAACGTCTCTGCCTGTTGGAATCTAATTAAATGCTTCTTTAATCCCTTTTATGGCCTTAAACCATGGACTAACCCCAAGACTAAACAAGGGACTAAATAAGGAAGGACTAAAGCAGGACTAAACGTCTAAACTCAAACTAGATCAGGGAATAAACCAGAAATTAAACCGGAGACTAAATCAAGACTAAGCCAGGATTATTCCAGGTCTGACCCAGGAATGAATTAGGAATAAACCAAATATTAACCAGAGGCTAAACTTTATGGATGGATTTGTCGATGACACAACTTGACCAAAACATGTAAATGATTCATGAACGTATGATCTCACAGACAAACAGCACGGATGGATTTCTGTTGTTGAACCTGGATGAGGTGTTGACTGACATGTGATTTCTACTTAAAATACCTTTGAACCCAAAAGGAGTGGGGTCACTTTTCACCAGGTGTCGTTTGGACGTGTGCTCGGGGCTCACCACTGAATATTACACCAGCAACAGAAAATAAACCAGAGGAAAGAGCAAAAAGCCGTCAGAAAAAGGAACAAGAAGTTAAGATGTAGGTAAAAGTTTCTAACACAGTCTTGATAAGCATGGTGAGTGTTTATCTGAACTCATGTCTTATCAAGAGATCTACTAGAAAGCAGCGTAGCATCCTGTTTGTAAAGCTTGTAAAAGTAAGTTGCCAAAACGGAAATATAAATTTAAATATATTTTACATTTTACAATACAGGGAGTGCAGAATTATTAGGCAAATGAGTATTTTGACCACATCATCCTCGTTATGCATGTTGTCTTACTCCAAGCTGTATAGGCTGGAAAGCCTACTACCAATTAAGCATATTAGGTGATGTGCGTCTCTGTAATGACAAGGGGTGTGGTCTAATGACATCAACACCCTATATGAGGTGTGCATAATTATTAGGCAACTTCCTTTCCTTTGGCAAAATGGGTCAAAAGAAGGACTTGACAGGCTCAGAAAAGTCAAAAATAGTGAGATATATTGCAGAGGGATGCAGCAGTCTTAAAATAGCCAAGCTTCTGAAGCGTGATCATCGAACAATCAAGCGTTTCATTCAAAATAGTCAACAGGGTCGCAAGAAGCGTGTGGAAAAACCAAGACGCAAAATAACTGCCCGTGAACTGAGAAAAGTCAAGCGTGCAGCTGCCAAGATGCCATTTGCCACCAGTTTGGCCATATTTCAGAGCTGCAACATCACTGGAATGCCCAAAAGCACAAGGTGTGCAATACTCAGAGACATGGCCAAGGTAAGAAAGGCAGAAAGTCGACCACCACTGAACAAGACACAAGCTGAAACGTCAAGACTGGGCCAAGAAATATCTCAAGACTGATTTTTCTAAGGTTTTATGGACTGATGAAATGAGAGTGAGTCTTGATGGGCCAGATGGATGGGCCCGTGGCTGGATTGGTTAAACGGCAGAAAGCTCCAGTCCGACTCAGACGCCAGCAAGGTGGAGGTGGAGTACTGGTTTGGGCTGGTATCATCAAAGATGAGCTTGTGGGGCCTTTTCGGGTTGAGGATGGAGTCAAGCTCAACTCCCAGTCCTACTGCCAGTTTCTGGAAGACACCTTCTTCAAGCAGTGGTACAGGAAGAAGTCTGCATCCTTCAAGAAAAACATGATTTTCATGCAGGACAATGCTCCATCACACGCGTCCAAGTACTCCACAGCGTGGCTGGCAAGAAAGGGTATAAAAGAAGAAAATCTAATGATATGGCCTCCTTGTTCTCCTGATCTGAACCCCATTGAGAACCTGTGGTCCATCATCAAATGTGCAATTTACAAGGAGGGAAAACAGTACACCTCTCTGAACAGTGTCTGGGAGGCTGTGGTTGCTGCTGCACGCAATGTTGATGGTGAACAGATCAAAACATTGACAGAATCCATGGATGGCAGGCTTTTGAGTGTCCTTGCAAAGAAAGGTGGCTATATTGGTCACTGATTTGTTTTTGTTTGGTTTTTGAATGTCAGAAATGTACATTTGTGAATGTTGAGATGTTATATTGGTTTCACTGGTAAAAATAAATAATTGAAATGGGTATAAATTTGTTTTTTGTTAAGTTGCCTAATAATTATGCACAGTAATAGTCACCTGCACACACAGATATCCCCCTAAAATAGCTAAAACTAAAAACTAAAACTTCCAAAAATATTCAGCTTTGATATTAATGAGTTTTTTGTGTTCATTGAGAACATGGTTGTTGTTCAATAATAAAATGAATCCTCAAAAATACAACTTGCCTAATAATTCTGCACTCCCTGTATATGACAAAATTATTGTGATTTGAATAAGCCAATCAATATCTACTGTATCTCACAAGAAAAACGTCAACAAGAAAAAATGTTAGACGTTATTTGGATTTAGTTCTAAGTTAAAACATGCAGTATAACATAAACATAAAAGTGTTCAAAGGTTTACTCATTGGATCTTTGATTTATAAGTCTATATAAAAGTTAACTAACAGCAAAGTGTCTCATCTCAAATGTCCGCTGAAGTCCTGAAGTAAATTTTATTACATTTTTGCAGCCTAAATTTAAATATTATTGATTTGAAAATTATACATTAAATTGGAGCTGTACAATAAATCAGGAAATTATTGTTATTGTGAAAAAAATGATGTTGTTGCCGTGATGATTAGTTTTCGAAAATGTTTTTGAAAAATGTTTGGTCCAGGTCTATTTTTGACTTAGTTAATAAAAACATTTACATAGTTTACTTGTCAGACTCCGCTTGTACACTATTGACGTGCTCATTCTTATTAACAGTTTAATCATTTAAATATAGAATTCAGCTGTCTATTTTGACTTTTTTGACTGACGTTTTCCCAATTTTTGGGGTTCTTAAAATTTCTGAACCTCTAAACAGTGAATTAAAGGCAGATTTCTTTGCTAACAACTATTTGAGATGAGTGTGTTAATGTTCAGTTCATGTTTCATTTAATATGTATTTTTGTCCTACTCATCTAATTTAGGGCTTTTTTTGAATGATATTTCCCCTCATTTTACCTTTGGGGCTCTTGAGGTTCCCGAAGCCCTGTAACGTGAACCTCTTTCTGGCCACAGCGCGCTCAGAGGACGGGCTGGTCACAGCTTCCTCTGTAACTAGGATTTTTTTTTAAATGGAAACGTACGAGAAATGACAGAGAATAATATGAAAAAAAACAGATTTGAGTGGAGCAGAGGAGGCAGAGGTGATGGAGGAGACAGAAGCAGGTTTAGTCAAAGCGGGACAACCTGTAGTTCACCCAGTGAGTTTAAGTTTGTAAAGTTGTACCTTTGTGTTTGGGAGAGGGGCAGCTGGACTCTGACGCCGTCAAGGGTTCAGTTTTCTTTTCTTCTTTGTTCTTCTGGTTTTTCTGACCACTTCTGAATGGACTAAAGACAATTTAAAGTATTAAAATTATAGTTTGATCTATAGATTATTGGATAAATCCAAAAACTTTGATTTTGGTTTAGTTTTAGAGCTTCAACGATTAACCGGAATAATTGTGACTAATTGGCAACTGAAATAGTTGTTAATAGTTGTTATCTAGACTGTACTGACATTAAAACATATGCCAAAGAGGTTTTATCACAAAGATGCCAGAATTGTTAAACCAAACCTGCAAAAAATGATAAACAATTTGTGATTTTTATCAATAATACACATTTTTTGTAAATATTCTCTATCTATAAGCTTTCAGTCACCATATTTCATATTTGATCTGGTTACAGATCCATCTAAAAAAATCTCAATTTACAACATCAATTATCATTTAGACTAGTCTGCAACTAAAATCGTTAGTCACAGCCTTACTTAATATTGTATTTTCAAGAATGAGCTTCATAAATGGTAAAAAACAGCATTTTCATCAAGTTATAACAAAAAATGTAAAACAGAATTGATCAACAGTGGATAATATATTTTTGTATGTATGTAAACAGACCGATAACAGTTGCGATTATAAAAATATGATTACAATAATTTTAATAGTCGACTAATCATGATTATTCAGATTAATCGTTGCAGCCATACTTTCATTCAAATTGTCTGACAAGATCTAATTCCTCAACTCTGTGACCAGCTTTATCAACTTCCTGAATGATAAAGTGAAGTTAATGCGACATAAACAGGACATAAACAGACAGATAAAAAAGGACTTCACTTATTTTTGGAGACTAAATTTCGCTTCTAAAATTATCACAACTATTATTATTATTATTTTTTTTGTTCTTACATTTATATTGTCACCTGAATAATCACAATTATCAATTAATTGAATAATCTTAACATCCCTAATACTGGTAAATAAAATCTGGAGCTGTAACAGCACGTGCCTGTTAGACGTAAAAAGAGATGCTCAGTGTGACAGACCTGAGGCAGATGGGGCTGTTGGCGGCTGAAGAAGGGGAGATGATTTCTGAACTCTTCTGTTGACTTGCTTCTGAGACAAAGCATAGATTTTTACACTTGTTTTCACTCAATTTAAACCCATATAATCCTGTGTCTGTCTCCTGTACCTCTGCATGCGTGGAGCTGCTCTGTCAGAACTTTACGGATCTCATTCACCCAGGCAGTCTTTACCTCCGCTGTGGGCGCCTGCAGGAGAAATGTCTTTAGTCAATGGTCACTGGAATTATCCTGCTTTATTGTTATTGTGTCAGAGCCGTAAGATCGTCTCAATATTATTGTTTATATTTTTTGTAATAATTTATCACTCTTCATCATCTTCTGTACCTGAACAATGAAAACCTCTTCTCTGGAGTTGCACCAGATCTCAAACTTCTTGTTGTCTCCTTTGGCATTTTCTGTGATGCCCACAGCGCTCATCTGAAACAGGGAAATAAAGTCTGTGAGAAAGGGTTTGGGTCAGGGGTTTAGTCCTGGTTTATGGTTTGGACCTGGTAATACTGTATGACGGAGCTTTCTCAGTTCGCTTTCTCATCTCTCTTTTGATTTTGTCTCTGGTTTAGTCCTGATCTAGTCCTGGTTAAGACTTACGCTCAGCGAGTGTTTAAAGCTGTATGACGGAGCTTTCTCGTATCCCTCCCCACTCTCCTCTCTCCTCTTGCAGAAGAGCAGCGCCCTCTGGTGAAGAAACAGGTGTCGCTGCATAGGCTTAAAGCGGGCCAGGTCTTTGACTTTAGCGTGGCCCTTTTTGTGCTCGGTCCAAACACTGAAAGAGCCCTGCATCAGGAGCCGGCCCAGGTCCGACAGGTTTCCCTGAAATGTATAAAACAAGTGTGAAATACAATCTAGTGCAATGGACAGAAACATATTTTGCTATTAGTTGAAAGCAAAACAAAGGTACTAGCTGCACGTTCAAGGTGTTAACGGATATTTTCTATTTTCTCTGTTTTCATAGGAATCAGCGCTGTCCAAATAATATTAGGCTCAGAATTATGTAATTATTTTTACCAGTGTTCACATTAAAATGATTATTAAACCATTTGAGGCTGAATCTATTTTTTTAAGTCTCTAGTCCTGTGGCTGTCCTGTGTGGTCTGCTGCTCTAAGAGAATGTAGGCACAGACCTTGTTTAGTCCTGGTTCAGTTCTGGTGTAATCCTAGTTCAGACCCACTCACTGATTACATGTGTTTCATCCCGATTTTTAGACTGACAAATTGTGACAAAATAATGAATAGCGATTGATCAAACAAAGCTTTAAGACTACAACGTGTTAACTTGCCCAGCCCTAAATATATTTTTAATTCTTCTATTCTCACCTCATATCCAGTGATGGCGATGAGGTGCATGGAGTCGTTCACAGCTTTGAGGATTCCCAGGATGGAGGAGAGCGCCTCCTGCAGGTCATCAGCACCATCACAGCCTTTACTGTACTTGAGTAGCTCCTGGAACCAGAGCACAGACACAGGTAGAAGGAGTTAGAGAGCAGAGACACGTGCTTTGTTCACTGTGTTTACTACATATGTCTATGCCTGTACCTCGAATAGTTGACGGAAGTATGCTGAGTAGTCACAAATTTTACTCAAGAATAACATTACTTCAAGATAATATTAGTCCAGTAGTAATGACTCAAATGACTCAAAAGTAAAAAAGTATTTGGGGAAACTACAAATGTTTGGACCAACATCATCTGATTTAAAACTGAAAGTTAATGTAATTGAAAGGATAAAACATTAAACAATCAAAAGCTTCTTTCAAAAAACAAAAACAAAAAAAAAACAATCATATCTGAGGGTAACCTTGCCCTGCCATATGAATTCTTGATATTTGTGAGTTCACACACTCTTGAGAATCCATCTGGATGGTCTCGCTGTTGGGTTTGAGCTGCTGTGTGCTGGACCAATCACAGCGCTGCATTGTGGTTTGGGCGGAAGTCAAAAGGACAAAGCTAAACAAACACGGCGACACCACCAACGACGCCTATTTCAACACATTTACAGGCTTTTGAAAATGTGCACGTAGAAGTGCTTTGTGCATCTGAGGACAAGGAAGAAGTCTACTTTTCTCTTTCTTCTTGATTTCTCGACTTTTTCTGTTTGTTCCACTTTTGCAACGCTGCGACCAATCAGTTCAAATGTTCATCATGACGTTACGCCTTTTCCCGATGGCTTTTGGCAAGAGCCTGTCCAGATTGATAATGTGTTGAACTAAACACACTGATACACATATCAGGAGTGTAAGAAACACAGATCATTTCACATTGTCAACATAAAGCTTTTGTCACTTGTGGATTTACTTACAGTGCGAAGAGAAACAAAAAAAGTACTTTACTCAAGAAAAACATACAGGAGAAAATGAAGTCGCAGTAGTTGAAGCAGTAGTAGTAGTTTAGCATGTACCTTTAGCAGTAGCTGATACTTTGTGATCCTCTGCACTGGCTTGAGCAGGTACGAGTCAAGGCCCAGTTTGTGCTCCAGCTTTTTCTGACACTCCTGAGGATAAAATGAATAAATACATGTTTAAGAATTATATTATCAAGTTATTTTAGACAATAGTAATAGTAGTAAAAGTAGTAGTATTTTTGGCACAAAGAGAATTTCTCAATATGGCAAGAAGTAGAGGAGGTAGAGGGGAGAAAGAGAATGCCAGAGAAAGAGAGTAGTGTTGTCACAATACTACATTTTCTAACTCGCTTTTGATTCTTATGAACAGTTGCCAAAAGTATCAAAACATCAGACACTAAACAAGTATTGATTCATATTGATTTGTTTTTGATACTTTTACAACCTGAGAGTAGAGAGAGAATAGGAGTGAGACAAATGATGAAGGGAAAAGGGGAAAGAGAAGAAGAGAGAGCGTGAAATGATTGTGACCTGGAAGAAGGCACAGTCGGAGAACTGCCTCCACAGACTCTCAGAGCGAGGTTTGTTCTGACAGTAGGCCTCATAGATCTGCAGGTCCTTCATCTGAAAACACAAGACGACAACAACAACTGTAAAACCTGCTAACACTGTTTAGTTCTGTGGATACATTGACTAACATCCTTTTCCTACCAGATAATCTATGGTCTTAAAAGGAAAATAATAATTATTTTAGATGTCATACAACAGTATTGATTGCAGCCCCAAGATTCGTGGATTCATTTGTTTCAGTTTTCTCTCAGATAACTCTCCTGGACAGGTTCAAAATGTGCACTTTGAACTGAATCGTGATTTTTGGACTCACTCGTTCTAAAAAGCAGCGTCCCACCAGCTCAGGGCAGTCTGTGTAGGCCTCCAGCTCCTTCAGAAATGTCCTGAAACAAAAACATGTAAACATTTCAGTACATCTTTGCACTACTAAAAAATTGCACTTAAATGAAGCGTACCTTTTGTGGAACTGGTAGATCTCAGACATGTTTCCAAAGAGAACATCCTTCTTGGAGAGCAGAGAGGCAGGGATGAGGTGAGAGAGCGCTGGGTTCTCCATTTCTGCAGCATAACCCTAAAAATCATATTTATCAAATTACTTACCAATGTTATTTAAGTTAAGCTGCCAAATCTGACTAAAATATGATCAATTTTCCATCACTGTCTGTACGACTTTGCTGGACATATTCCATGATTACATATTTAATAGCATGAAATAATAAGTTTAAGGTGTCTTTGTAGAAAAGGAAAATATAAGAAGTCTCTGATAAATTTAATTTTCCTTCAAACTAGTTCTGAGTTTTTGTTAATATTCACATACATTCCATTTCTAACTTTAGAACAGCATTTTTTTTTAAAGTGAAACTGGGGCGGACCACCATCGCAGTCAATCCTATGGCTCTTACTTCCAATTTTACAAAAAATAAAATACCACTTTACTGCAGACAGAGCACAGTGATCTGATTTTGCTGCAAAGTGCTGCTTTTACTACAATTTTTTTTAACTGTACTAATTTACAGTACAACAGTTAAATCTCCTTCAGTGTGTTATTTACACAACTCGGTTTAATTAAACTAAAAAACAACAATCTACTTGTAGTGCAGACATCAGGTTAATTCCTCTGATTGGTAACCCTCTTGACTGACTCGGTCTATGTGTGGACCCAGTTGTCTCAGCACACCGAGCTTCAGAACGCTGCGTTGTGTCTTGATGCGGAGAACAGGAGGAGCACAGCAGACAAGGCGGTTATCTTTGATTGCGGAACGTGGGGTAGGAGGCACATTTATTTTGATACTCTCGAATAAAAGTCACACCTTCAAAATGTATCACTTTTTCAATAAAGTACATGGAGAGTTATTTTGTTGGAACTGTTTTTGTATTGCTCAGTTTTGTTTTGCTAAAAAATAACTGTTATGATCAGTCAATCGATAAAATAAAAAAAAACTAAGAAAATAGTCAGGTGTTTGCAGTCTATTTCAAGACTACATGCACAGTTACAGTTGTTAAGCATTTCCCCAGAGTTACAATAAATGATATTTGAGTTTCTCACCTCTAAAACACAGAGGAGTTCATCCACATAGGCCCGCTCTGTCTCCAGCAGCTCGTTCATTACATGACTGCAGCAGAACAAAGAAGAACCATTCGATTTAAATGTTACTTCTATAATAAACCTAAATCCATGTACATACCGTCGGAGCACAGCCAGATTCTCCTCCTCCTCAGACAGAGAGGCGTGACGAGTGTTTCCATTGTGGACCGGAGACTCCACCTGGACACAAAGTTTTGTTTCATCTTGATGAGAAGGCAAGTATGTTTTAATTTGCAATTTGTACTTTAATTTGCATTTTTCACTTGTTTAGAAGGAAGCACTGATTCAGGGCCACAGCTCATCTGTTTAGTCTCCTCTAATGCTCACGTTTCAAAAACATTTACTTAAATATGCACAATCTTTCTCTCATCTCTTTCTATCCTTTCTTTATCTCTTCTCTTTGTCTCCTCCCCTTTTCTCTTCAATTTGTGCTTTTTAGAATTATAATCTAAATTACAGAAAGTAAACTAATATTTTCTCAGTTTTTGAGTGAAACTTAACTTTTAGAGTACTGCATTGCACTTGTTTTTGCCAATGGCAGTAATACGCACAGTTAGGCTTAATTAATGTCCAATTGTTTTCAATAAGATCGAAGAAAATCAAATAGAAAATTAAGATCACTCAATATGGGGAAAAAACAGTAACAAAACGCTCAGCCCTATGTATAATATATCGCACTTTGTGTAGTGTGGAGTCATGTGATCTGTGTAAACAAATCAGAACAGACCTTTTTGCAGATGGCATTGTCAGCAGAGAACCTCCTCTCCTTTCTCTGTGGATCTTATTCAGAAAAAAAGCACAAAAATGTTTCAGAAAATATTTATAGGTTGTTACCGGTAAAAGTAAATAGAAATAGTTGTAGGAGTGATAGTAATTTCAAGTTCAAATTTTTGCCTTTTTTGTTCTGCAACAGTTGTAATTGAAGTAGCAGTATTATTAGTAGAAGCAGTAGTCTTACTGGGGGAGGACTGAGGGGACTTGACTTCAGGTCTGGGGGCCACAGGCTGAACTGGTCTGGTTTGTTTTGCTGCAAGTTTCTTCAGAGAAATCCTTCGTTTATCAAACATCTCCTGAAGCGAAGTTTGCTTCTGAAAAACCTTCTCGATTTGGTCCTAAAAAGAAAGACATGTGTGTTTTTAAGAGAACAGAGAAGAGGGTAACTAAACCAGAGCTGAACCAGGACTGACCCTGAGTTGAGGCGTGAGCACTGCCTCATACTGGCAGCAGAGGGCGCTGTGGTTGTCCAGTGTGTGTAGGTTTGCCGTCTCCATAAACCTCTCCAGCTCCTGTAGCGCCCCCTCTGCCCCGTCCTGGGACTGACAGCGGTCCACAGGTTGAGACGCCAGCAGGAAGATGCCCTCCTCACACCATAGTGCCGCCTACAGGACAACAGCAGAAGGACAGTCTTTAGTGTCCTGTGTGCCTCTAAACTACAGGATTTTATTTATATTACCTGTTCCTATATACCTATAATATCTGTTTTTCAATCAAGCTTAAATTTTATGCTAAACTTTTTCTCTCTGTAACTCTATTTTGGTTATGTATATTTATTGTGTTTTTTTTTTTTTCTTGCTCTTGTGGAGAGCTCTTGTGTGTTTGTTATTTTTAATACAATAATACAGTATTTGAGCTGAGGGTGGAATAATGAACTTTTACAACTCATTTCTAGACACCAACTAACTACTAATGTGTTTAATTCTGCAATTTCTTGTTGCAGCTCATGTTTTTAATGATGATATACATTTAGAAA
This sequence comes from Rhinogobius similis, assembly GCA_019453435.1. Taxonomy (NCBI): domain Eukaryota; kingdom Metazoa; phylum Chordata; class Actinopteri; order Gobiiformes; family Gobiidae; genus Rhinogobius; species Rhinogobius similis. The sequence continues at coordinate 34,378,899 of CM033620.1, read as the reverse complement.
AAGGTTTGCTGGGATTATCCAGTGCTATGTTTTTTGTGTATGTATATATATTATAACATTATGGTTTATTAGGAATTTGAGAGCATTTTGTGTATTTGACTCGGTACCTTCTCGAGAGCGCGGTGCAGTTCCATGGTCCTCAGCAGGCTGCTCTTCTTGCTCCTCAGAACAGACGCAACCTCATCACAAACTGCTCTGAGCTCAAAACACTTTGGCTGAATTGAGTCCTCCGCATAGTGAGCGCTTGCAATCAGGAAGTCTCCCTCCGAGGCCAGAGACAAGGCCAAGTCCAACACCTCCTGAAGGAATACAAGGGAAGAACCAGTTTAGACCAGGTTTTGCCTTGAATTTGTCCTGATGTAGACCTCGATTTAGTCCTGGTTTTTCCTGTATTATTAACAGTACAATTCTTACTGCAGCTTAGTCCTGGTTTAGTGTATAGGATTAACATTGTAACAAAATATTTGTCTTACTGCAGCCTTGTCCTCGATGGCTGTGAGCTCCTTCAGAACATGTTCAGCATGAGCCGGATTCACAGTGACTTCCGAAAAACTGGACAAACGCTGACAAACGTTGTCCAGCTGACAACGGATCTGGAAAAGAAGAGGAGACAGGTGAGACTACAGAGAAATATAACGTACATGATACACAGAGTATCGCATGCTCAAGTGTATTGTCTTTATTCAAAGTCAGAAAATATAAATATATTTCGTTTTTTCCTACTTGTCTAAAGTTGAGCTCAAAGTGACGTAGCTGCAGACACTGCTCCAACTTCGTCCGGTGTCTCTCCCAGAAATCATCGAAGGCCGTCTCAGTCTCGTCCAGCTGACCCAGTAACCTTGGAAACCAGAAGATGTAACATGAATTATACTGTTTATGATATGCTGCTGCTGAATATGTTGATCATCCATCTGACCTAGTAATCTGAGACAAATGTTATTTAATTCCATTTTATTTAACTTTACATTAAAAGACGGGTCATCTGTGTTTAGATGTTTAAAGACTGCAGTGCGTCTGACCTCTGAACTGTGACCAGGTTCTCCATCTCGTCCTGGCTCATGTCATACTCTGGATCCTCCTGCAGAGGCTCGTTTATACATTCCAACAGCCGCCTGCCCTGAGACAGCGCCACCTGCAGGTCCTCCTGAGAACACAGCACATCACAACATTATTATCCAATATTTAAAAGTTAGATTTCACACTGTCATAAATTATGCATGCCTTTCCTTACAAGTAAAACAGTGTCAAAATCTATCCTAAAACCTTCTGGAGTCTAAAGGCCATTTTGGCCGTCTGAGATGAAAGACTTCTGATCAAGGGGAAAAATCTTAAGGCAGTGCTCTAAATTGTGGGTTATGGGTTTCAGAGAGACACAGAGATTAAACTTAGAAATGTTGTATGACCAAAGACGAGCTGTGATTCATATCAAACCTGTATGATATTTTGGAATCTTGGTCTCAGACTGACTATCCACAAGCATACCTCGAAGTAACAGCAGAGGAGTTCAGCTGTGAACCAGGATCTTATCCTCAAATTTCTCTTTCATTAAATAACTTTTACAAAAGCGAAAACACAGCTGGTATGTAGTGTTAGCCTCCACAAATAGGTACAATTCTGCTTACTTTCCCACACAGAACCTTGAGCGTGATATTTACTCACACTTTGGTTACAGCCATGACTGATCGTGTGACCCATCACACAGTGTGAATGTGTATGGTCTTTCAACTTTAAAATCCACACGTCTAGTAGTATGATGGGAGGTTTTGGGTTAAATTTCTCAGCTGATTTGTGTTTTGCCTTTATGTTTGTCACACATCATCTACTACCGTACCATACTTGTGTTTTGTATTTTCAGGAAAAATTGTTTTACCGCAATGTTGTGACCGAAATTTACGGGAGGAATAAAAGTTATTGGGGAAGTATGATGACATGATTACTATTACTTTATAAGGTATTATAACAAAGCTGGGCTTGAAGGTTATGCAAGGGCTTATCATAAAACTTCCCCTACTTTTCGGGCTCGCCTTCTGGGTTAACTAAACTAAGGCAAATCAGAAAATCATGCACAAAAGCAGACTTAGATAGAAAACCTTTGCATTATTGCCATTTATTTAGTTTTTTACTACTGTGGTACTGATAATTGTGTAATACATTCTGCGGCCACATGTCCTGTACCTTCATGGTGTCCTTCTTGGCCTCGTGTCCCGTGAGCAGAGCTGTGGTGCTCTCTGCGTCATTGGGCAGCTCCGTCTCTGCCAGCTCCGTCCCAAACGCCTGAAGAGTCTGAGCGGTCGTCTTCACCATCAATGCAAACGCCTCGATTGCCTAAATACACAATCAGTTAATATGATATGAAATATGTCTCTAAAGAGCTGAAAAAAGTACATTTTGCGTGATATGTGTCCTTTAGTTGGATGAGTTCTTACTGTTCTGTGAGAGATCCAGCTCTCGTGGTTGTACTCCTGATGCCCTCCCAGGTCCGTCGTCAGTTGCCCCGGGGCAATGTAGGCATGTAGCTCCGCCACCGAACTCAGCATCACCACCTGCAGGCACACGGGAGAACTGTGTCATTTCAGCTGAACATGTTTTTCTCACTCTGTTCTTTCTGAGTTCATCTGGTATCGCACCAAAAGTGCACAGCACAGGGCTAGAGGGTCAAGAGGGTGGGTGCAATGAGGGACGATGTCAAAAAATCTCACGGTACGATTTATTTGTTGTGATCTTGTGAGGCTACTTTTAATCTAAAGTCCACAAGCCTTTAGTGCTCTCATCACTGACCTATTTTAAATAAAAGATAGTGTTTAATAACAACAATTTCCTCATGCTGACTGCACTGAAACAGAGCAAAGGATCATGGTCCATGTAGTCCTGTCTGCTTTTTTAAGCCACTCAAACAATTATTTACATTAATAGAGGTCAAATAACATGAAAAAGAGTAACCAAAGTGTTGATATTTGTAGTGTTCATCCCTGTAGTCATCTCTGTCTTATAATTTGAAGTGATTAGGGTATATAAATAATGTGTTGGGGTCATTCCTTCATTGTGTAGTCAAAGGCTGTAGTCATCCTCCTCCTCTTTATAAAATATTTACACGTTTTGGGTTAATAACACATTAAAGTGTGACTATTGCAGTCACATTCTGTAGTCATTTGTCTTTTTACAGTGGTTTAGAGTTAACATCATGATAAAGACAGTGACGTGTATGTTACCTTCATTCTGAAGTCATCCCTGTTGAACTTGAAGAGAAAGTCTGACAGAGTCCTCTGCAGCAGAGCAGTGGGTCTGAGGACGAGCACAGACTGCACCTGTCCAGCCCCAAAACACTCCTGAAATAGAAGAAATAACATAACTGCTCCTGTCCATCGTAATACGTTAACATTTTAGACCCAAAAATCCTATCTATGGGTTTCAGTATTATGAGAAATGAAGATCTTTGCCATAGCGATCTACGATTTCTTTTAAATGGGAAAAAGTCCTCAAAATGTTCCTCAGATACAGCAGTCCCCAACTTCAACATCCAAACAAAACATACCATTTTTAAGGACTGGTGGAAGCCAAGCCAACCCAATAAAATATGTTTAAATAGGCTACATTTTAAAACTTTTTTTCTTCTAGGCCCAGAAGTAGTCATCAGAAGTCCATCCAAAATGCAGGAACTATATATGCACATGGAATACACTTTTCTCTATCAGTTTAAACATTCAACAAAATAAAGGCGTTTCATTTACTTTTATTAGTCGAATCTCTTGTGTAATTTAGACGAAGTTTGGCCTTGTTTAGTAGTAGTAGTAGTAGTAGTAGTAGTAGTATGGTTGTTAGGTAACAGTTATAGAATTACCTCTGTGTGTGTCACATGCTGCTCATGTTCAACCAGGAAATTATTAAAAAAAAAACGCAATGCAAGATTTTTGGAAAATCTCAAATATTTATGATAATTAGGAGTTTGAGAGACTTTGAGATGGTACGTGGAGCGTTGGTGTGTAAAATCTCATTAAATGTTGATCAGGTTCATGAATAAAACACACCTTTAAATATTCAGATGTTGTGACTGCAATGAAGTTACTCTACTCTGTTTTCAAGTCAGAGCTGCATTTATTCAAGTTAGTCTTTGTGTTTAAATGCAATGCAAAATGTCCAAAAATAATTAAACTAATTGGGATTTTCAACAATGATAAACTTAATTCATACACAGTACAGTGCACTTACAATTACATCACAATATATTATCAGCTCTAGTTATATATATGCATGTATGTATGTATGTACATATATATATATATATATATATATATAATGTTTTATGGACGGTAACCATGATGGAGGACAGTATGCATAAAAACCCTCCACAGTGTGTGCGGTCTTAATAATATGAGCATAATGACATAGACGGCACAATAACCTCAGGGGCTGACTAAAGGCCTGCTTGGGCCCCTCAGGGTCTGGGGTTAGTCTTAACATGTTACACCCTGAGTAGTTGGAGAAGGGGGCAGCAGTAGTAAGAGTATCTAGCACAAAAAGTGCTAAATACATAATGAATTAAATTATAATACTAATTATATAAATGAATGTATTATATTTGATTTATATTGTCAATACATTCCTTTATTTCTTCACTGTCCAGTCAATTTCCATTTCATTTGAAAACACTAAAATCGGCAGAATAATGACACATTTTAATTGTATCTATGATGAACCTGCTTCTGTCCGTTCTGATCAGACTAATGCTTTGTCACTGCTCCTCTCTTGCTCCTCTGAGGACAAAAAACAGATGAAAAATGGCCGTGTGCAGCGTTACCATAGAAACCTGCAGTGTCCTCTCCGCGGCAACGGGCAAGAGCGTGCACGTGAGGCATACGAGTGTGCATGAGAGAGAGATGGGGGGCGAGTAAGGGGGTGCACGGGAGAAAAGAAGGAGAGGAAGTGATAGTAGCAGCTGTTATTTTTAGCATTAGCGCATTAGCAGCTGACTGCAGTAAAATTTTCAATGAGCCACAATGCTTATCTATCAATCTATTAACAAATCTGCATCTAAACCAGGACTAAACCAGAACTAAACCACTACTAAAGTCTATACATCAGAACTAATCTTGGCCCAAACCAGGACAGCCCAGGGATTTAACCATGGATTAAACCAGTGATTATAAGAGCGACTAAACCAGGGACTAAACAAGAACCGGGACACACTGTTTAAAGACATCCTAAATATGTATGTCAAACTTTAATTTTAAAATTGAGAGTTTGTTCACATTCTATGACTCAAGGGCAGCACAATTTTGAGGCAAAAATAAATTGGGATTTTTTTTTCATTACAATATCAATTTTTGTTTTTAACAGTGGTGGGAGAAGTACTCAATTTTATTACTTAAAAGTGCTGATACAGGAGCAAAAAAAAAAAAAGTATCCCAGGGCTAGGCAATCTGATGATAAAATCAAATTGTGATCTCATTTCTGTGACAATTTGCTTTTTGTGTAAAATCACCATATTATGATTCACAAATTTGCTCTAGAATACAGCTTTGTGCTCAAATAAAGACATTTTCACACCAACACCACTTTTTGGTGTCAGCAATGTTCTGAGTAAGTGACAGGTGGATTTGACAAGTTTCAATAACGCAGACTATATATGTATAGCACCTTTAAGAGGTAACTAATATGTTACGGTCATGATTGAACTCAGTATCGAATATTGAACCTATTCCTTAATATAGCAATTGAGTTTAATTTTCTTCTATCTGACACATTAATAAAAATATTAACTTTACATGAATTGAGATAAAGCTAGAATTGTGATCTGACTCCAAGAAAATCATGATATGAATTTTTTGGCATTATACCCAGCTTTATATTTCAAATCCCTCATATTAAGATTAGTGCTGTATTACTATAAAGGTGTACAATTAATGAAAATAAAATATTATCAGCACTTTAAATGGTTATAATTATCAAATCCTTAAAGTCTGGGCTCTGTAGGTGATCTCCTGTCCTCTTTGAAAACTAAACCTCCAGTGTCTCCACAAAGTCTTATTCTGTAGAAAAGCTTTTTAGCCTTTTTCAAACATGTTCTGTAATTGTTTTCTTGTATTATTTTTATCATTATACTGCCCAGCCCTAGTTTTACAGCTAAATGTATAAAAGTGTCTCGTCCCAAATTTTTGTGTTAAATATTAATGTTGTCTGAGTATAGTTTGTCCTTCCCTGGGGCCATTCCAACAGGAGAGATGAATTTCAATGTCTTTTGTTCTGGTTCAGTGTCCCTCTCTCTCCCCTCCCTTCACATATGTCAAACCGGGCGATCAAATTCAGCCTCGCCTCCTTTGGGACGTCCCGCCTTCAGATAGAAGTGTGCACAGACGGCTTTCAATATAACAAGACAGGAGGTTTGTTGCAGTTGTATAAAATGTCCAAGATAATATCAAAAATGTTAATAACAATAAAAATAATAGTCAAAATGTATTTAATTTATATAATGCTTTTGTGGAGATAGACAGTTATTCAACCTTTAGCTGGTTAAAAATCTAAAAAGTCTCAAATTACAATAGAAATAATCCCTTGACTAATCGAAAAAAATGATTATTGACTAAAACAACCATTATTTGGGATTTTGATACAATTGCGAATAATCCATCTACTGTCTACACTCACACCTCTGAGAGAATATCATCTTGTTTAAAGCTATTGAGAGTAAATTATTTCACTTTAACTCATTTATACTGACAGAGAAGACGTTGAACTATGTGCCAGTTTTTGTTTCATCTGGACAGGGTCAGGAATTACAGCGATATGAACCGTAGATGAGGTCAAACAGCTGTGTTTTGGTCTTCAGCAGCAGATTCCATAGATGTCTTATGTAATATCAGATAATGTTGTGATGCTTTGATTACACACAGCGTTTGAGTGAAGCTTATGGATTACGGACACATGTTGGAGCGCTTTGACCACGTGTGTCCTTTAAACATTTGTCCTAGTGAAACCAGCAGTTTGTGGTCTGAACATAAAGGACGGATTTTGATTTACTGATTGAAAAAGTATATCATACATTTCGACAATTTGCTTGTGTTGACTTTAAACAGTTATATACATTTTGTTGCTAATGCTGCAACTGCTCATTCTAATAATTACACCTCATTGATTCAGATAGTAAAAACTGAACTTTACATTGTATTAATCATATTCACGTAGCACTGCAGCCCTAAAGTGCCACTAAAATGTCTTCAGACTTTACTAGAATGAGTGACAGTTGACTTAATGATACATTATTTACTAAAATTGCACATGTATGTCTACTGTAAATCTAGATATGAGGTTTTATGCTGTAATCCATGGCCTGTGACATGAAAAATGGCATGTTTAAAAAAACAGTTGTACAAAAACCAAAAGCAGCCCATCTGTGATTTATGCTCCAGGACAAGCTCTGGGGTTTAAAAGGTACAGCTCAAAAGAAATAATTATCAAATAAATTTGTACATTGCATTTGTTTTGTTACCTGCCAAGGAACTGCAGATGTAAATTTGCTTTGTAGTCATAATCTGTCTTATTTACATTGTTATAACAGTATTTTTTAATGTGTATTCCAATCAAATAAAGAAAGAAGATAAAGATCAAAAGGACTGTCCAAACTTAAATTTACTCCTAGGACTGAATGAGAACAATTACCATTTTTTCCCTCACATTGGTTGAAAACAGCTTTCAATCTTCATTTCCTGAACATTAATAATACAAACTTTAAAGAGATTCCAATAAAATAAAAATAGGTACATTTCTACCTCTAAAGTCTGCACTTTCCTCCAAACCACATGCCAGTTAAAAAACCCAAGCTGATCATTGACCATTTGAAACTATTGGATCCCGATTTGTTTAAAATGCGATCAACTGCACAGCCTTGTTTGGGAGTTAATACTGAATATCGCTCTCGTCTACTCAAATCATAAATGGAGAAAGGCGCGTAGACCTTGAGTGACCTTGGCCATCGGTGTGTCCCATGAGAAAACCAATCACCTTCAGACTCTGCTCCACTCTGTGCTCTGATTGGTCGATTCAAACCGCTCTGGACAAAAGGACACGAGGGACGGGCCATCATCTTTACTCAGGTCAGAATCTCTCCATCTCTCACAAATTTGAAGGGAGTCTGCTGTTCTGTTTGTTTTATTAAGTCTATTTAGATTAATACTGTGAATGTCCAAAACATAACGATCCATGGGTGTCATAGACTGTTATTAGGCTATAAAGCAGAAAAAAGCACTATATATCTTCTTTAAAATGAGAACTGTGAATTTAATATTAAAACTAAAATCCATTTATCACAATATTTGGTGAAAAATTGTCATGAAATGGTTTTTGTAATTAAATATTCTGACGCCACAATGGGACTGTTCAACACAATCCAAACCTCATCATTATAATTATGTCTTATTAGCATCTCATTAGCATATATTAACATAAGGAGACATGTTAAACACATGGACAGCAGCTGTAAGGGGCACATTTCATTAAAATCATGAAGACCACATGAAAAAGGAGAAACTTAGACATATTTGGAGGGGGAAAAGAAAGATTATTGTGCCAAAAATGCAAAAATATATATAATAACTGTATTATTGACTGCACCAGGACAGAACAAAGAAAAAGCTAAACCACGACTAAAACCAGGACGGCACCAGAACTTAAGTGAAGTAAAACTGAAGTGGGACTGCAACAGGACTCAACCAGGACTATAACTTGGTCCAAATCTGGACTGAACAAGGACTAAACAACAGCCAAGCCAGAAGAAGAAAAGAGGTCTAAACCAGGACTAAACCCATAAATATACATTGTAAAGTGTGTAAAGTGAATTTAAAGTGAACTGTGAAATCTAGTTTGTCCCTTACTGCGATCCGTAGCAGCGTGCTCTTGACTGCGGCCCATCGGTCCAGCCGTCTGTCGATGACCAGGATGAAGCCCAGTCCCGACGCTGCCACGCTGCAACAGACAAACATAAACACACGGAGATAAAAATAAACATTTAGACAGTTTTGAAATGCTGAAAAATATAAATCAATACATTTAAAAACAGTGTAAGAATGTGACAGTGTAGGACTTTATCACGGGCCATCAGACATCAATTTTCATTTCAAATTTCATTAAAATGACCTCTCTTTGTCCCAGATGCAGGGTAAACATGTTCAAATCAAATACTGCTTTTACTAATAACAATTCTGATGCTAATTTATTATTAATAACTAAAATATTGGACATGATGGACAAGTTGATGATGTTGTCATTTGGTGTTTTGGTTCTCAAGGCCAGTGTTTCCCAACCAGGGGTACGAGGACATTTGAGGCTACGCAAGCACTTTCTGCTGGGAGTACTTGGAATGGTTTTAAATACTAAAAAAAGTGACACTGAATAAAATATGAATTATTTTGTCTTCTTAAGAACTCTTTGGAAGATCAACAAAATGACATATTGTCAATGATTACTATACTTCTAAAACAGATTAATTAAAAGTTTGGGACAGAGTAACGTTTAGGGGGTATCATACAAAGACAGTTATCTATAATGAGCCTGAATGAGAATCGGGCGATGACTTTACTCTTCCCCATGTCTTTGTGTCGGTATTTGCTCTTGTAGTTGTTGAACACCAGAGAATGGAGCAGATTTAAAATGATTGGCTCATTTTCCTGCACCTTCCGTTAGTAGGCGTTCCCTCAGCGGCTGACTGTATCTAACCTTTTTCAAAAAGTTGTCACAGACACTGGCATTATCTGTGGCCTTTCCTCTGTTTTCGATACGCCCAGAGAAAGGACGATAGTTGATTTGTTGCTGCACATCAACACGGAACATTATACACAAATCAACCTAATTTACATAATATTTTAGCAGTGAGACTTTTATCTATTTCTCAATAAAAATTAAGGGAACTTATTTTTAAAACAGTAGGATACAGGATACATTTCCTTTTAACTAGAATTACCTACAAAGTAAGATTTTAGGGATAGAGATAACCAGAGCAAACCCAGAGAGACACTCGCTTAGATCAGTGTCTGGGTTTGGTCCTCTTGACCAAGATCCTGGCTCAGATCTGTTGCCTGGAAGAATCCAGACTCACTGCTGTGTATCTTGTATAAATAACACATAGATATATCATTCTGGACTTGCCAGGCAATCATATCTGGTCCTGACAGGTTTCATCCTGAGACAAGGAACAATGGGTCAAATTCGGAGGATACATTCATACATCTTAAAATCAATCTTAAATTTAATATTTGAACATTTTGCGTTTAAAACTCACATGACAGCTGTCTGAGTTTTAGCATTAGCCGGCCTATGCTGATTTCTTTGGTTACTATGGAAACCTTGGCACCGTGTTTCGTTGCAGTTTGTTGTGAAAATGTAATGTCAGTGTTGAACATATGTTTATGGATAATTAACGATGATCTGTTGAATTTTTTTGATGATGATGTGGTGCATTTTACTTTAGAGACCAAAACATTTGTAAAATGCTCTAATCTTTTCAGACCCATGTGGAGTAAGTGATTCAGAAGAACCACAATAATGAAGCCTACACATAATTAAGTATCCTCAACAGTCCTAAACAATATCTTAGTCTTTTGTTGTGTGCGTTTGTTCTCTCAACATAGGCTTTCACCTGAAAACAACAAAATAGTTCAATCTGCATCTAAAGAAATTTCATTATTGCATCCCAAAGAGACATAAGCCCTTAAAGTTGCACCTACACACACCAAACTTTACTATCTTAAACTTAACAAGATTTCAAGATTTTGATGGATCGTACAAAAGGATTTATTAATATCTAATTCTAAGCCTGATTTAGTAAACTTTCAGTAAGATCTATTTTTTTTGTAACTAATATGCCAACATAATAAAGCAACACTTTAAATCGTGGCTCTATCAAATGTTAATTTTTTAATTTTCCCAATATGAATTCATGTTTCAAATTGATATCTCTAAATTTGATTTTTTTTCTTTTCACCTACAGTGTTTCACTTAAGTAGACAAACTAATGTTATGTTATAAAATAAATAAACTGGTTAAATCCCTAATTTTGTCATGTCAACTAGCAGCTTCTACAACAGTGTATTATAATAGGGCAATAGTCAAAAAAGACTACATGTACAATTGATTTCAAATACACGTATACACGTATCTAAAATGGCTAAATAGTTCAAATTTCAACAACCTTAATGACCATTATTTAACCTTAACCCACACAGGTTAAAAATAAAGTTGTACCTCAACAAACGCTCAATCCATCCTCATTTCAAATTGAAAAATGCTGAAAAAAAGGCAAAAATCCAAAACAAAAAATATATAAAATGTAATCCTTTTTTTATTCCAATTACAGGTTGGTCAGGTAATAAAAATTATAATTAAAAAATAATTCTCCTTCAACTGAGAAAATCTTCAATTCATCTAAAAAAAAATTGTAATTTCCAAGACAAAAATGTGAAGAATTCCTATGTTTCTATTACCATAACAGGTTTCCCAATGGTTGCTGATGCTTCACCTCTGCAGTCTGCAGTCCAGTTCAAATCAGACCAAGAATATGAGGAAAAATCGTTGAAATGTCATAAAATCCAGGATAAAAACAGCTTGCATAGGTTTAAAACTGCACTGTCAATGTCTAGAGTTGTGTTTTTGGTTTAGCGGTGCGTTTTTGCTCGCGTTTCCATCCTCTACCGCATCCTCCTGGCATTTTTTCTCCTCTCTCCTTTCTCTCTCCTCCCAAGCCCCGGCAGTGCTGCGTGAAAGCGGCCAATCAGAATTCAGGATTACCGGGACTGCTGGCTCTGTACAACCAATCAGAGCAGAGGACTGGGAGAATGGGGGTTGTCGCGAGAGAAAGGCGGATTTGTGATTTAAAAAAAAAAAAAGGAGAAATGTAAAGGACGCCATGACACGAGGACGTCCAGAGGAGAGACGGGGTTTGAGAGAAGGAGAGGCATACAGAGTTCAATTTGGGAAAAGGGAAATATTATGTGCAAGGAAACAAAATAATGGATAATTTAAGTGAATAATTGATGAGGGAGCAATGGAGGAGCAGATGGAGGAGCAGAATATGGCCTAAATATCTATCATAATTGATGCTAGAGAATGTGTACGGGACAATCTCATGCCACAAAATCACACATATTATACTATTTTTGTGCCGCTAATAACCTGGATCTGAGTACAGTATTTCATCTCTGTAAATAAATTCAGATTCTGAGGTGCACACATGGAAAATGATTGATTTCCCCATGTGTTTAGGCTTGGACAAAAAAGAAGCTTAACTCTGGTGAGTTACTTCTAACGAGAAGCTGTAGTTTCAAAAAGCTGTGCAACAATGACACCTTCAATATACAAGAAAATATATCAAAAATTGTGAACTAAACTGCACCAATTTTTGATTCTAAATTATTCTACAAATTCTTTGTCTCAATGTTGTGAACCCAATCTTGTAGGAATTGTGCCTCATTCCATTTGCTGAGCAACTTTGAAAATTATTTTTGTTACTTCCCAACACCGTCTCTACTTGACAAAATACTTCACAGAGGCATCTATAATATTTGTACAAACCTGTTTAAAGACATTTATTCCCGACAGCCTTTTTTCAGTCATTATTAGTGTTTTTAGCCTCTGCAGTGCCTCCACAGTCAGTGTTAATGCAGCTCTTGGTATAAATGTTCATAATAATAATCTCTAATGTCTGTCCCAATTCAAAACATTTATTGCAATATTCCAAATTTCACATTGCCCCAAAAGCAAATGAAGATATATCATGAATGATACGATATAGCCCAGACCTAACGCAGAGTCAACAGGAACAGACAGGAGCCGACAGGAAGTTGTAGTGAAAGATGACTTGTTAGTTTATTTAGTTAAATGGTGAAGTCTAGAAGTCTGTTATTTTTAATAAAGCACAGGTCTGTCCTTGAGGTGAACTCTGGTGTAGTGCTGCCCTCTATTGGACACATGGAACATTACAGCTTGTGAGCTGACCAGTCCAATAATGGTTTAGTCCTATTTTAGCTCCAACTAGTCCCTGCTCCAGTCCTGGTTCAGTCCTGATTCAGTGTGGTCCTCGGTTCAGTCCTGGTTTAGTCCTTTTTTCTGATCTAGTTTTGTTTTTGTCCTGCTCTAGTCCCCAATTTAGTCCTAGTTCAGCCCTTGTAGTCCTTTTTTAGTCCTGGTCTTATCCTGTTTCAGTCCTGGTTTAGTTCCTGGTCTTGGTTCAGGGCTTGGACGTCCTGAGTATAGATGTGGGGTAGCAGAGGTTTGGTCCTTTTATGCCCTGCTTCAGTCCTGTTTTAGTCCTTCCCTGGTCTGGTCTTAGTCTGTACCTGGGTATAGAGCTGAGGTAGGCGAGCACATTGTGGAGCTCCTCTTCTTGAATTTCCTGGAAATCAGGGAACTCTGGGAAAATGATGATGGGTCCTCCGCTCAGGCCTCGTCCTCCTGAAAAACACAAACAGCAATTTGGAATTTCCAAGGTAGAAAGGATTGGGAAAAACATTTTCAAGCCTTAAAGTAGTATTTGCACTTTAAAAAAAAAAAGTAGACAAATAGATCTGAAGATATAAACTATTAATCATCAACATTTCTGCAGTATTTGTCCAGTAAAACCCAAAACTCAGGATTTTGCAATCAAAAATGCGTGTCTCTAAAATAATCTTTAAATTAAAATTAAATTAACAAATACTGTAAAATGCAATTGAATTTAACCAGGCTCTGATATCACTCATGTGTATATGAAATGATATTGCAAAATTATATTTGATATTGAGGTTAATCCAGTTTCTCCATTCACATTATGTGCCACGTCACTTTTGTCAGAAATGTAGAATGTTTTTATTTTATTTATAAAGTCTTAAAAAGGTCTATTATAGGCTCCATAAACAGCTTGGAATGCAGTGAAGCTGCGAATGAGTTCACACCTTGGTTAGTCATTCTTTAGTCCTTGCCTGGTTCTGGTCTAGTCCATGGGTTACCACAGATTTGGTCCTGGTTTAGACCTAGCCTTAGTTTAAAAGGTGCACTATGTAACTTCTCAGGTGGAGGGTCTGCCACCTGCTGGTTTCCTTAGAAATGTCATTGTTTCATTGTTCCAAAGGGAACCAGTGGAAACATGGCTTTAAAGTAACCTGGCCCTGCTATACAAATTCTCACGATATTTGTGAATTTACAAACTCTTGAGAAACCATCTGGGTGGTGTGCCGCTGTTCGGGCTGCACCGGCCGCTGTGTAGCGAATCAATTGCAGCGCTGCATTGTGGTTTGGGCGGAAGTCAAGTAGACTAACCTAAACAAACATGGCGGCGCCGACCAAGTCGGTGCTTTTCTCTCAACTGGATTTATTGATTTTGTGGCTTGTTCCGCTTTTGCAACGCTGCGACCAGTCAGTTCAAATGTTCGTCATGACGTTACGCAGTTTCCCAAACGACATGAACGGAGCCTGTCCAGATTGATAATGTGTAGAACTAATTCAGAGTGACACACATATCATTGGTGTGAGCCAAGTTACCTTTAAAGTAAACCCTGCTCAACTGGTTTCAGACATACATTTCCTTCCTGTTCCTCTGCAGCAGTAGAGTTCAGTTTATACTCAGTAGTGATGCTGTTGACCCAGATCTCAAACATAGAGCTTCATTCAAACTCTCACAAAGCCCTGAGCCCCTTAAACGAGAGGAGGCTAACGCTAACGGCTAACCTCTCCTGTTTCCATGACACAAACAAACACGGCTGAATTATTTATCTCCGTTTGAAACTCTAAACTCCAACAGACAACGGCTAAGTTCAGACTTGCACTTTAGAGCCAGTTAGCTCTTCTCTATAACAAACATTTAAAAGGTAATAGTCTGTGTTCTACTTCTACTGAAAACAGAACGCAGAAAGCATTTTGGGTTTAATGCAAATTTGTTTTAATTTGTAATAAACCCTTTCTGATTGGATAATTGGCTTGCGAACCAGAGGACAAAATGTAAACAAATAGCGTTTTCACTTTTAACAACTGTCTAAATGTTTTTCTTTCTCCATAATTCTACTCAACAGTGCACAAAAATCTTATAAATTACACATAGTTTTAGAATTAAGTTGTGTTTCCTTTTTTGTACTCAACAAAAAACACAAACATTTCTTGCATTGTGACTATAACACTTCCCCTGTCTAGAATTAGTTACTTGTGTCAGAGACAGTTAATATAAGGTAAAAAAGATTGTTAGGGGTGGAGTGCTGTGCTGAATCAAAGAATATGTTTAAAGTCTCTTCGAGGGTTTAGTAAAGAAGTAGCCCTGGTGTAGTATGGTAGCACAATACAAAGCAGAGGCAAGTTAAAAGTTCTTTGTTACAGAAGGAACGTCACGTACGTCGACCAACCTGCTGCGCTAAAAGAAACGGTTTTATGTTAAAACAACCATTACTTTGATGCAATCAAATGTTTTTTGTACCATGTCTGCTAATGCATCAGAATTCTTATTTTCAGTTTATTTTTGTGGATAAAATACAGTGAATATTTGCAAGTTTAAGAGTAAAAAAAAAAAAAAAAAGATAATCGATAATCGAGAATAATAGTAACATTTCCCCTCAACATAATTCTAGCTCTAAAATTGATACTGTGAGACTTCTATAAAAAATAATTATTGTTGTGGTTGAATAACTGTAATTTTTATCTGGAGCATACAGACTCTACAACACATACGTAAAAACCTTTAAAGCAAAGACAGTGGCATACCTAAATCAAAATGTCAAAAAAAGTAAACAATTTCATCAGTAATACAATTTATTTGGAATTATATCTTTGGAAGTCTTCAGTCGCCATATTTCAACCTTTATTTGGTCAGAATGAATTTAAAAGATCTCAGTGTACAATAGAAATAATCATTGGAATAATCAAAAAAATAAAACTAGTTGACCACTAAAATTATTGTTAGTTGCAGTCCTAATAATATGTCCCTCTAACACTTCCACTAGTTACATAACATTTGTCCGTTGTCCATGTTCACCTTTAAATGACATTTTCAGACTCGCTTTAAGCATTAGACAGAATGAGAGAATTAGATTGACTTTAGGGTCGAAGGTTCAGCCTACCTTAAACTCATAAAGAATCATCAGGTCTGGACTCAGCGAATATAGAAACACTGTAAACACTATCAATTGCCACATAATCAATACCAAAACTACGATCATACTTGAATACTATGACCAAACGGTCTTAAACTTTTTCAGAAGTAGCATGACCACAAATGAATAAAATACAATCAGTAAATCAATTTAAATAACTGTGGTTGGGTCTTAGTTTAACTAACATTTGATAAACACATTAAGAATATGCCCAAAACTATACAAAGCAATCTCAATGTTTCAAATAAATCAGACATTTCGTCCCTAACCAGGCGGCCCTGCTGCACATGCTTGGTGTGATCTTTTCTCATATTTCAAACTGCATGACAGCATGGGCTCCCTCCCACTAAGTGCACTGGTTCATTTTACAATTATGCAAGAAGGTCATACATTAAAAAAAAGAACAACCCGCAATCACCACTGCAATATACTTCAGTATAATTTATTACGTTTCGAAAGCTTTCCTAAAAGCTCAACCAGGGACAGGAGTTGAGAATTACAACTAGCTCTGTACTCCGTGTCACACCAGTTGCATCTCTGCTGGATTTATACTTCAAAAGACTGGGAGGGTTTGGCCTTTTATTTCAACCGTTACATACAACGCATGTATGACTGCAATGTCCTTGTCAAATAAATAAATACATTTTACTGGACAATGTTGGCACAGAACATCTGACAATATTTGAACTTTTACTCCTACAAACATGTTCTTGAGTCATAAATAACTGTAATAAGACATTAGATTATGTTAATTATGTTTTAAGGAAAGATTGGTTAATATTGGGTATGAAGCCAATAAAATGTATTGATATCACGCTACGATGACAACTGTATTTTAAAAGTTACCTGGTCGGAAGGCAAACCGTTTCTGAAGTTCTGATCCAATCTGGGCGGCACACAGCGGAGGGTCTTCGGTCTGAAGAAGGTCATCTAAAGCAAAAACACAAAACAATACTCTTAGAGCTATGCATTTACACATACAAGCAAGAATCCCACAATTTATAAACAAATATTAATTTGAATTACAACATTTCTTTTCCATGCGCTGTGTGTGTGGGCCAGTGCATAAACTAACAATAACTTTAAAGTGTTTATGCTGAATTTAGTGAAATGTTCTGGGAGTTTAAAGAGTTCCATTAGATAAAGACTAAACAGTTTTAGATTTACTGTGATAAACATTTAAATTTAGAGCCAAATAAAATGGGGGAGGGAGATGTTTTGTTAGAAGAAAAATGTGTGTGATATGTTGTGTAATATATGACCCTGTAAACTAGAACAATTAGATAATTCAATCCAATAATCAGATCTGATTTTTGGTGTGTATTTACAGCACAAAAGAACACCTAGTGTCAGTTAAGTAATGTGTTTTTAGAGTAACTGTTGTATTTGAAAGACATAGTGCAATGAATTTTAAAATAATTAACATTTTCCCTTTAATTTAGTACTTTGTCATTTTATTTTATTAGCTGATTATTGAGATGTCATGTACACAGCTCTGAGTGAGTAATCTTATTTCTGCATGATTGTTCACACCAGTTTTTTTCCCCTCTTGTAAATGCAATGCTTACTAAAAACCCTTAAGTGACATGTTGGGCATGTAAACATTAAGTGATGTTTTCATGCACAGCAAAATTTGATTATCTTTCTTTTCAGTACACCAAACCACAAAATCTGATGTGAGTAATCAGAAGGTTAAAGTACATGTTATTGCCCTATGCATTTTATCCATCCTTCAATGCACCAAGATTTTATGTGTGCATGTGAACATAGCCAGAGTCAGGAGCAGTGGACCAGACCTGAGCCAGGATCCAGGAGGTGCTGGACCCTTCTCCTCATAGTAGACAGTAGACAGATTAAGAGCTTATGTTAATACAGAGGAGATCAGATTTACTCTGGTCTAGAATCACTCTCACTAAACACATTATAGCACTGCTACTACGGCTGCACAGTATAATCACAATCTGAGTTGGAGCAATGGAGCTCAAAGGCAACCGCCAATGCTTGGTTTTGGAAGTACATTTTACATAGACCTTTCAGGGGGAAAATAAAAATCATAATATTAAACATGTGTAATCAACTGCGGAGCAATAACTCAAAACCAATTTTATTTTTTGGGTAATTGCAATTTTTTTGACTAGATTTTTAAATCTTTCTTGTACATGGAATTGAGTATAATTCTATCAATTTAATTGTACTTCATTACATTTAAAATCATATTAGTTACAGAGTACAGTAACTGTTGCATCGGCATCTACACCTGTAAACACATAACACTGCATGGCTCTGATTGGCCAGAGCTCAGACGGAAGTTTAAAACAACTTAATTCAGCTTTAAACTGTTCGGAAATTGTACAAAAGAAAGAAAATTATACTAAAACTGTGCTGAGTAGTTTTTTCATGTATACCTTTTGACAGCAGTACTTGTAATTGAGTAAATACCCTGTCTTTTTAATCTGTAGTTTAGACCTCTAGAAACAAATTCGTCCACTACCACTACTGTGCTACTATCATGTGAAGTATTTCGAGTGCTTGGTAAAAAGAGGTAAAGATGACTAAGCTTTGTCTCTGGTGTGTAATTAGAAAGAGCAGATCCTCCAGTTACTGAAGCCTTTCATTTAAAACAGGATGTCCCTATAATCACTACTACAGCACTGCTACAGGAGAAAAGTGTGTGAACATAAACCAGGACCAAGGTTAGACCTGCTACAGCCAGGGTCAACACACTGATAAGACCTCACAATGTTCACTGTAAACAGAATACACCAAACACTGAAGTCTACCACAGCACTGACACAGATCTGGAAGCCATTCTAGGTATTTTTTATATTTCTCATGATTAGATACAAGTTCTCACAAGGGCTGTATGCATTTAGATGTTTACTTAATTGATTATTCGATAGGGAGTCAGTTGACCAGATTGCACTTCTCTTTAAATATAGTAGTTTTTGCTCAAGATCCTGATACTTTTGACAGTCACGCCCCTCTTTTAGTTGATGATTTAACGCACAGGGGATGCCTTTTGAGACCAAGAATTTCTTGCATCAACTACAGCCCTGTATAAACGTTGTCCGTCTTCGCTGAACGAGTGCTAATGAGATGCACTTATTAATAATAGCCGATTTAACATTAAATAACAACTTTGAAACGTTATTTAACTGGTTATTGTATTCAGCGATTCATCTATTACTGTAAACAGACCTGCAACAGACAAAAAATGTATCACCTCTTTCATGATGTAAAACCCATGACTGTCAAAATTTGCAAGCAACATTACAAAAAAAAGTCACTAAAAAGAAATGGACTTGGTAACTTGGCTACAGTTCAAAGTGTGTCAATGGAGCTCAGGGTAAAAGCATGAATGAGAAAGAGAGGGGGGAGTAAAGAGGGAGGGTGCATTCTTGGGGGACCCCACAATCACTGACCCCCCCCCCCATCTCTCTCTCTCTCTCTCTCTCTGTGTCCGTCCGTCCCTCTCTCTATCTCTCTCTCACTCTCTCTGTTCAAATCGGGTTAAGTGAAACATTCAGTTCTATGTGCTTTAGCATCTTTTAGCGCCTTTAGCCTCTTGCATGTTTTGCTATGAGTGTCGCCTGAATGTCTAATGAGTCCATTCAGATTCGACTATTTTGGGGTGCAGGTTTCCCATGGACTCAAATGTGGACCAAAGGATCTGGGTCAACAAAGAGCTAGGACCACATATAATAAAGACACTTGTGGCTTAGCTGCAACAAGCCTAAAACAAGCAACAGCAGCCCCACAAACCACAAGGCTGTGCTTCCGTAAATTTTTTTTTTTTTTAGATTTTTGGGAGGTCCGTAACCAAAGCCGACTTACCCAGGACTGAACCAGGACCAGTTGATGGATGAAAATGGCCAGTGTGACTAAACCACACAAATGGGCTATGTTTTCTTTTCTAAATTTAAACATCCGTATTTGTGGTTTGGTGAATTTTGCTCTAAGCCCAAAACTAACATTATATTTTTACAAACCAATAATTTAAAGAGTGTTTGAACCTCTTTCAGGTAAACACGTTTTAAGTTACTGTTCCTGCCTTTGACCGCAAAAGCTGCTCTAAACTAGTACTAAAAACTACAATAACCACAATAAATGCATTGAAGTAGAGGTGGGAGTTATGGACAAATGAGTAATATCCAAATTGTTGTTTTGGGGATATGCAAGACTATTAGAGCCGTAGTCAACTAAAGATCTGTGTATCCATTAGTCGACTAAAGGGGGTGTTGCACAATCTCAATGATCTCACCAAGCATCTGACCAAAACTGCACTTAACAGACGTGATAATGCAAATACTAAAACAATGTCTTCATTTGTAAAAAGAATAAACTTTGATTCTTTCAGTTTTCCAGCTTACTCACTTCCAGTGCATCCTCCTTTCTGCTGTGCTAAATCCTCTGTAATTTCAATAAAATAAATTATTTAAATTGGTCAAAAAAGCCCTGCGACGAGTTGGCCACTGTCCAGGGTGTACCCCGCCTAAGGCCCAAAGTCACTGGGATAGGCTCCAGTCACCCGCGACCCCTAACGGGAATAAGCGGTAGAAAATGAATGAATGAATGAATGAATGGTCAAAAAAGGTTGATTAAGACTCCATTGACAGATTACTGTACTAAAGGACTACACCTCTAACAATATTTTAAAAAGCTGCAAAAAGAGATGATACACAACGGTAGTGGTGGATGAGCGGTACATATCACAAATTTTTATTTCATTTCGTTTTATCAAACAAATAAAAATGGCCATTAAAAGGTATTTTCTAAACATAAGACAGACATTTTAGTGGTTGCATTTAAAACCAAAAATAAGGAGGAAAAGTTAGCCATTTTTCTGTTTTAACCTTTACTTTGGCATCTTATGTTTTAGAACTTAAAATGCATAAAATATGAAAACATTACTTTATTTTATCATTCTCTTATCAGGATTTGGTGTTAACGCACCATCTGCGGACAGCAGAAGGAATTATTATGGGGAAATAAACAAAAGTTAGCTTCCAACGACATGCTAACAGAACAACTAAATACAGCTCCTGGTAAGTTTCTGATGAGGAATCAATGTTAGAACGTGGTGAAAAGATCAAAACAGTTTGCATAACATGTGTCCTTCAAATGGCAATTCTTAAAACAATACAGATTTATGTTTATGTTAAGGAAATTAATACTGAAAGTAATTTTTAGCTGTTTTAATAACACAAAATAAAAAATGAAAACAAATTGGGATCAATCAATATGAGATTTTAAAAAAAACAAAAAACTGTATTGGCGATTAAAATAAAATGTATAAATACATTTTTGTCATTATCTTCCACACCCGACTGAACATTATCGTCACGCACAAAGACATTCCGGCACATTTAATCTCACGTGCTCCACTCTGCTGCTGTTGTTTTGGTCCTGACCCAGATCTGAAACCGACAGATGGGGCCCGATCCTGGACTAAAGCCTGAGTCCCAGTCCTGCTGTAGACCCCACTGAACAGGACTGAAGCGGGCTAAAATAGAGGATAAACCAGGACTAAACAAGGGCTGAACCAAGACTAAACTCAGCCACATTTCAAACCCCAAGTTTATCCAAGTAAGACAATCGAACATGGCTGCGCCCTGTGTTGAAGTTTAACAGTTATTATTATTAAAATATTGATCTTTCTTGTGCCAGTTTAACTTCAGTGTGACTGAACCAACTCGTGAGCTGCTGTTGAGCCTCTGCAGCTTTAAATGTATACACACAGCAAATGTAAAAATAAAAAAAAATAAAAAATAAAACTTTTTATGTGATAATTTAATTGAATCCACATTTTGGCTGATTAGAGCCCTTTAATGGTTTAACTGTAATCTACCGCTCAGTTTTTCCAACTTGATGACTGAAACACAAACTCTTTGAAAACATCTCTTCATGCTCTGAGTTCCGACCTCTGAGGACAACTGGATAAATCTGGACTCCAGTGTCGCACCTGTTCATATCTAGACCCCGATCCCTCACAGTTGGGCCTCAGACTGGACCTCAGGCTGGGCCCGAGACTGGACCCCACACAGCACCCGAGACTGGACTGCATACAGGACCTCAGCAAACAGCTGGTCCATACCACAACATCAGCTGATAGTGATAGTTTAGGGCTTGGCTTAGTCCCAGTTTAGACCTGGCTTGGACCTGATTCAGCAAGTCCAAGTTCAGGTGGGTTGGTTCCGTTTTTCTTTAATCCCTGCTTTAGTCCCAGCAATAGCAGGTATATACTGTGTGTTAACTGTTTTCTTTTAGGGAGGAGTCCACTGGTTTAATCCCATATTACAGCTCTGTGGTTGGATCATGTATTTGTTATTTGTTTGTGTCTTTAATAAAACGTTTGGCCTTTGAACATGAGGTCACAGAGACAGAGGTTATTTTTAGATGTGAAAATCTGACAGAGCTGCAGAATACAGATCAGATCTGCTCGTGTAGACTCAATGAAAACATGGTGGACATCTGCATTAGCTGAACCCTTTAACAATTTACTATCAACTAACTGTTTAAAAGCTTAATTTTGAGCTATAAATCAATGTATTAACATTAAATTGTTTGATAATTAAAAACATAGCCGCAGGATATTTGTGGAACAAAAACATCCTAAACTAATTTCATCAACTAAAAATATTCTGAAAAAATCTAAGAGGGTTACTGGTTGAGTCCCTGGTTTAGTCCATTGTTCAGTCCTGGTTCAGACTCTGTTGTAGCAGACAGTAGTTGATTGTTTTCAGATTCTCTCATTACAAACGTCACAAAGAACAAGACTTTGCTGTGGAACCAGACGTGTGCCCATCAACCATAATCACAAACATATAAGATATTTAAGCCAAACGAAACACGTTTCTGTTTGTGTCGAGTCAACACTTAGAAACCATTCACAGCCAAGCAAGTTATGTTATGGAGAAGGTTCATTTGAATATAAGTCAGTGATAAAACAACTTCAAGCACAAATGTGTTGAAGTCATGAATGACGTTTGAAACAGTGCCATGGGCTGAATGAATGGCTCAGATGTCTGATCCAAGGAGCGCGTAAAGACGCACAACCAAATGAACAGTTACATTCTCGTGTTTAATTCTGTACATATGTTAATAGCATATTTAATGTAACACAGAATAATTAAATATATTCCATCTAAATTACCAGCATAATCTAAGTGTTGTCTATTTAAATATCATTCCTCCTCTCTAAATCTGTGCGCATTGGTATAAAAGAATATGCACTTATTTACTTGTGCATTTCCTCCTGTCTCTGCTCTCTCTCCCGGCCTTTTGTTCGGCTGATTTCATGTCTCTGATTGGTCAAAGAGTTGTCTTCTTATCTTATTCAGCAGTTTAACCAGGTCTGGAGCAGGTTATGAGTTCAGGGCCTGTTGCCATAGAGATCTGCTCCGATAGAAAGTGATCCACTTTCGTAGTACCCCTGAATCAGGGTTAGCCCCAGAGTTACCTCACTGACCCTATATTTCAGTTTTAGAGAACAGGCCTCAGGTCTTCTGCATTAAAATTAATGTTTGTTTCCATCACAGAGGTTTCCTCGGATGCCGAGAGTAGGTGTCATGGGCGGAACTTACTATTGGCCAACGCGGTTGATCACGCTCGGGCTTGCTTGGATTTTGGTTCCCTCTCTCCATCTCTCCTGGCTCCTTCTCCACCCTGTCCCTCCCTCTCCTTTTCCCCCTCTCTCTCCTGTAGTCCAGATTAGACAGTTGTTGATCTGTTAATCTTCCTGTCCATGTGATTCCTGCTTTGGTCAGAATATGAAGGATCAATGCTGACCAAAACAAAGAACACGCCTGCTTTAATTTTAGGTTTGGACCTGGTTTAGTCCCTAGTTTAAACACCAGATTATACTCAATTTAGTCCTGGTTCGGTTTTGCTTTAGACCTTAAACTTGCTTTAGTCTTGCGATGGTCCTGGTCTAGTCCTGACTTAGCCTTGGTCTAGTCCTGTTTAGTCCTGCTGTAGTCTTGCTGTAGTCCTGTTTAGTCCTGCTGTAGTCTTGCTGTAGTCCTGCTGTAGTCTTGCTGTAGTCCTGCTGTAGTCTTGCTGTAGTCCTGCTGTAGTCTTGCTGTAGTCTTGCTGTAGTCCTGTTTAGTCCTGCTGTAGTTTTGCTGTAGTCCTGTTTAGTCCTGCTGTAGTCTTGCTGTAGTCCTGCTGTAGTCTTGCTGTAGTCCTGCTGTAGTCTTGCTGTAGTCCTGCTGTAGTCTTGCTGTAGTCCTGTTTAGTCCTGCTGTAGTCTTGCTGTAGTCCTGTTTAGTCCTGCTGTAGTCTTGCTGTAGTCCTGCTGTAGTCTTGCTGTAGTCCTGCTGTAGTCTTGCTGTAGTCCTGTTTAGTCCTACTGTAGTCTTGCTGTAGTCCTGTTTAGTCCTGCTGTAGTCCTGCTGTAGTCTTGCTGTAGTCCTGTTTAGTCCTACTGTAGTCTTGCTGTAGTCCTGTTTAGTCCTGCTGTAGTCCTGCTGTAGTCTTGCTGTAGTCCTGTTTAGTCCTGCTGTAGTCTTGCTGTAGTCCTGTTTAGTCCTGCTGTAGTCTTGCTGTAGTCCTGTTTAGTCCTGCTGTAGTCTTGCTGTAGTCCTGCTGTAGTCTTGCTGTAGTCCTGCTGTAGTCTTGCTGTAGTCTTGCTGTAGTCCTGCTGTAGTCTTGCTGTAGTCCTGCTGTAGTCCTGTTTAGTCTTGCTGTAGTTCTGTTTAGTCTGGCTTTAGTCTTGCTCTGATCCTAGTTTAGTCTTGCTTTAGTCTAACTTGTCATGGTTCAGCCTTCTTTAGACCTGTTTTAGTCCTGGTTCAGACCCGGCTGGCCCCCTGCTGAGTGCAGAGGAAGTGTTTACATTCAAACTCCATTCATCTGCCTTTATTAGTCTTTTGTGACGACATTGTTAACAGGACTAGCATGTGATTAGCATGCTGCTGCGGCTCCATTTAACTGTACACAACAAAAACACATTCTAGTCCTGACCAAGACCAGCCCCAGGTCCTAGAGCCACTTTAGACCAGATTATAACGCACCAGCACACTGTGGAGGGAAGGAACTGAAGAGGAACTGTTTAGACCAGGTTTAGTCCTAGTTTAGTCCTGGTAAAGACATGGTTTATACGTGCCTTGGACCTGCTTTATATAATTTAGCTTAATTTCAAATTTAGTTATGACCTATTTTAGTCTGAGCTCAGTTCAGGTTTAGACTTGGGTTAAGCCTGGTTCAGTACTGGTTCAGTTCCTGTATTATTTCCATATAATCAAATGCTTCTCATGTTACAGAAGCATCTGTCATTTCAAACATCTAAATACAACCCTTCTATTCACAAATATTAAACACTAGGTCTAAACATGTGTCAATTCAGTGATCCATTCCACCTCGAGTCTGTGTTTGCTGACCCAAGTGACAGCAGCATCATTTCAAAATTATGCATTTTATTTTTTACAAACTTAACGCGCAGCCAAATCCTACTTTAAAATTTGACACCAGCTGAAATGAATGTTTTAGCACCTTCATGGTGACATCCTCCTTAAGGTTTGAAGTGCAATTCTTGGTTTAGATCACATTTACAAATGAAAATGTCTCAAAGTACATTTTTAAATGTATAGTTATACTTTATCTGCTGCATAAGAGTGCATTTCAAATCGAGTTCACAGGTTACATTTGCAACCAAGGATGTGATACACTCACTTTTATTTAAGTACTGTACTTTTTCTTCAGTAACAAAATTTAGCACTTTTTGCACCACTGGTCAACCCTGCATCCATCTCCTTTAGCGTCAATAATCCTCAAAATAACAGCAAAAACACCAAGATTGAACTGTATTTGAAACATTATTCACAACCTGCATAAGATCCAACCAAAAACCTGTAAACTTTGTGCGCGTTAAAGTTTCCATCATCGCAGCGTCTCCATCACTGCTCGGTTTCTCTCGTTTCACCTGCGGACATCTTGGTTTCTTTTCTTTATATTGATTATTTCGTACCTGACCGCGTCTAGATTTAATTATTTATACTGTTTCCGTTGTACCTGTGCAGATCTTGAGTTGGACCCAAAGTCGCGTCACTTCGTGGCAAAGAAGAGACACTCGGTTTAGGGCCATGTCCGAGTCTCATGTGGCGTTTGCCTCCTTTTTCTACCCGCATTTCCCGACTCCAAATCCGGGTCTGAATCTCGCAGGGGCCGGGTCTGGAATTGCGTCTGGAGCCATGATGATGCAGGGGGACACGCGGAGGCCCTGCGTCCGCTTCTCCGGGGCTCTGTTCCGTACTAGATGAGCTGACAGGAGCGCACGAGACTCGAGCTCTGGGGGCAAGGGGCGTGTCCAGCGGGAAAGACACGCCCACTCGACTGCCCCTTTTACATAGTTACAGCAGAGAGAACTACTTGAGTAACAACATTTGTACTCGAGAGAGTAACGTTGCTTTATAAAGGGGACATATGCAAAAATCGAAAGAATGAGCCTTTAAAACATTAGTTTACTCAAAGTTGTATTTTAATTGATTCCTGCATGTTTGAGTAATCCTGTATTGTCCTGCAACTGAGGCTCGAGTGCTCTGAAAATTCCTGTTTTCACCTACCCCCTATCCCCACCCAGATCTCTGCACTCAAGTGTAACACACAGAGTTTAAAATGTCACATAGCAACATTTCCAAAAATGAAATAAATCTTCTGCTTGTTACTCTGAAATATCACTGAAGAGGCATGGCTTATCAGCTCTGCAGGAAGCCAACGGACACAAATTCAGATCAATATTGCAGTTTACAATGAACAAAATGAAAATTATCTACTTCTGTTATAGTTCAATATTAAGTACCTGAACTGCAATGGCCAAAATCTGCTTTATAATTCATACATGTTTGAACAACTGCAACTTTAAATGAGTCCAGTCGTAACAGCTCCACACTACGAGACTGAAGCAGCTGCCACTGTCTTCAACAAGAGATGTCTGACAGTGGCTGTGCACAACTGAAAATTAGAGGAAGCCTAAGTATTACTTTTGATTCAAAAGTATTCTAGTCCTGTATTATTAGTAGTAAATAAGTAGGCCTACATTATAGAGTGCCTTTTCACTGAGAAAAACTCTTCAGGTGCTTCACAGATTGAAACAATAAAATACAGACAGTAATAAAATAGCTACAAAACAACAATAATAATACTAAATATCATGCAGATTATAAAAACTCGGGGAAAGCAACCTAAGCAGAGAGTTTTTGGGCTCCAAGTATAATTAAATAAGCAGTGAAGTTAAAGTATGAAATGATGGATGTAACACAAATCCACACCCAGTCTTATGTTTCAGTTCAGAGCTTGGATTACAGAGGCCTTCTCAGATTCACTGTTGTTTTATAAAGAGAAGAGGTCTTAAAGTGACGGGGACTATGTTTAAATAAAAATAATAATGATGACACATTAAAATGCAAAAGTCAAACTGGTCATTATTCAAATATTTTGTTCTTCGAATAGTGGTTTTCAGAGCCCATACATATCCTCCTGTTTTAGTAATTCAGTAATGAAATCATGTTTTACAATGTACTCTTACTTGAGTAAAAGTTTTGTTTCCTCTTCCAGTGAATAAATCTAAAGTGTCATGTTGACAATATTAAATTATTTGGACATTTCTGTTTCTTCAGATATGATTTAGTTTTTCAAATTTTTGTTTCTATCCTTTGAAAATACCAGATTTTGTGCAATATTTAATGTTTTGTCTGTCAAATTACATTAGCTTCAAGTTATAGATCAGATGTTACACCCAGACAGTTACTCTACTCAGGACCACTACATTGTATTTTCGCTCTAGTGACGTTATTTTGAAGTAACGTCAATTTGTATGCTATAAACCTATATCTGGTAGGCGACATCTGATGATTGACCGTTTTGGCAGAAATCGACAAACTAAGTCTATAATGTACTAGAGCTATTGTAAACTTGTAGCTGTGACTGTTGCTGTGTTTGTCTGTGAATTAACATGATGTCATTTGTGTCTCCAGCTGGAAAGGAAGGCACGACAGGAAGACTTTGTGGTTCAATCTGATACTCAGCCTCAGATCTGCTGGAGAAGGAGCAGAAATTGTTTAGAGGTAAAAATGGGACTGTTCCTGAGGTCACTGTTCATCAGCTGAAGATTCAAGTGAACAGAAATGGGATGCACCCGTGTTGCTGTTACAAACTACCAAAGACATTAAAAAGGATCTCAAAATGATCATGTGTGTAAAATTCAGGACAGAAAAAAATATGAAAATAAAAGTAAACCAGCAATACAGTCAGGGCTGATGGAATTAAACCAGCATGACTGCGACGCTAAATTAGGACTAAGTCAGGACTAAACCAGGCACTAAACCCAGGCAACAATAAAACACACACTAAAACAGATACTAAACCAGGACTAAACCCAGGCACAGCACTAAAACAGGGAATAAATTAGGACTAAACCAGGAACAAAAACAAGAATAAACCGGGGAATAAATAAGGTCTAAACTGGAGACTAAAACCGGTCTAAACCAACACATTATACAGGGACCACACCTGTATAATGTGTTGAATGGAGCGGAGGATATGGAGCAGACGGAGAGAGGGAAGAGCCACAGACACAATAATGACAAAGTACTTCCTGTTTACTGCAAATACTGCTGTGAATACTGCTGTGAATGCTGTTGTAGTCCTGTTGTAGTCCTGTTGTAGTCCTGTTGTAGTCCTGTTGTAGTCCTGTTGTAGTCCTGTTGTAGTCCTGTTGTAGTCCTGTTGTAGTCCTGTTGTAGTCCTGTTGTAGTCCTGTTGTAGTCCCAGTCCAGTCCTGTTTAAGTCCTTAGAAATCTTCAGAAGCTTAAACTGTTTTTACTGTAACTGTAATTAAAAATTAAAAATAAAACTTTATATTTTACTGAGAACAGAAACAGAAATGAACAAATCTATTTTAAACTTTTTATTTTAAGTTCCACACATGTGACTTGGGAGACTTAAGTGTGGTTAAAGTCACACTGAAACCTGATGGGTTGTCAAAACACGGGATTAAGACGTGAAGAAACAAGGGATTTTCTAAAGCTTGGCAAGAAACAAAAACAAAAGAGGATAAGAACGAGAGGGAAAAGAGGAAGTGATTCTGTGAGGTTCATCAGAGGTTCTCATGATGACTGTGATGCTGCTTTCATGTGGATGTCAGGTGGTTCTCTGAAGATGAGGCTCATTCACCTGACCTGTGACCCCCTTTGACCACTTCAAATTGTAGAAAAAAGAGGGGCATATTGCTGAATGTGGTGGGACATGGAAGGACGGACTTGGAAAATGTAAGCTCTTAGATAATAACTTCAACAGCAGCACATTTTCTGTTTTTATGCATTATAACACAGAGAGAGACCGGAACAACAATAGGCGCCAACATATTAAAAAATACCACATTTCACAAACAAATAGTTTCCAATGTGCTGCACATAAAAAAACAATAAAAAAGGAATAAACGCTCAGTTAATTTTCTAATCCTAAAACTAGATAAAACCAACAAAATCCAAAAAGCAAAAGCATAAACAAGTATCTGGGGAAAAATAACCACAACGAATTGGTTGCCTGCAAGTGGGTCCATCATTCCTGTTCAAATGCAGGAGGTACCAGGACCAAGTGCATCAAACAAACGTCCTCCTTATGTGCATCACGTGTCTCTCAAATGCTCTCTGGCTTCTCCTCCGAATCACCTCATAATATTCACAGCCAAATCTATAACTTCATAAACCAACATATTTAATCCATCTGTCAATCATGCCCATCAGATAATCGCAGAGATAGCTCTTTCATCTTCTGAATAGTTACAGAACTTTTCTATGTCTACGACCACATGGAAATATCACAGAAATTGTGTGTATTTTGTGACAATTATGTTTTTGGCTAACAATTTGTTGTATTGAAATCTGTATGGAGCCTTTTCCTTAGTATCGAGTTTGAACTGCAGTATTAGTTTTATGTACAATATAATAATAAAGCACAGAGCTAATGTGTACAGAGAGACATCCTGTTTGACAAAGGAACGACATCATCATCGTCTCAATCAGACGCACACCCGACTCCCTCTCTCCCTCTTCTCTGGTACAGTTGATAGAGTCACATTTTAATATTCTAGTGGCCATTCTGATCTATTCTGGTCTGGAGTATTTTTAGCACAAAAGTTATTTTGGTCGTTTTGTGAGACAGAGGCACAAATTTGTCAAAGAATACATACTATTGAAGCCAAACATCATACATAATATTACTCAAGTAGAAGTAATGGTTACATGAATTTAGAGTACCACTTCAACTGGGAGTAAGAGTAAATGGGTGTAACAAATGATTTAAATTTGAAGCTAATGTAATCAGAAGGATAAAATCTGGTATTTTCTTTTATTTTCCATTTCTTTAAGGCTTTTTAGGCCTGTTGTCTTCATTGGACAGGACCGTAGAGCATGAAATGGGGATAATGCCAGGGAATGACATGCAGTAAATGGTCGGAGCCAGATTCAAACTCATGACCCTGCGGCATGCCCCAAACAGCAGGCATATGCACTATCCACTCAGCCAGGAGCGCACATAAAAGTCTGCTGTTTTCAATTAATCAACAAAAGTGAGCAGTTCAAAAATACAAAATGCTCAAATTATTTAATATTGCCAGCATAAAGCTTTTGTCATTTGAACCTGCTACTACAATCTTAATTTAAGTTAAAAAAATATAATGTATAGCCATAATTGCACACATTTGGAACACAAATCTTAAAAATTGATACGAGATTTAAATGTCATCACTGCATAATATTGTTCACATATTAGATGCAAAAGAAATGTTCATTTGGTATTTGATGGCATAAAAATTCAAATTTTGCTCCAAATGTTTGGAGTCAAAAATTGTGTAAACCAGGCTTGGAATTGGATACAAACAAATCCTTCTGTACGATCTGTCAAAATCTTGTCGAGTTTGAGATGTAAAGTTTGTAAAGTGTGTAAGTGCCATTCTGGGGCTAATCTTTATGTCTCTACGTGCATGTGGAGAATACTGCCTTTGAAGCAATGTCCCATATATTGTATATATAGATGCAAGCGGATTAAATGAAAGAATAAAGCATCTTTAGGCGCAGATCGGAAAATGTGGTTGTCTCCCAAATAATCTACATTAGCACCGAATTCACACATTACAGACATATTTTTACTAGGGCTGCTAGGACTATTTTAGAAGTTGACTGGTCAGCGAGAAGTATTTTTACAGGCGTATTTTCACAGTATTATAAACTCACGGTGCAGCTGGAAACAGGTCTGAGACAGTCTGTAGAAACTCTTCATCTCCTCCAGAGAGATACACACCAAACGATTCATAACATCTGCTCACGGATCTAAAATCCAGTCTAAACCTAGTCTAAATGTCCACACGGTCTCCCTGTTTCTCCTTCATGCTCCTGGCCCAAAAATGACCAGAATATATCCAAATTAATCCTGTAAAATGGCCCCCTGATTCTGGTTTGGACTTTGGCCTAAACCTGATCTGGACGTCGATCTACCTGTCTCCGATCTGAAGAGGATAGCCCTTCCCTCCTCTACAGCTGAGTTTGTTTTAGATATTTTAAAGCAAACACACACACAGAGAGAGAGAGAGAGAGAGAGAGAGAGAGAGAGAGAGAGAGAGAGAGAGAGAGAGAGAGAGAGAGAGAGAGAGAAGGAGAGTGCAAAAGACAGAGGATAGAGAGAGAAGGACAGAGTAAGAGAGAAGAGCAAGAGAGAGAAGGAGAGAGAAGGACAGAGTAAGAGAGAAGAGCAAGAGAGAGAAGGACAGAGTAAGAGAGAAGAGCAAGAGAGAGGAGAGAGACAGAAGGAGAGGGAGAGAAAAAGAGAGCGAGAAGGAGAGCGAGAGCGAGTAAGAGCCAGCGAGAGGGAGAATGCTTGAGAAGAGTCACATAAACAAAAAAAACCTGTACAATTGAGCATATTCTTCAAATTATTATGTACACAACATGCCAGCAGAGGGCACAAGGACTCCAACATGCAACGAGCAGATTGAACCAGGCTAAAAACAATAGCTGCACATCACCACAATAAATACAGAACGTAACCAGGAACTAAACAGGGACTAAACCAGGAACTAAACCCAGGGAGAGACTAAACTGGGGAGTAAACCAGGGAGGGACTAAACCAGGGACTAAACCAGGAACTGAACCAGGAAGGGACTAAACCAGAGACTAAACTGGGGAGTAAACCAGGGAGGGACTAAACCAGGAACTGAACCAGGAAGGGACTAAACCAGAGACTAAACTGGGGACTAAACCAGGACGCAACAGGGACTAAACCAGGAAGAGACTAAACGGACTAAACCAGCATGCCAGGCCAAAATCTGGATTAAACTAGCAGGTCTTACACCAGTTTTTACCCAGGTCTGAACCAGGTCTAACCCTGGACTTGAGTCTTACCTGGTTTGTGGGTCTGTGTGGACTGGTTTTTCAGTCTGCTTTTCTCAGATGGAACTCCACAGCAGAACATGTCCCAGTGTTTCCCATTCGACTCCTGCTACTTCTCAAACGTTTCAAATCTTTTGCTCCTTTTTTCCGGTAACATTTGGATTTAAATATGTTTGAGTGTCCCCGGCAGATTTGGTCTTGCCTGGATCCAAAGACAGAACCAGGACTGGGGCTAAAGAACTGGAGGACGACTGTTGAGTCTGGGGTAATAAGTGACTCAGGGCAAGAGCATGAGACCAATGTCCATTCACAAGAACCATAAAGAAATGGCTCTATGTGAGATGGAGGGAAAGTAAGAAGGGAGGGACAGAGAGAGAGAGAGAGAGAGAGAGAGAGAGAGAGAGAGACAGACAGACAGACAATGAGAGAGACAGAGAGACAGAGAAAGGTTTGGTTTGGTCCTGGTTTTATCCAAGTTTAGTCCTGGTCCAGATTTAGGTTTAGTCCTAGTCTAGTCCAGCTTTTAGCCTGATTGAAACGGCTTCACTCCTCACTAGTAAAACCTACATTTTATTACATTTTCAAAAAAACCAAACAAAAAAAAGATATTTTTAGCGATGAATTGGAAACTGTCTTTCAGAGGTTTTGGGGCTTTTTTTGGTTTTCCCCTCAGTGAAGTTCACAAAGTAAATGGGTTCTGCAAATCTAGTCTTAGCACATAACTTCTTACTATTTTTTGTATAATTTCAAGGTTTATCAAAATTGTATCAATTAGGATCATAATTTATGTACAAAAGCATCTTCTCATACGAATAAGCAGTATTAAGGAGAATTAATAGTATAAAGTGTTTGTAACTGTCTAACTAGTAGCAGAATAAGTGTAGCATGAGACAATAATAAGGGATGAATACAAACTAATTAACACTGAATTAACCATTTACACATGTGCAAATTAGCTGTGTGTTGAATGACATATTTGGATTAAGTTTCGACTATAATCTGCCTATCTTCACATAATTCACATAATGTATTTTAAAATTACTAAATCACAGACAGAACTTTTGATGTTGGTCCAATATGTTCTTGTCAGATTTAAAATCAGCAAAATATTTTCAAAATTGAACTCAAACTGACCTTTTCGCCTGGTGTTTTTGGCAATCTGCGGCGTCAGAATTTGTAATAAATGTCGGACATGTTGAATATTCCAGTTTAAGTCTGCAGCAGACGACATGTTTCTGAGAGAGTGAGGGAGACGAGTTTAACAACAGCGTTTATGCACTTCCTCTGTTTAGAAAGACAAGATCAGAGGAGCGAGAGAGAGCGAGAGGAGGGGGTCTGGAGTCTAGACTCTGATATTTTATAGACTTACACCAATTTAGAAGGCTGAGACTAATCCTGGTCCCACTTCAACTCACCAAAGAGTGATCAAGGCCTAAACGCTTACAGAAAAGCATCGTAGTGCCTCCAGGTATAGCTGGGTTTGCCTACAATTACACTTAACAGATTCACCCAGGTACAACATCGCCCTTGAAAGGGAGATTTCGAGCTCAATGATTAAATAAATAAATAAAATAAAATGCAGATATTAACTTTAAGAATAGGTTCCATGTTTAACCAATTATTAAAGAATTGTACTTTGTTAGAAGTCAAAACAAGAGAACGTTGAAGGTAAGTTGCTTTTTCTGCACAGTGATGATTCACTTTGTGCAAAAAGGACCATAAACGATTGTAGTCTATAGACTACCCTTTTTAAATAAATCACAAAATATGTATATGTATATGTATATATATATATATATATATACACATATACACACACTGTATATTATTCCATCCCCATGTGATATAGTGTGGAAGTTCCACACTGAAGAACTGTGCAAAGCAGCCGTGAGGAGGTTAAGTTACCACCGAGAAGTGATGAACTTACACGGTCTACATCTATTGTTGAGTTTCAGATGACATGACAACATTTATAGCCCAATAAAATTCATATAGGCTAGATGTAGTTTATATTGTTGAAATATAGCAAGTTCTAGGGTCTTATCGCTGATAAAAAATGGTCAGGTTCAATCTTTGAGAATTGACCTTTAAAATATTTCTAAAACCATGCAATCCATCAGGAAACTCGGCGGTGGAGGTACATAAATTTGACATTCTTCTCACTCTCTTAATATTGTCAATATTGTACATTATTGCAATGGAACTTGTTAATTGTTTATTACTTATTATTTATCTTGTATGAGCTTGAATAAATAAACTAAAGTAATATTCTCTCCATGTATTATTCAATACTTTTTCAAAATGGAAAGATCGTGGGGGTGGCTGGTCAGACTACTGCTCCGTATTTGTGTGTGCCACAGAAAGCCATGGCGGTGCACGCGCTTTATTCTCTGTCTGCCGTTCCACGTTCAGAAAACACCAGAACATTACAGAATACTTGGCCTAACAACTCTGCAAACCAGGCACAATTTTGCACTGTCGTGTTTTGCATTCACACTGTGCCATGGGCTTCTACAGCAGCCCTGGGACCATATCCACCATGACATTTTCACTTGGATTTTGACAACTGTGAATTTAATAAAGACCAAACAACAGTAATAGCTCTAACTGTCTCCAGGAGTCTAACCCACAACCTGCAAGATAAAACTCTACCACAAAAACACACTAAAGTCTAAATTTAATCTTGAATCCTCCTGGAAAAGCCTCAAATAAATGTCATTATCTCACATTAAGATTATTTGATTTTATCAGATTTTCCGCTGTGAACTTCAATCTCTTCTCCTCTTCATTCAAAATTGGATCAATCTAGAACAAAACCTCTCCTCTTGTTTTTCCAGAATCATATTTCTCCTATATCCAAGAGAAAGATTGGGACGGTTGCCATAGTGATTAACAATTAAAAACCAAATATTATATCTTTCGTCCTCAAAATGTTGCATAGAACAGAAAGCTGAAACCCATGAATTTTCTGCTAAAACTTCCTTTTCTCAATTTAAAGTATGTTACTTTTCTGATGTGAGGAAGGGTCTGCCACCTGCTTGTCCCTGAAATGTTCCACAATATGGCATTAAAGCAGGAAGGGCAAGGATTTCTTCTTCAACTGCAATTGAATAATGGTGAGATTTACTGGGATTTATTGCCATACTGTGCACTGAAACTGAACAGAACACAAGTTTCTGTAAAGATGCAAATGTTGCTATTTTAGAAAATCTTTGTCTTCAGCTTTTTCAGTAGAGAAGTGAAACTGTACCATTTTAAACTCAGGGCATTTTTGGGTCTTTATTTTGAGTTTTGAAACTGTTTTTTGACAAATTACTTCACGTTAAACCTTAAAATGAACGGATGGAAACATTATATTGACTCATGATAGACTCAAAAATGTAAATGTAATCTTCAATAACACCCAAAATATGTCCCAAAACTTGTTTTAACCTGCTCCATCTGGCTTTGTTTACGAATGTTGAAATATATATTAACTTGTGGTAAAAATTTGTTGTTTTTAGCTGAAACGTATAAATATTTTAGTCTTACCACTTATAATTGACAAAATTTCAGCAGATTCTTCATCTTGTTCTTGGGACACGGACTCTCGGGCTCCCATCCTCCTCCTGTCAAACTCCTCGACGTTTTATTCACATCAACGTTATAAAAATGCTGGAAAATAATCAACAAATTCTGTTCAGAGTTTTCAAATGGTTTTAAAATCCGCAGGTTTGTCCTCTGCTCCTCTGCTCTGTCCACTTTGAGTCGCCGCTGGACTTTAATAAGATTTAGTTTGAACAAAGAGGAGGAACTGTTGAATTACGTAACGGCACCGTGACTCAATACAGAACTAAACCAGGGACTGACCCTGGACTAAATCAGAACTAAACCAGGGACCAAACCAGTACCAAACCAGGGAATAGACCAGGACTGAACCGGGTACCAAATCAGGGACTACAGAGATGAAATCAGGATAGAAGAAGGTCTATAACAAAACTAAAACAGGACTAAACCAAGACTTATTAGATCACTTATGACTTGAGGTGTTGGTCCTGAACTCGAGATGACCAAGCAAACAGAACTTTGCTCAGATGAAAGTGGGTTATTAGATCACTGATTATGTATTAAGGACCTCATTGATCGTCACAGCAATTTTGAATTTCGTTGAATCTATTTCATTTGCTTTTGCTTTTTTCAGAGTATTTTCTCGCCTTAAAATTGTATTTGATGCCTTAATTTTGTAAGATTTCTTATGCTGCCTTTGTGTCTTTGTTTATTTGTATGTTTAATTATGTATTTATGTATTTGTGCGAATCTATTTATTTGTTTGTTTACTTATTCTTTGTTTATTTACGTATTAGATTCAGAGGCTCTCTTGATCTCTCTGGTTGTGTTCTGTTTTTTGTGTCTTTGTTCTGTGTTATACTATACTTTAAAAATAAGAAAGATAATGTATTCAATCCTAATTTGTAGTAAAGTATAGATAAAATGCAATCTATTGTGGTGTCAAAATCTCAAATTAAATTTAAAAAAAATTATGTACAAATGCCTGAATGATGTCTGAGTGATTTTTTCTTGACAAAACCCCCTTGATTTTACTTATTGTGTAATATTCTTAAACCAAGTTTCTACACTGAAATCTCATCATGTTCCACTTCACTTTTGCCTCCATTCTGGAATGTTTTGGTGTTACAAAAAGATTAGTAAAGATGCAGTCTCTTGTCTCTCTTGCCTCTTCCTTGTCTCCTCCTCTTTTTTTTCTAGTCATTTCTTGTGAACAATTGCTCAATAAAGTGTTGATCTGATTACAGGCCTCTCGCGCTGACACACTGGGCTGTCTGTGGACTTTTTGGACAATAGCACAGGATCGGTCACACTAGATCTTGTGACGCGACACAAGGCCAAAACGCTAAAAATAAAACCTCAGAAACACAAAACACTTTCTCCAATAATCAGAGCCTGCATGAGGACAGAAACAGATGACTTTAATCTGGAAATTAAACAAAATATTTTGTGTTGTCAACAGGTAAAAGTCTGAGCCAAAGTTCAGAGGAGCAAGAACCTTCAACTGACTTCTTATATTTAGACAAATCATCTCCTTGATCTGAACTAGAACTAACCCAGGACTAAACCAATTTAAGGACTAAAACAACGCAAAACTAAGACTAAACAAAGGACTTTGTTTTATTTAAAGATACATCTATTGATGCTTTTTTGTCCTCATTTGGGATAGAACCTTACCCATGGTTTAGTCTCATTTTAGATCTGATACGGGGTCTGATAAAGTCGGGGTTTAGATCTGGTGGTGGAGACTGAGGTAAGCTGAGCCACCATTAAATCACAAAAGCTATACAATATCATTGGCATATAACATTATAAATCTTGAAATCATGTCAAAAAAAGCTTGTGTAAATTGGAATGGAAATAATCTAATTTTTGGAAGAAAACTGTTTTGAAGACTAATCAAAAAAAAGTCCTCTGCTGCTTGCATAAGAAACAATTAGATTATTGATGATTATTGAAAATTCCAGTTTTTACATTCTGAGGTGTCTTGAGTTTGGAAGAGACAAGTGGCTGATTGGCTAGTATTTATTTTGCCCTATAAAAAATAGAAAATTATAAATAACATCCTAAAATGTTTTATTTTTTGAGATCACATTGTTTTGCCAAAAACACACCAATACAAAAAGTGGCTGAACTTATCCCAGTCTTCCCTACATGGAAAGCCAAAACTGAGGTGATACTTGGTATAAAAAGTGAACAACTGGACTAAACCATTAACAGAACAAAAAGAGGACAAAAACAAAGGCAAAACCTGGATCTATATGTCCAAGCATCTTATGCATGCCTCTTTTATATATTTTATTATATTTTTGATTCTGATTCTGAAAAAAAGCATAAGTCTAGTAGCATTAGTATTAGAAGTAATCGTATTGAATTAAACAAACTCACCTTCAGCTGTTTGAAGGTCTCGGTTTTAAAGAAACATAATCATCATGGCACAATTTTCATTCACTAAAGTCTGGATCCAAAGTGGTGTCTCTCCCCAGGTGCAGCCTGACCACCTGATTGGGTCTGCAACAATTCAACCCCATGGCAATCGTTTAAAGTGCTTAAATCAGTAAAATGTGTCAACAATTTGGAAAATCTGCAACATAAAAATAGGACAAAATTTCTCTAACATTATTTTATTATGGAAAATTAAATTAGGCCACAAATGTCTAAAAATATAAAAAAGTAGGTCAGGTCATTGTGAAACAAAATGTTGATTATTTGCAACACGAGACATTGGTTAGTATAATTACATCTATTTTTTAAAAAGCTTGTGTAACAATGTGTAGTTTTAGCGGGTAAAAAGTCATTTTTTTGTGTAGAAGAACTTGAAGTGAAGCACGTAAACGGCGTAACACTGCCCCCATGCGTTGGACAGCAGGAATGTGTGTGCATGGCCACAAATTTGACACACACACGCACACACGCACGCACGCACACACATATATAACTTTATATAACTTTAGTGACTTTTCAATTGATACATTTGTGTACAATGTTGGTGGAAGTGTTAGTGCACTGTTTAAGAGCATTTAATGGTCTTCTTATGCTAACGTTACCATGTTTTTCAACAGTGAAGACGAAGCTTTGGTCTACTACCAGTGGCCACAAGATGGAGCTGTGCGGTTATTCATGCAGCATCCTCAACGCCGGAGGCGATGATACATTTTCAAACTTTAGTGAAGACGAAATAATGGAATTTAACTGTATATCATCCTTTTTTTTTTTTTTTTTTTTTTTTTTTTTTTTTGTTATTAGCCTATAAATGTATTTGATAAAATCAGGACCAGTTACAATACAAGTGTTAACAGTCTGTCGCTGTTAATGGCATCTACAAAATAGAGTGCGATGTTGATACTCAGCTATAGGTATATTAACCACTAGAAAATATAAAACATTTGGTTTAAAATTGTTCGCAAGTTTGAGTGAGTAATTCATTTGGAGTAAAAGCTTTTGACGCGACGCGTACGGATCTCACGCAGCGCCCGGCCCCCCGTGTGACAGCCATGTTGTCCATCTCCAACGCGTCCTCTGTCAAGCCAACTGCAAAAACTGCACTTTCACACGGAAATACACAAAATTTTTTCAACATTACACACATATATAACTTCTAACGTTTCAAAGTACCAAATAGGATCCGAATAAATAAAAAATACAAGTTAAAGAAAATAGAAGGAATCTATCACATTTTCCCAACTTCAGCTTTCACAAATTAAAAGTAATGATCGTGAATTATTAGATCAGTGTTGTAAAATTGTCAGTCACTACAACTCAAAGCATTTATGCACCCGAAAATTAAGAAGCCCGGAGAAAACATCCCATGACTGACTTTTCAAAATTGAACATATTTTTTAAACAACAATATTTGCAAATATGTCTAATGTAATTTAATTACTGAAAAAGTATTGTGGCTTACTTAACTTTTCTCCCAGCTGCCTGGTGTTTTAAACATTATGCGTCGAAAAAGTCGTTATTAATTTGGAGCTTAAAACGTTCATAAGCATTTTTTGTAACCAACGGTATCTCTTTTGTAGCCCGAAAGTGGTTTTATTGTGAATTTCCGGGCGGAAGTGTCTTAGTGGAGTCGGCGCACTCGACGGCTGTAGCTCCCCCAAATCGCCTTATGCTGCTCAGACCACAGCGGGCTTCATGAGTGTCTGTGGGAATTTCTGCGCCAAAAAACCCAGAAGGAGACATTATCTGGGCTAAAACAGACCCCCTGCTGTGAAAACTCGGGATCATTTTGGACAAACGGTGGATTATTTGACGTAAAAAGGCATATTTCGTGTCTTGGTGAGTTGCCTCTCCCAAAAAAGATGAGCCCTCCGCAAGTTTGATGCAATAGCGGATATCCCCTCGTGTTCGCCTGATTCATTTTACCTCGCTAAAAATACCACCGGGCGCAGATTAAGCCGTGTACAATTACCTAAAACGCTCAGGTCAACGCGGAGCAGTTCACTGTCCTAGTTTTATCAACGTAAATGTCATTTTTAGGCATTTTTAACCCCGCGAAAGGCAATATTCGTGGTGTTTCAAACTTCCCTGAGAGCGCGATGCTAAGTGTGTACCGTTATACAGACTACACCCACTGCTAGCCCAATAAGAACGAAATTGTACCTATTTCTCAATGAAATAAACGCCATTTACGGTCAACATAACGTGAAGCGGTTATAAACGAATCACTTGGCAATTTGTAAGTTTATTTTTCTTATGTTGGTCACAATTTTTAGCCTACTTTGATGAAAAATGGCATTATTTGTGGTGCTAACTATCGGCGGCAAACGAGCTAATCGCCACAAGCTACAAGTGGTTTTCATCTTTATCTTCGTAATGTTTTGGTAAATCTTATTAGATTTCCCCCATATTTGGCAAAATCTCTCTAAACCCAATCTTTAATTTCTATCCATTCAAACTTTATATTTTGGCTCAATAAATTGCCTTATAAGTGGAGGGATTACAAGTACAGCTCTCCCATGGAGGATATTGTCGTGTTTCATCTCAATAATAAATAGTATTTTTATTAGTCCGTCTTTGCAGTTAATCTAGAAATGTTGACCAAGATTTTAAATGAGGAAGGACCCATTGAGGCTTCAAACAGTCGAATGTTAATATCTTGATTTGAAGGACACTTTCTGCTTTTTTCGCCGTGTTCTAGATATTATGACTATTTTTTTATTACTATTCAAGCTATGTGCATTTTCTGATCGAAACTGAACAACAGCAGACCATGTTTTCTACCCTGGCATCATGCTTAAATTGAGCTTAGAGATAAAAATTTTGCATTTCTGACCCGTTTTGCATATTTATTAACCCTGCTTCAGTTTTATAGCATTAACATTTGAATCAGCTGGTTCTGGCTTACTTAATTTATCATTATGTTTCCCTACTATTTATGATATTCTGCAAATAAGCGAGATTATGATTCAAACTTGGTCCTTCATAGATATCTAAAAGTTTATATTCTTTAGTGAGGTGGGTGGTGTATCGTTAACAAGTCAAAAATATTAGTTTAAACATGCAAAAGTTGATCATCAAGAAGAATGTAGCCTTCCAAACAAGGGTAAAAAGTCATATTCTAGCATGTCTATTCACTGTTGTGATTCTTGAACCTCAACCAACATTTGGAGACATGGAGCACATTTCTCAAGGATTGAATAAAAAAAAAAATACACATACACATCCATCGCCCACCTGCCTTTTAACCTTTAATGTGTTTGTTATATTTAGTTTCTCATGACTCATTAGAAATCTCTTGAATACTTTGGCGTGTTGTCATGTTGTTTGCCTTCTGACAGCCTGAACAGTAGTATTTACCCGCCCCCTGCTCCTGTCACTTCCTCCGAACACGCTGTAAACCAGGAATGTGTTTCAGGAGGTAATTAAACCCCAAAAGTGTCTGTTAAACTCTGTGTTTGACAAGACAGGCCTGAATTATGGACGCACGGAGTCTGAGTGTGGGCCATCGGCTCGCACATAAATAACACGGGCGTCCAGAAACACAGGAGGCTAATTCTTTACAGCTGAGCCAGAAGCTTCAATGTGTGGAGGAAGCTGGGATAAGTGGGATAGTTCTGGTTTAATTCTGGTTTAAGTCTCAGTTTTTATGATACGACTTGATTTAATCTTGGTTGTGAACTGACAGCCAGAAATGGAGCCAGCGTTGCCTTTTTGATTTGGTGAGACCCTTATTGTTAAGTCCAGTTAGTCTCTACTTTAGTTCTGGATTCTCCCACTTTAGACCTGGTGTAGTATTGGTATGTAGTATTTGACCTCATTTTAATCCTTGGATCTCCTTTAGAACGAAGGTCTTAAATTTCTTAGTCTAGGACTGGATGATATGGAAAAAATGGTAATTGTGATTTTTTTTTTTTTTCTTCATATTGGTCGCTAGGTTTTGATTAAATTTGATTCGGACTTTTAAAAAAACAAAATACTGTTTTTTTTTTAGTACTAATTGGTGAAAATTCACTATACATGCTTTTTAATCTGCCATTTAACACATAAAATCAACTTTCCTCTTCCAAAATCTACCCTCTATTCTAAGTCACATGTTTTATTGACAGAATTGGATGTAATTGACGATTAGACGTCACTGATTTAATCGATCTTTCGCTTAATTTCCCGGTAGTAATTTAGTCCTAGAAGACTTTGTTTCGCTCTGGTTTCTCTTTCCTCATTTAGTTTTTGAAGAAGTCCCTGTTTTAGTCCTGGTTTATCCTTAGTTGAGTCCCTTTAGTTCATAATTTAGACTCTTCTTTTAGTTCTTGTTTAATCACAGTTACAAACTAGTTTAGAACTATATGTAATTAGTTAGTTTGTTCAGTTAGTTGCTTTATCCTTTACTGTTAAAGTTCTGGTTTTGTCGATCTTCAGGACCCAGATGAGTGTAGGGCTGTAAAGAATCTCTTGGTCGACTAAAGGCCAGCCCTATCGACCGATTAATCGACTAAAAGGCAAAAATATATAAAAACTGTAAAGTATTTCCATTTATCTAAACCAAACTGCAGTCAAAAGAACACAACTGTAGAGGAATTCATGCAAAAACAACTATTTATACCGAAGACTGTATTTATACGTTAAGACTCCAAAATCTTCAGCTAATTCACTTCATATCTTCTTGTTTTTGCCGTATAAATCATTTTCTAATAATGTAATATTAATAAAATGATTAGTTTACTAATACAAATCTTGGTCGACTAAGATACCATCAACTGACTAAACAACTATAAAATATATATATATAGGACTACAGCCCTAGATGAGTGAGTCCCAGGTTTAGTCCTACTAAACCTTAGGCTTAGTGCTAATGTAGTTGGAATATTTTGCCCTGGTTTAGTCACTGATTTAGTCGGGAGTTTAGTCAATGGTTGAGTCCTTGGTTTAATTCTGGTTCAATACACCTTGTTCCTCCGTGTACCTGTTGCTTATCTGACCCGGGTCTAAACCCAGAGTGTGCCTTATCTCATCTTGGCCCAGTCCGCTGGTTCATGCCCACAGCTCAGACTGCTCTTAGATACCACTGGTTATCTCCGGGTGAAATTTACACAGGTGCACAGGAGGAAAACGTATGTGACAAACTGTTATTTTCTTTAAAAACAGCCCAAAGAGAGAATGTGTCAAATGTGCAGTATAATCTTGATTAGTAGTAGTAATTTTGACAAAAGTATCTTTGCCATCATAAATGTGCGTAAAATTTCCCTGTAAATGTCTTGGTTGAGGTTGAAGTATTATACAAAAAATGAATGGACCTTAAGATTAAACACAAGAGAGCACAAATCTCACTACAGGTTTCTGCCGTTTTGAATCTGCTACTTTTAAATTTGTTTATTTAAAAGTAATATTTTGTATCTTTAATGCATGTCAATCTATGGCCCAGTTCTTATTTGTTGCAAACACTTGCAGTTTGATATTTCACAAAAGTTTGAATGTTTTAGGTTTTTTGTGGTA
This sequence comes from Rhinogobius similis, assembly GCA_019453435.1. Lineage (NCBI taxonomy): Eukaryota > Metazoa > Chordata > Actinopteri > Gobiiformes > Gobiidae > Rhinogobius > Rhinogobius similis. The sequence continues at coordinate 34,334,942 of CM033620.1, read as the reverse complement.
AACTGAAAGTCTCTTGGTTCAGTTCAGTTTTACAGAGCTCCTCTCTCTGATATTTCCTGTCTCTCTCCTGACTCATCACTTCACTGTTTGGATTCTCTCCTTTCTCTTTCCCTTCGTCTTTCTCTTTTTCTCTCTTTCTCACTCTCTCCCTCTTCTTACTTTCAGACCGCAGTAACGCCCAAATGTGCAGCTTTAGTGAAACCTTTCTGTTAGGGAACTCCTTATAAAGCATTCACATAGCTTTACAGTATTTACTTCTATTCCAGGTTATTTAGACAGGGTAGGGCTGCAGTGATTAATTGCTTATAAAAATAATCGTGGTTGTATTTTGATAATTATTATTGTTATCTGGACTATACAGACTATAAAACGCATCCTTTTTTTTACAGTGAAAGAAAGTTAAATCAAAATTTGTATTCTTATGTAGAAGCCGTCAGTCACCATATTTCAGTCTTTAATTGGTTAAACATATATTAAAAGTCCGATGTACAATAGAAAAATAATCGTTGGTATACCACAGCATGATGTTAGACTACTGGGTTGGGTATTTTATAATGCATAACAAAAACAAGGGAATTTTCAACTGTAAGAAGTGTCTGCATTGCTCCTTTGTTATGCCCTGCTTCACTGTGGAGAGATTTGGGGAAATACAAGAGCAATTCAGGGCAAAATGAGCCTACCGTGATTGTCCATATAGAGGAATATGGATTGAAAGTCTTGCTGCTGTTCCATTCGGGTTATTTTTTGTATTTGTGGCATATTATACCTATATGTTATGACAAAAAGTAGGGCTGGATGATATGGTGATAAAAATTGAATCGTGAGCTCGTCCCTGAGACAATCTGCTATTTTTATAAAATCGTTGTATCGCGATTCACTGTTAATATGTTTAATGCAGCTGTCTGTAACACACTTTTTCTCCTGTTGTTTAGCCTCTGAAGCCTCTGAGCAGATGACTTCCTTTACCTCTTATAGGCCAGGGCTGCACAATTAAACAAAATTGACATAAAAACACGATTTTAATGGATGCAATTAGCAAATTGCAAAAGCTGCCATTTCTGAAGTGCAATAATTTAATTTCTTCCACAAACAACAAAATGTCTTGCTTTGATTTGAATAAAAACTGCTTACACTGTAGCTTGTATTTGTACAAACATGTTCTGATACAAGCGACAAAAGCACGACCAAAAGTGATTAAAAATGTGTTCAAAAGTGACAAAAACGCATCTACAAACAAGAAAACACCACTCAATGCACTAAAAAGTGTCAGAAATGCGTTTAAATGTTACTAAAAGTGACAAGTGTGTTTTAAAATGTGAATTTCAATAGAATCCTATTATTAAAACATAAATTGCAGATCTAATCACACTTGTCAGAAAAATCATAATTCGATATTTGTCCTAAATTGTGCAGCTCTATTAAAGGCAATAGAAAAATACAAAGTGAACATGAATCATGATAAAATTGAAATTGTGATCTGGCCCCAAGAAAATCGTTAATTTTTTTGCCATTTTCGCCCAGATGTAACAAAAAGTTTGTTTCGACTCAGGAAAGTAAATGAGCTCTGTCAATACCGTCTGCAATCTATCCCCACACAATGGCATTTTAATACCGTAGTATTCACCTCATTCTGGAAGTTGCCATACGCGCCGCCGTCTTGTTTCCGTTGTATTGTTTTAAATGGAGCAGACGAGCTCAACAGAAAATAAGTTCTACACGGACTAAAAAGCCGTTTTCAGACTGACCAGGAAATCTGTGCCTTGTTGACTTGTTGCGCGTGTTCATTAAACATTTTGCACAAATCAATCTACTTTATGTAACATTTTAGCAAGACTTTTCCCTTGTTCGTCATTAGCTTTAACAGAGTTCTCGTCAAACGGAAGTGCGTTTACAACAAAAATGCGTATCTGTGGCAAAAAACGGCAAAAGTGGGCGGGGCAGAATAAGGTGAATACCTCAACACCGGTTATCGTCCCATCCCTAGCTCCAGCCCTATAAGGCAGGAATGGCTTGTATGATTAATATGGCTGCAACAATACTGTGCAATAGTCAATCTCCATCAGACAGAAATTTTCTGTTTTAAAATGAAAAAGTATAAACATTATTTATTTTTCTAATTTAGCCTTGATTTGGTCTCGGTTTTGTCTCTTTTTAAGTTTTTCTTTTGGTGCAGATTGACTGATACATAAAGGCATGTACATATTTGTTTAAGTTTATCTTAAATTATTGTTGTTCTTCCAGACAGAGGGTGAGGTGTTTGGAGTCCAGGCTGAGGGGGAGGTCTGCACCCTCTGTTCCCACGGTTCTTCTGCAGCTGTGAGGAGGAGGAGAGGAAGCCACCATGCCCAAACCGGTAAGAATCTACTATAGGACATCGCCATGATGTTGTTGAGTGACTGCGCAGTCAGCTGGTGTGTTCAATATATCCAGCTTTAATCTAATTGCTTATGTTCTCCCTTGTGTCTGTGTTGGTCTTCTTGGGTGCTATGGTCCCCGCAAAAACAGTGGCCCATTGACAGGTCAAACCAAGAGACAAGGATGGGTCATCTCCTCTTCCTCTCCTCTCTCCCCCTTCCTTCCTTCTCTTCCTTCTTTCCCTTGTTTCTTCTCTCTCCCCTTCTCAGTCTCACAGTAGTCTCTTTGTCCCCCTCTGGGCTGAGTGCAGGCTCCTGGTGGTAGCAGCGTTGCAAACATTTGATACGGACTCCACACTTGCCTCTTTCACACAAACACTTCAACTTTCAGATGAGCACAAACGTCCCACAAACGTCCCACAAACGTCCCACAAACGTCCCACAAACGTCCCACAAACGTCCCACAAACGTCCCACAAACGTCCCACAAACGTCCCACAAACGTCCCACAAACGTCCCACAAACGTCCCACAAACGTCCCACAAACGTCCCACAAATGTCCCACAAACATGTTGTGAAGAAAGCAACCAGAGCAACTGAACTCAATCAAAAAGAAGCAGGGAAATGTTTTTAAGAATATGTTCTATAGAAGAACTTTTAGCAACACTACTGTGGGTCTGTAAGTGTTTTGTTGCTTAGTTGATTATACATAATTAATGGACAATAACAGAAAGGAGAAGACAGAGTTTTGTGGAACTTTTGGAAAGTTGTAATTGAGCGAACTTACGCAATTTCATGATCTTTTGTGTGTGTGTCAGTTATATGATTAGATTATGGAAATACTACCCCTGTTTAGTCAGCTAATTGATGCAATGGGCAGGTGTTTGGTCAACCACAGCCAACTGCTGCTACTACATGTGGCAATGCTTTCTAACATGTTTCACTGGTGTTACTCGCATGTGGTCGAGTGTTTGTCAGTCGTCAAAACAACCGTGGTTTTTCATAGTGTGTGATGTTTGGAGGTTGACGATAACTCTCCCGTTGAAAATACAAAGTACATTTACAGGAATTACAAAACAAAGCCCACATGCCCTTTTTATTCAGAATGAGTTTGTTTGGTTTTAGCAGATGGTGGAGCTATAGGTTTGCTTTTGATTGTTACTAACTTGCCTTTTTATGAATACAAATGATTGGAATAAACTTTAGAAAACTACATAACAAAATGTCCACATGCTCAATGCTAATTTATAACACTGCTCTGTGTGTAAGTGTATTATTTGTCTGATTTCTGAACTTCTGAATGATTTATATCTTAGGGCTGGGACAATACATCGTTTTGCAATATATTGTTATTAGGTCTTGTTGTATCGTATCGTATTGTATTAAAAATATGTGTCTGGATACGCAAAGGACATATAATTCCACAGTTGTAGTAGCTAAGTTTCCATTGCGCTTTTACACAAAACTATCAATCTGCTCCAAATGCCGAAAAACACACTTTTGCATTAAGGGTGTTTCCATTAAATTATGACTTTGAACAGGTGGTCAGATCTGACACAGATGTAGTTATTGTGATCAGATGGAAGAAATGTTCAGAGTGAGTCTGGTGATGATTTTAGGTTTTTAAACGGCAAAAGATTCTAGGATAAGAGATGTCAACAATCATCTACGTCACACATTGAAGGAGTTCAGAACACAGTGTTGGAGAGGGAGAGGATTTACAATCGAGTATTCATCAAACAAACGTGAATCAAGCTAGATGCTACTCCAGGTATGTTTTTGATTACGGAACAATATTAGAACATGGATAAAAGCTCAACAAATCAATTTTGTATAATATTTGTTCTTTAATATTAGCTTTGGTATTGATTGATTGAAAAAGGGAAGAAAGCTTTTGTGCCAACCTCAGCCTTTAATGGCCATTTTACAAACTGATTCACAGTTAGTTTCTAACATTTAAAAAGTTGTGCATTGTAATTCATTGAGTGGAAGTACTGCAGTTCCTAATAATATTGTAGTATATTTTTTATTTATTATCGGTAAAGTATCGCAACACTTAATATCGAATCACGATATATCCTATATCGCTTCATAGTAAATACAGTATGAGTGGAACGATATGCTTTTGTCATTATACAATCATGATACATAGTAGGGGTGTTGAAAAATCAATTCCTAAAAGGACTCCTAAAATTCTATGTCTTCAAGATTCTGGCTCAATTCCAAATTCTCAAAAATCTATTCCCCTTAAACACGCATTTCACATCGTCGGTAAAAATGGTAAAGGTCCCTGTGTATTAAACTCATTTAAAGTATTAAACATTACTCATGAGATTACTCTGTGGGTGTGTGTAAGTATTTCAATCTTGCGAGATCTCGAGCCACCCCTGCTTCGTAATAATCATAGAAAGTTCATTTCTACTACTTAACTAAGTTGAGTTTACTAGTTCACTAAATATAAATGTATCAGTCATATTCTTCTCTACCTCCATAATTATGTGCCATTGTTTTCAGTGTTAAACTGCTTAAAATACTGCTCAAGAATCACGAAAGTAGAACAATGAACACTGTACACCCCGAAAATGCAATGTTTAGTGCTGTCAGTACTATACCTACACTGGACCCAAACCCTCGTCTCTTTCTGGGCTGCGCTGTGTAGCTCTGCCTCTGATCTAAAATTCTTTCTATTAGATCCTATTGGTAATGGGCACCTGGGAGCCCCCCCCAACACTGTACTGACCCCATGGAACAGCCTCATGACTGTGTAAACATGACTAGATCCACATCCGCTTCTGTGATTTTGTCACAGCAGGACGTCATAAAGTCTGTTTGTGCCGTTAGTGGAGTTTAGCTCCACAGTTGGCCTCCGACTGTAACTAATCATTTATTCCGACTGAATATGGTCTTTGTGATAGACCTCTTTTCCACCTCATATTAGAATCTCTTCATTCTGCAGAGATAGTGATTTATTATTCAATTTGTCGTCAACCTTTTCATTGTCAATAGTTGATAACCTGATAAGTCCCCTTATGCTCTGGTTCAGCTGCAACTTGAAACAACTCAGGGCCTCAGGGCTCCTCTGTGAAGGAGATCTGGAGCAATTCTAAACTTTCCTAAATGCAGGTTAAATGTCTTTTGGCGTGGCTAGGCTAAAGTAACATGCTTTGGTGTTTCTGGGGGCTAACTTGTCCTAAATAGGAAATTGATCCCTTTTAGTATTTAGCTCATTGGTACTAACTGCTCCTGCTAAATGAAACAACTACTATTGATCCAGCTGCTAGTGTTCTATGTGCTCAAACTGACATCCCGTGGTTTTAGTTTAGAACTTAAACAAAAGTGTAAACCAGGTCTAAACTAGAGCTAGACCTATACAAGGGCCAAGATTTGCACTTTTTAACAGATGCATACATAAAATACTTGGTCATTGTAAACAACCTGCCAATTCACTTCACTTTTGTGTACAATGATCTATAGTACCATCTCTAAATCAGAGTTCAGAGGGCACACTGATGATGTCACCAAGATCGATTATCTTGGTGACATCCTTATCCACAACATTGTTGTCATCGTCGTCTATGAGCAGTAACTAAGTTTATAGTAATTTTAGATCACATAGTTCATGTAAGATTAGAATATCAGAATATTGTCAGTTTATGGGCCATTGTTTGCTCGGGACCTGAGGTTACATTAACCGAGAATTATCCATCATTGACTGATTATTTTACGTTTTGATGTAAAATTCTGAAGGCATTCTGTCATTTTGACAGGTTGAAAATCAAACTATTGCCCTTAGTTTTACATCAATATAACTTGAACAAACTTCAAATAAAACACTGATTTTTCAGCTTGTCCCGCTGTTTTCTTTGACGTATTGGGCTGAGACTGAACTAAAACCGGACTTTTTTCAGCGCGTCTCAGCCTCTACAGCCTCAGCACAGAGCAGCTTCACTTTTCTCTCTCCAGAATTCAGCCTTTCAGTGCTGGTGATTCTGACTCAAGAAATGTGCAGCATAACAGGCAGAAAGTGCGCTTAGATCATAAAAGCATAAAGAACAGGACAGAGGAGTGTGGAAGTCTGGAAGTGAAACACTGAGCGGGCGCGTGCATATGTCGTACATGTGGGTGTGTGCTGCAGTCAGATACGTGAATGTGATGTTTGACTATTGTCCTGCTTTACTTCATTGGGTTACTTAACTAAGTTCATTCAAGAACCTCCATGAAGTTAGCCCCCATCAGACGCTCAGAGGAGTGCGGCAGAGGAGTAGACGGACGAGCAGGTGGATGCATGTGTCTGTGCACGCTGCAGACGCCTGGTACTGAGCTATGACCACTGTGTTTTAAGGAGGACACACAAATAAATTCTTGCATCTATAACAAAGAAATGTGACTTTATAGGAAGGAAGGATTTATTGCTATTGCCTTTAAAAGCCCCAGACGCTCTGTGTGTACCTGTCACACATGTGCAGTAAAAATATAATGATTCATGACGGATTTTTTGGGACCCTGTCCGTCATAATTATGACGGACTGGAATTATCTCTAGCATAAACTCTGCCTGGGACTCTTGAAAATGGCATGGGTCTGAACCCGGTCTGTAGAGTTGCAGTTGCAGGAGCCTCTTGGAACTGTGTGTTAATCTGTCTGACAGCTGCTGAGATTAAAGCTGACGCGCCTCTAACCGGCTTAGACCCAACAACTGCTGCAAGTTAACTACACACTTTATATCCACACACAAACACACTAGTGTATAAGACTCTGGACACACATTATTTATGAAGTAAATTAGAGTTCAACACACAGAGACTGGACATGTAATGAAGCCAATGGCTAACACACACATAAACACATAAAAAATGATTCAATGTACAGTTACATACAGTTACATACAATTAACCAAACTGAATATAAACCCAACCATAAGACCATGCATTTAAAGCTAGCTTCAATGTACAACGAATCAATCAACTCACAAAATGTAACACAAGAGTCTACATGAGGCTCCGACAACCACAGAAAAGGGCAACCGTCTGGAAACAGATGCTGCCTGCACCGTGCAAAGGACAGAGCAGGGACTGTATCACAATCAAATCAAAGTCAATTTTAACGTTTAATTTGCAATAATAATAATAATAAAGTGCAATAATTTCTTCTGCAAACAATAAAATATTAAGTTCATATCAAGACTAGGACTAAATCATCTGTAACTGGATCTGGGACTAAATGGAAACTATACCAGGACTAAACTTTGGTTGTGAAGAATACATTTTCTAGTTTAGTTACTCTTTGACACAAACGCCTCATATTTTTTCCATGTGTTAAATTAGCTTCTGTTAGCACGTCTGTGTGTTAGCAAGAAAGCTCTGCATTTGAACTTGAGAATGACAGGAAGAGAGTTTCTACATGAGATGAGGTTCAACATAAGTTTCCTTTTTTTGTTGCTGGGACAACCCACTGCGTCAGTTTGAGCGTCCTCCATTTCCACCTCATCTTCTGATTATCTTTAATACATTTTTAAGGTAAAAAAAAGTCTAGATGGAGAATAGTGCATTATTGATTGTTCTTTTTTGATTGATTTCTTTGTTGATTTAATGATGCTGGTGTTTTTGTTATAAAACGGCCTGTGTTTCAGTCGGTACAGTCTAGATATGATGATTGAAATATAGTTGACTAAAGAATTCTTTGTCAACAAGACTTGAGCTCACAATTCTTACTCAAATCTCAAGATAACTCATTCCATACTTTCTCCTTTCTGCTGTTGTGAATATAAATATTTAGTCAAATTTAGTTTAGTACAAATTTTGGTTAATTAACTGAACAACTAAAGGTCTACAGCCCTCATCAATGATTATTTTAGTAGCTCACAATTATCCTGATTAATCGTTACTTATCACTCTTCCTTCTGCTCTCTCCTTCCTCTCTTTAGTCTGTTTGTCTGCTACAGGGAGGATTAATGGCCTTCTGCTCTTTCGTCTGAGGTTACTTGCCCTTTATTGACCCAGGAAATTCCCTGCAATGACTGAACTAGAACAGGACTGAAACAAGAAGTCCTGTCGCAATAATTACTAAATCGACTTAAAGTTCAATCAGGGCTGGGTGATTCACCTTATTCCGGAAGTTGTCGAGGGCGCCGCCATCTTTTTTCCATTGTATTAGTTCACATGGGGCAGACCAGCTCGACAGAAAATAAATTCCACACAGACTAAAAAGCCGTTTTCAGGCCGCCCAGGAAATCGGTGCATTGCTGACTTGTTGTTATTTTTCTATTGCCTTTACTAGAGCTGCACGATTTGTGATTTATGTTTTAATAATGGGATTCTATTCAAATTCACTTTTTAAACACCCTCGCTTTTATAGTCCCATTTTTGTCACTTTCAGTTGTGTTTGTCATATTTAAACGTGTCTTTGTCACTTTTAGTTGCATCTTTTTTGGTGCATTTTGTGTTTGTTGTTTTGTTGGTGCATTTTTGTCACTTTTGAACACATTTTGTTAGCTTTTGGTCGTGCTTTTGTTGCTTGTTTCAGAACATGTACAAATCCAAACTACAGTGTAAGCCGTTTTATTCAAATCGAAGCAACACATTTTGTTGTTTGTGGAAGAAATGATTGCACTTCAAACATTGCAGCCTTTGCAATTTACTAATTGCATCCATTAATAGTGTCAATTTTGTTTTAATTGTGCTGCATTAAAGAGAAAAACAGTGAATCACAATACCACAATTTCACAGAAATGGCAGATTGTCACAGGGACGAGCTCACGATTTGATTTGTATCACCATATCCTCCAGCCCTACGTTCAGTACAGAATCATGTCGACCTGAGTGTGTTTACATGCGCAAGAATAATCCGGTTATTGAGACATATCCCGGTTCACATGCGCTCAGAGAAACCAGGATAGCCATGTACTGTTTACATGTGGACTTAGAGTATTCAGGATATTCAGAGTGGTAACTATGGCAACTCTGGCACAGACATGGCAAGGAGCCAAACATATTAGTAATTTGCTAATGTATGACTTTTTTCATGTTTCTAACAACAAAAGGACAAGATGCATTCAAAAAAGAACATGAGACTGAAGAATGCAGTCACAACTTACAGTATAAGGTGTTTCAACAGTTTAAACAGTAGGAAAATACATCAGAGACCCACACTTTCAGTTCATACTGGATACTATGCGAACATTCCTGTGACAATAACCCGGTTTCTCATAACCAGGATACTGTCATAACCGGGTTATTGAAATCAGAATACTGTGTTTACATGGACACTCATAAAACCAGGATACCCGATCATACCTGGGTTATTTGTCCGCATGTAAACATACTCAATCAGAACAAGTCAGCTCAACTTTGAAACTAGCAGCTATTATTTTATGGCCTGCGCTTGGCCTCATCACAACCGCAAAAGGCATCTAAGTTTAAGTGGGGATTGTAGTAAAAGTTTTAATCCAGTGCGTATGTTACAGTAGTAGTAGTACTTTAAATACTCGTTTCTGCTTAGCTCCTGTAGCCTCCAGAACAAAGAGAAGTGAATCCAGAGAAAGGCCCGGATCAGGTTCAGGAAACTTGACCTGAGTGTTATTATGGACCGTCCATGTAACTACTGCAGGATCTGACTGTTATTGTGGGTCGTCAGAATACTGCAGACAACTTCCATAACCACTGCAGGACAGAATTATTATTCAACTGCCACTAATACTACAGCTGCTATACATTAACTATAGCTACTATTAATTACAATTTTAAAAATATATACACATTTATATATATGACATACATACATACATACATACATACATACATACATACATACATACATACATACATACATACATACATACATACATACATACAATTCAAATTTGATATTTAAAAGGCAAAAAGTGATATTTCTGAACATGTCACATATGGTTAAACCTTTTAACACATTTTTTTGGATTGACATAATGTCTGATTATCGTTATTGGGATACCAAAAAAAAAAAAATCTTTTTTGTCAATGTCGACCACCATTAATTATGACAGCAGGTCCATCTTTTTGTGGAAAGCAAAACACCCTCCATAAAAGTCAACAGTAGGGCCACAGTAAATGATCAGAATAATTAAGGTAATTAAAATAATCTTGGACTATTTTATAATTGTTAATTATCGGAAGAATATTATTTATCATATTGTTATTAGCCTTTAAACATGCTCTTTATTAAATAAATAATAATTATTATTTATTTATTTACATTTTCCATCTCATATTTTGAAAGAAAAAAAAAAGATTTTAAACTGAAAACAATCAGAGTGAGAGGATTTTCTAATGACTATTCCTCAAAACAGCGTGAATGCAGCTGAATGCAACTTCAGGTATGTGTTTGAACATTGTTAGAACATGGTTAAAAGCTCAAAAATCACTGTAGCAGAATATCTGTCCTTTAATAGACTTTAATAGAAAAAGTTTTATAGCAAAGATCACAGTGACCTTATTAAATCCAAATGGCAAAACAAAGTAAAAAATGTTAATGAATAATACACTTTACCGCTACCTTTACTCTCTCTAGAATACCTTCGTCTGGGGAAAAATGCATTTTGCCAAAAGAAGAAATCTAAATGTACAATAGGATTAATCGTTTGAATAGTCAACTGCTAAAATCGTTAGATGCAGCTTGTACACAGTGAATAAAATGTGTCAAACTCTGAGTGAAAGTGTCTCATGTTAAATGAATGAGTTTAGCGATGAGCTGCAAACTCCATGTTTTATTCATGTGTGGAGATTATCACTGGACAGGGATTAAACGGGGGAGTAGAACGATGGAGAATAAAATGGGGGCTGCAATTAATCAAATTTTAATCGAATCAACATCAAAACGTTTCAAATTATCATCTTGGGTCTTGTTAATGCACAAGTCCACAGCCAATCCTACGTCAGTAAAAGCATGTGACTTGGAGGAAGAAATGGATAGGAAGAAAACATAAGAATTTTTTGTGTGTTAAAAGTCTGTATATTCAGGAACATAACATTTTTTATATGTTTTGATAAAATTGAGTTGTGGTTGATCATTATGAGAAATGAGAGCGGGTGAGAGGTTGGTTATGTCATTGCACCTTTGTAGATTTTGACTTCCTGTGTGACTCCGCCCTCTCTCCTCTCACTTCCTGTTTGTGGTCAGCTCTTTCTGCTTTTTTTCTGCTCTTTCTGCTCCTCTCGCCTGCTCTGAGTTTCTTTGCACACTGTTTGTATAAGTCAAAGTGCTGTTCAAAAACTTAGTTAAACTTTATGAATACATATCATCTAGTGGAGGGAGATGTATTTAAAATGGATAATAAAAAACGGGACTGCAGCAATTCATTTGAATGTTTGTCAATATTTGTTTTAGTTAGACTGCTAAAATAATTGACTATTTTAAATGTTGTTAATCATTATCTAGACTGACTTTTTTAAATACACTTTTTATCCTATCCTAGTCTAGAAACATTTAGTCACTAAATAAATGTATTTCAGAAACCTCAATTTACAATATAAATCATCATTTGACTAGTCAACTAATAATGAAAAAAGTATAAAAAACAGGTGAATTCCAAACAAGTGAATGAAGTGATTTCTGAACTTTTGTGTTTGAGTCCATTAACTTTTTGTGTGATACTTGAATCTCACACAAGACATTTAATAGCGTTACCAGACAGGATCTTTTTGTTGAATATTTCTCGGGCAAAATAATGAAGTTAATGTACAGTCACATTTTCATGGTTGGTTCTTAACAAGGTTCAAAGTAGACAACAAGAAATGGAAGTGAGACAAAAAAAAAAAGTTTGCGTAAACATTGTATTGAAAACAACAATTAAACTGAAATAGACTGTTCTGCAGCTGATCAATTGTTTAGGGCCACATGCCTTTAAAAGCCCAAATCTGTGCAAAAATGCGGATTCAGTGTCATTTTCTGTCAGGTATTCACACTGTCATGACGTTCTGATGGCGAAGGCAAAAAACGCTCTCTTTTTGAAAGTGGTCGGGTTGTTGAGCTGCATAAGCAGGGCCTCTCAGCACCATCGCTGCTGAGGAGGGACGCAATAAGACAGGCATTTTCAGAGATCCTGAGGGTTATGGAACAAAAAATGTCAAGTGGAAGACTCAAAAAATGACACCAGCATTGAGCCGGAGGATCTGATTGGGTGTCCGTCAAGACGCTGGACGATCCTTGACCCAAATTAAGGCTGTTACTGGTGCCGAATGCAGCCCAATAACCATCAGACGCATCTGACACTGAAGGACTTCAAAACAAAAAACTTCTTCAAAGGCCTCGTCTCCTTGAACGCCACAGAAAAGTCGCTTGGAATTTACAAGAGAGCACAAAGGTGTGGTTAGATCTTGTCCTAAACTTTTGATCAGCTGCAGAGCAGCCTATTTCAGTTTCAATTATTGTTTTCAATGAAATGTCTTTTTTTGTCTTTCTTGTTGCTTACTGAAGCTCTACTTGGAACCTAATAAAGGTCCAACCATGAAAATGTGACTGTATATAAAAAAATGGATAATATTGCAATTGTTTTGGAGATATGCAAAATTAGAATACCGATTTGTATCTACAGTTAAAGGTATTTAAAACCTCAAAGAGATTAAAAATGAACTGAACAGAAATGTCAAGCATAATCTTCCAAATAAGGGTATGAATCGATATTTCTACTGTTTTTTGATCAATTCATATTCTTTGCTATAACTGAACCTCAACCAAGACATTTACAGGCACATTTTAGCACATTCCTGATGCATTGTGAAAATATGATCATTAAGATGGAGGGAAAAAAAGTCAAGCTGTTCATTTTTGTCAGTATTGCTCACCCCTAAATTCAAGTTGTCATTTTGATTTAATTTCAAATAAAATATTCATCTGTCTAACTGTTGCTTCTCTTGTGTCTTGCAGATTAATGTGCGCGTCACCACCATGGACGCAGAGCTGGAATTTGCCATCCAGCCCAACACCACCGGCAAGCAGCTGTTTGACCAGGTACGACCCACACACAGACCCGCACCACACTCCAGTTCTTTATTGACTTTTGGGCTTCTTTTTTTTGGGAAGTTGCTGGAAAACTTTGACAGTCGCAGGTTGTGTTTTTGGGGTCTCTAAATGTGATTAGTGTTAGTAGCAGTAGTGCCGTATTTAGAACATTTTAAAAACAACATATTCGAGCAAAGTGCAGTGCACAAAGTAAAACATGAGACAAAAGGGCACCAAAAGAGAAAATGGGGGGAAAAAATGAAATTTGTCAACCCAAAACAAGTATTAGTATCAAACAACACGGACCCGCGTGTCATGCAGTTTTGATGCATGTTAACATTTAACCAGAGCGCTTTTGCACATTGAGACTTTGAGTCGATTTAATCGTTGCAGTCCTAATCGACCATGTTTGAGTCAAAGATTGTATTAAATATTGATGTTTTTGTATCTGTGTTCAGGTGGTGAAGACGGTGGGCCTGAGGGAGGTGTGGTTCTTTGGACTTCAGTACGTAGACAGTAAAGGCTACATTACATGGCTCAAACTCAACAAAAAGGTTTGTCTTTGCTTTACACTTTATACATAGACTTTACAATCTATTACTTTTAGAAAAATCTTACTACTTCTTCTCATTAGGATACTATTTCTATTATATTAACCTGATCCTAGTTTTTGTCCCAGTTTGAGCTCAGTTTAGTTTCGAGTACAGTTCATTTTGACTTCTTCTGGTCCTCCTTTAGCCCCAATTTAGTCCCACTTTTTATTTGTGTGTGTTTTTGGTTTGTACTGCTTAGCCTTGCTTTAGTCCATGTTTAATTACACGCTCATATGTTTTGACAATAGCTCTTTGTCTGGACGTGCCTCTGTGACACAGTGCTGTAATCTCCGCATTCAGACGCGCGAGAAACTGTGCTCTGAGGCTAGTAATTCTTTGTTTTTGTTTCAGGTGACGCAGCAGGACGTGAAGAAGGAAAACCCTCTGCAGTTCAAATTCAGAGCTAAATTTTTCCCCGAAGACGTGTCGGAGGAGCTCATCCAGGAGATCACACAGAGGCTGTTCTTCCTGCAGGTAAAGCTCAGAGCAAGAGGGGCAGACCGGGGTAGAGGGCCAGCTCAAGCCCCCCTGGAGGTCCACAAGAGAAAACCAAAATGATCAGGGAAAACATGTGGATTTTCTATCAGTGACAAGGTCCATTATCCCACCGTATTTATCCAAACACAACATCTGCAGATTAACTACAGGCATTTGACCTGCTCCATCTCAGTTAAAGATGCTCCGTGTAACTTTTCTGGTGGGGATCTGTTCTAGGACCCCTCGAAAAAGAGATGGATCATCTCAAGGGGTTAGCCTTTATCAAATTAATAAAATCTGCCCCCTGCTTCTTTCTACGGAGATATTTGGGCTGTAGCTAATGCATTTTTAATTTTTTTTTTTCATAATACATTTTTAACTGAACAAAGGTTGAATTGTTGTGACTGAAGGCTTCTAGATAGTTATTTACAAATTGTTCATTCTTTTTGACATTTTGAGTTCAATAAGGCCACAACTAGCTACAATTATTCAGATTAATTGTTGCAGCCCTTTGAGATATGATTGTGTTGTCTGGAATGTCCCACAGTATGGCATTGAATGTATCTTTCTAGCAATTATGAAATTATTATTATTTATTTATTATTATTATTTATCTTATTATTTATCTAAAAACGTGCATTCTTACGCCACAGATGGGGAATCCTTCACCTTCTGGCTCATATCTGACTCACACTCACACATGCAAAGTTTAGAGTTTTGGGATGGGAATGCATATTTTCAAGTTGTCTTTTTTAAGATCACAAACTTAACATGGAAACTCCCGTACGTTGCGCATCAAAGTTACAGTGCACATTTAAACACCACAGAGCTACAGGAGGATGGGAGGGCATTTGGTCTAACTCTTGTGTTTTCAGGTGAAGGAGGCGATCTTGAACGACGAGAACTACTGCCCTCCGGAAACAGCGGTGTTGTTGGCGTCTTACGCAGTTCAGGCCAAATACGGAGATTACAGCAAAGACGTCCACAAGCCGGGCTACCTGACGCACGACCGTCTGCTGCCTCAGAGGTGATACTTTAACTGTGTTTGTGTCTGTGCTGGGTAATAAACCTGGTTCATGGTAACTGTCAGATGTAAAATATGTCGACCTGGTTTATGGTTTATACATATGTTTTAATGGGCTGAGCCTGATGAAACAAAATTAGTTAGATGAAATTAGTTTACTTTTTGACAATAGTGGTGCCATTATTCAACCCCAAAGTCATAATTATTGTCAGTTTAAAGTACAGCTGCAACGATTAGTGGAATAATTGTGTCAACAGAGACAGAAATTTCATGAGACCCAAGATTGGGTCCACAAGAGCAAAATTAGATATTGATACAATTTGTAATACATGGTTCAAGTCACAATTTTAACCACATTATGTTATGTTATGGCATGCATTTTTAATATGTATGCCAAGTTAAAGGGGGACATGACACTAAAAAGGTTGGAAACCACTGGTCTAAAGTATCATCCTTCTAAACATTTTAAGTGCAAGGATATATAATCTAAATGCATTCCATTCCCTTCTGAGCAAATGGATTGTTTTGATACCAGTCTAAATTTTAGTTTTTGCATTGTGTTTTGCAGAGTCCTGGAGCAGCACAAACTGACCAAAGAGCAGTGGGAGGACCGGATACAGACGTGGCACGAGGAGCACAGAGGCATGCTCAGGTACAACCGTCTTCTCTTCATATCCACTTTATTATTTACACAAAGGACAGACACACAAAAAAATACTCAAGGCTGTTCAAATAGTCTGTGTCTTCACAAAAAGAGTGAAATGTTTGGGTAAAGTTTTTAAATCCCTTTGTCACTCACAGAAGGGAAGGGCTTAAGAGGTGCATGAGTCAGGTCATGTTTAGTTTAAAAATGATACTCAAGGTTTAGCCACAATTTCTTAACTTCAGGGGAAAATGTCCAGGTATAAGGGACACAATTTTAGCTTTAAACCTAAATGTAAAAGTTGTGTTTTTTCATGATTCTGACTCACACAAATGGAGTCCAACTACTACAAAAATAGGATTAAAATGTGGTTCCATTTTGTTTACCAGAGAGGACTCTATGATGGAGTACCTGAAGATCGCACAGGACCTGGAGATGTACGGAGTCAACTACTTTGAGATCAAGAACAAGAAAGGGACACAGCTGTGGCTCGGAGTGGATGCGCTCGGGCTGAATATCTATGAACACGAGGACAAGTAAGAACTAAACCAGGACTAGAGCAGGGACTGAACCAGAGCTACAGCAGGACAAGACCAGGAGTAGACCTAGAGTAGACACAATGGCACTGAATATCTATGACTTTGTGCTCATAGATATTGAGCATACAAAGACTAAATCAAACCTGGACCAAACCTGGACCAAACCTGGACCAAACCTGGACCAAACCTGGACCAAACCTGGACCAAACCTGGACCAAACCTGGACTAAAACTGGGGACTAGACTGGTACAAAACCAGGACCAGACCGGGGACTATCATGGTGCTTCATTTCCTCTGTTAACTTCCAGAACATTACCTAAACTATCATAAATCAGAATAATAACAAGTTTCTGAAATGGCCACCGTGCTGCCAAGTTCCGTATGTGTTTTCCATCACCGCAGCAAGAGTCCTCAGAAGAGAAATAAAACAGTTCCGCTCAAAACATCTCCACTTGCAGAGGAGATGCTTTTCAGTTTAATACATGTGTTTCACTGCTCAGTGCTGGCGTTTTGTAAACACATTTTATTAGACATAATACGTAACATTTTTATACTGGCAAATTTTATTCATTCAGTGGTGCCTAAATGTTCACATGACGCAGCTGAATCCTACATTTATCACAGATTAAGAAATGTAATATCTCAGAATTAAGTGAGTCCGCATCAGTGGGTGTGTCTGAGGGGTCGGCGCAACAGTGTCTAGAATGCAGGACAATAAAGATCATAAATTACTCAAAAAAATACAACATGGAGAGGGTAGATGAGAAGAGAAAACATTTAGAGAAGAGAAAACATTTATTACATGGTTATAAGCGCTTAAAAGTCGATTTTGCATAATATTTCTTGGGTAACTTAAAAACTTAAGTTAGACTTAGACCCAGGACGGAATGGACTGAACCAGAAAAACGTTATTGAGTGTGGCTCCCTCTACTGGTGCACACAGCTTAGCTGGTTGTAAAGAGTAAAGGCTTTGTAAATTACTATTATATTATATAATAAAATTACAACTTTTTCTGTTTTTAGGTTAACGCCAAAGATCGGTTTCCCCTGGAGTGAAATCAGAAATATTTCATTTAACGACAAAAAGTTCACCATCAAACCCATCGATAAGAAAGCTCCGGTATGTAACTGTAATAACTTTTTTCTTTAGCTCTTTATAACTGTTCCTTTTACAGCAAACACAAAACTATTAATATTTTGTTTTTGTTTCATGTTTTTCTGTAGGATTTTGTGTTCTACGCCCCTCGTCTGCGCATAAACAAACGGATCCTGTCCCTGTGCATGGGGAACCACGAGCTGTACATGAGGAGGAGGAAGCCGGACACTATAGAGGTCCAACAGATGAAGGCTCAGGCGCGAGAGGAGAAGCACCACAAACAGATGGAGAGGTGAGTAGCAGAACATAAAATAGAAACACCACGATAAGGAAAATAACATAAGTGAGAAGCACCACAAACAGATCGAGAAGCATCATGGATTCTCTCCCCTGTTTTACTGAGAGGCATGATTAATTCCAGGTTAAGTCCGGATTTAGTCTGGGGTTAGTTTTGGTTTTGTCTTTGTTTAGACTTGGTTTAGTCCTCATTTTGACCTGGTATAGGCCTTATTTTGATCTGGTTTAGTTCTTATTTCAACCTAGTTTAGTCCTTGTTTAGTTCTTATTTCCGCCTGGTTTAAGCCGGGTGTCCACTGCACGATTTTGGCCGCCTGCGATGTAAGATTTCTGATGGTGGGAAGAATTTTGAGTCATAGGTCAAAATCGTGGCTCGTAGATCTTAGAGTGTCACAGGGACAAAAACCAAACTTAAAACCATCGTACGACCAAAGACGAGCTACGATTTATGTTAAACATATTTAATATTGTGGAATCTTGGTCGCAGAGTGAGCATCCTTTCGCTGCGTCTACGATCAGTCTTTGTCAAAAGTGTAAACACACGCTGTAAACTAATGGCAGAGGAGCGCCGCCTCAAACGGGACCTTATCTTCTCATCTCGCTTTTATTCAGCAACTTTTACAAACGTGAAAAGCCTGCTAGCATGTCGTGTTAGCCTCCACTAACAAGTACAACTGTGATGACTTTATCACTCGAAGCCTGAGCCTGATATTTGCTCAGATAAACTTTTGTCGTAGCTATGATTTATCATGTGATTCATCACACAATGTGACTGTGTTCTGCCTTACAACTTTAAATTCATCACGTCTTGCAGTGAAAAAAAAAATTGTACAGTGGACACATTGCTTTAGTCTTTATGTTGACCTGGTTTAGTCTCGGTTCAGTCTTGTTTTAGTCCTGGTTTAGTTCTTCTTTTGGCCTGGTTTAACTTCACTGTGATTTCTTTTCCCAGGGCTCAGCTGGAGAACGAGAAGAAAAAGCGTGAAGTGGCCGAGAAAGAGAAGGAGCGAATCGAGAGAGAGAAGGAAGAGCTGATGGAGCGACTCAGACAGATTGAAGAGCAGACCATGAAGGCACAGAAAGGTACTGGAGGGCATGTGACGCATGGGGAGAGCTTGAGGTGCAGACTCACCAGGTGTCGAAGCAGGAGAGGGGGGCATCTGACTTAAACCCTGTGTTTTTCAGAGCTGGAGGAGCAGACTCGAAAGGCGCTGGAGCTGGAGCAGGAGAGGAGAAGAGCGCGAGAAGAAGCCGAGCGTCTGGAGAGAGACAGACGAGCCGCAGAGGAGGCCAAAGCTGAGCTCGCTAAACAGGCAGCGGACCAGCAGAAGAACCAAGAGACTCTGGTGAGGAAATTCTGCTATTTAAAGCTATTTGCACTGGATCAGTTTTACCTAGGGACATTTGTAGATTTAACATTTTGAGCTTTCAACCATGTTCTAACAATGGTCCGTTATCTAAAACATACCCAGATTGCATTTAGTTGTATTCACCCTGTTTTGAGGAATACTGGTTTGAAAATCTTCTCTACAACCGTCAAAAACACTTCCTGCTGAACTTGCCCGACGTTGACTTTTTTTTCCTATGACGTCAATAAGTAAATCTTCCGCTGTTTTAAGTCCTTAAATCTTCGCTACACTCATTCTGAGCATTTCTGCCATCTAAACATAATCATTGTAACTACTACCCTGACATAGCATGTCACACAGTCTCTTAAAGTGATAACATACCTAAATAGTGTAAGCACTCAGTGAGTGCCAGGGCAAACAGCAAAGACACTTGTTCATTTTGTTCATAATACCCTTTTTTTCCCCAAAACACGAGTTGGCAAATTTAAGGTATAATATGAAAAATGCATAATATTTTTCCTTTAATGCAAAGACTCTCCATGCTACTTGGCCCTCGATTGCCAAAACAGTAGTGTTGGGTCACTTTTGTAGGGTGCTTTGTGCTTTTTACTTTTTAATTGTAGGAAAGACAATATTTGATTGGAAAAATGGTCTGTTTTCAAATTCATTTAAGTTCAAACCTGGAGCTAAAATAGAGCTCAGACGTTTTGAATCAGATATTAGCTTCAATGCACAGACTAGAAATAGCCATTTTCAGACATGGACGATTCGTGGTCTGTGTTAATAAATGCTCTCATTATAAAATGCCAACCACCATCTCGCATGTCCGCGCTACAGTGTATCTTTAAACTTTATCTATTAACAGTTACTCATTTGGCTTGTTTCTCTGTGAATATGAGTCGAATTGATGTAAAACATGCAGCATTTAAATACAAAGAATGTATGCGCTATCTCCGCCATCCCCTTGATCCACGATCTTTCTGTGTGAGCTGACAGTGTTGGGTGTAACTAAGTTACTTTTACCTAGTTACTGTAATTGTAACTGCAAATTACAATTTTAGTACTTTAGTAGTGTAACACATTACTTTAAAAATACTTGTACTTAAATTACAATTATTTGCAAAATATTCAGTTACTATTAGCACCATCAACAAAGTTTAGAAAGAGAATGCAACCTTCTTTTGAAACGGCCTGTACAAAGAACATGTTTAATGTTCTCAAAGTGACAAACCCATGGGCCTGACTTCTGCTGTCAGAAAAACACCTCAGAGTCAGAGATCAGCCGCTCATAGCAGCGTGTCATACATTTCTATTGTTGGTTACGTGTTTTGAGACAATTTCAACAACTTATTTGTTGTTTTCCTCTGTTTAATTGTCATTAATAAAATGTAAAACCACATATTTGATTAAAGTAATCCCAAAGTAATGTAACTTAGTTACTCTCTTGAGGCAGTAACTAAGAAATGTAACTTAAAAAAAAAAAATAGTAATCTGTAACTAATTACTTTTCAAAGTAACTTAACCAACACTGTGAGCTGATATAGGCTGACTTCTTCCACGGCCGCTCTGTTCCTGCGCCCTGTGAGTGAGGGAGTGAGAGTGGGAGCAGAATTAGGTGCAGAATCTACACATTGTCACCAGAACATTCTGGAACTTTTTCAGACTGAATCAAAACCATGGTACAAAATACACTGCATTTCAGTACGCAGCAGGGTGGGTTGAAAAAAATATGACTGTGAGCTGGAAAAAATCCGACCTGTGCATCACTGGTTACTACCACCATAACCGCTGGTTGGTTCCTCATTTCGTTAATGTATTTGTTCTTTTTACATGGACTACATTGATCTATGTTTCAGGCGGCAGAGTTGGCAGAGTTTACAGCAAAGATCGCTCTGCTCGAAGAGGCCAAAAAGAAGAAAGAGGAGGAGGCCACAGAATGGCAGCACAAGGTACAGACCAACAACTAAATAAATAAATAAACCAGCAACTAAACTAGCAGATAATAAACAACTAAACCAACCATAACCTACACATTCCTACACATTAATTCTGCATTCCAGACACTGGGAGAAATTTCCCACTTTAACGTTACGGTGTTACAGGGCATTTTTTCAAGTCGAAGATGAGAAATATCCCAGTTACCAGTTGCTTGGAATGCATAACTAAACACCAACAACTAATGCTTGTACACTAACTCCCAACAACTAACCATCAGTTAAAGCAAACCAACTATAACCGGCTGTTGTTTACTACTACCCACTCCACTACCCAGTGTAACTCTGCTGCCCCCTGCAGGCCCTCTCAGCTCAGGAGGACCTGGAGAAGACGAAGGAGGAGCTGAAGACTGCTGTGGCAGTGGTTCCAGCTCAAACTGAGACGGAACACGATGAGCAGGACGAGAACCACGCGGAGGCAAGCGCTGAGTTGTCAAACGAAGGAGTCAGCCATGTTGATCTGAGGAGCGAGGAGGCGCGGGTCACAGAGGCGCAGAAGAATGAGAGAGTTAAGAAACAACTGCAGGTGAGGAATGTTTACTAGTGTTTAAGCAGGTCCAAAAGAGGACTAAAACAGAACACTAAACCCAGGTTATAAGGAAACCTGTAGCCAGACTTATAGCAGGCGTCAAGCAGGACTAAACCTGGACTAAAGTATTTATTTAGTGGCCTTTTTATTTAACCACGAAAGTCCCACTGAGACCCAAGGAGGACTCTATTGCAGGTTTAAAAGAGGACCTAAATCTGGACTAAAGCAGGTCAAAATCAGGACTAAACCAGGACAAAAACAGGCCCTAAGCTGGACTGAAGCGTATAGAGTACAGTCTAAACAATAAATAGGTGCAAACCAGGTCTGACTAAAACGGAGACTAAACCAGGTCTCAGTGGCTGCGTTCACAATTGTTCTAGTTTGGTCATGGTTTGATTTTGCTTTAGTTCTGATGTAGACTGATTCTGTTCTAGTCCTAGTTTAGTCGTGGTCTTAGTCCATTTGGTTTGGATTTAGTTCCATTTTCATGATTAACCACATTGTACATCTTGTAATTCAATTGTAATTTGTTGTTTTCTTATGGTTATCTTTTTCTCCAGACATTGAGCTCGGAGTTAGCTGAGGCCCGAGATGAAACTAAGAAAACCCAAAACGATGTCCTTCACGCGGAGAACGTGAAAGCGGGACGAGACAAGTACAAGACGCTGAAGCAGATCCGGCAGGGCAACACCAAACAGCGCATAGACGAGTTTGAGTCCATGTGATACGGATCAGGCAGGGCAACACCTAGCATTGCATAGAAGAAGCCAAGTTATACGGATCAGGCAGGGCAACAACAAACATCGCAAGGAAAAAGCCAGCGCATAAACGAAGAGTCATTTTGGACACACCTTAACGCGCCATTTTGTAATTTTCATTAATCCTCTAAACAGTCACCGTAAATCTGCACAAAGGTAGACCCATTGGCTAGAACCAGGTATCGTCATTGCCCGATTTGAAACTCAGTCCGAAGTTACCTTCATCTAATTGGTTTAACTCTTAAAACATGTTTATTCTGTGTTCTAGAACTAAGTTTAAATGTAGTTATATCAAATTTTGACTATTTCAGAGTTAATATATATCGTATCTCATGATCATCAAACTTAGACTTTTACATGTTAAGTCAAACTTTACTCAGCTCTGCATAGTTTTCTAATGTTTATCAACAGTTTAAATTCATAAATACAGCAGACTTGGATTTTTACCTGGGAAACAGTTAAGAGTAAATGTGATCGGCCATATCTCAATATTGAGGTTTGTCCCAGACATACGCAGTTTGAAAATCAGTTCCAAATCAGGCAATGACGGGCTGAATCCAGGTACCTCCTTGCCCCGGCCTCCCTCACCGTTCATGGGCACTCTCTCCGTCCGGCCCCTTCTTGAGGCGTCTGTGGAGCTTCTTTGTGCCAAAGCGCCTGATGCCACTTCGAACAAAGTTTAACAAAAGGTTTGGATTTTTTATGTTGAACAAATTGCCATATATATTATAATAATTCTTTATTTTTGCTTCAGACTTCTGCTTTAGTTAACTGTCTGTCCTTGTTCTAGGTTGTTTTAACAATTTTTAAGTTGTGATTAAAGTCAAAATTTCTTTATACATTTTCAAAAAATGAAAGTCAGCTTTTGAAAATTAGAAATGTCTATAAAATAAAACAGTATTTTAGAATTTAAATCACAGTTTAAGGTCTGATAAATTTATTATTCTGAGCAAACTGGATGTTGTGGGGATAGCGCCACCTAGTTGTGAGGACTGATTGTAGCAAAGGTCAAAAGGGACATTGTTAATCGAAGTGAAGCTTGTGAGAATATTTAAAGTTAAAATAAGCTAAATTCAAAATATTTTTTCCCAAAATCTGAAACGTGTTGGACTCTGGTCTCTGAAGATGGTTTTCTCTGCCTGCCAGTGCACACAGGGACTGGACTAAACCTGGAACTAGACCAAAATCACCACTGAGGCTGCGCTCACAATTTTCCTGGTTTGATCCTGGTTTAGTCTAGTCCAGGTTTAGTTGTGGGTTTAGTTCCTGTGCGTGCAAGAGTGAACGCCCTAAAATGGGACTCATCCAGGACTGAACTAGGACTAAAAAGGCCTTTATCTTATACTGAAGGACTAACCAAGACCTAAACCATGACTAAACTACAACTAAACCAAAAGAACAGAAACTGAGATTATGTTAATGTCATTGTAATTCTTGACAAATATTTTCAAATTTAGTCCGATTTTTGCTTCCCCAAATTTGCAGAGCTGAGAAAACCTCTGTCCTGAACGGGAACTGACTCTACCTCAGTAAAGTTTAACATGAGGCTCCATGAGTCCAATGCGAAAATAAAAATACAAAATGAATTTAGTCTGTTACTTTTGGGAGCTTCATTCAGCTGGACCTGTTCCCTGTTCACAAAAACACGTCTATAAAACGCTGTTACGTTCATTGTAAAATAAATAAATGTTTAAATAAATGTATTGAGATTTGGAGCTGAATGTACGAATGTAGTTTCTGCCATTTTCTTTATTTTAACAAAGACTCGAGTCTGTCTGGGCCCAGTCTCTTCTGGTCATTTGTCTCCAATAAAAGTTTTACATTTTGGATTTGTTTCAGATTTCTTTTGTTTCTATATTTTAAAAATATTTTCTTCCTACCTTTTAATAGTGGCAAACAGACTGAGCTTCTGCATCCAAGTAAAGTTCGTCTCTGTCAACCACTACAAACTTTCAATCGTTTATGTGGCATTTTTTGTGACTGACTAAATTTTTCAGATCTATATGTCCCATATAAGTGCATTTTGGCAATTTCTGCACATAAAATGCCTTATTTATATATGATCTTAAATTTCACATACATGACCCCTCTGTTTCCCCAAATACGAGATAAACCTGTTCAAATTAAATGTAGCTTTTGCTGAGAACAATTGTAATGCAGATGTTTTCTTAATTACAAAAGCATTAGGCATGATGGACAATATGTAGATGTTACATCAACACAATTGACCAATCAGTAAGTTGAATGAGTGTTATCAGTGTCTCATTTGTGTTGCCAGTTTCAAAGCTGAAATCTGGTGTGTTTAAACCTGCATCCTCTGGTGTGAACTACTTAAAGCCAGCATCTGCACCAATCATGAATCAGAGCAGAGTCTGTAAACTGGGAAGGACCAATACTTGTATGTTTCGTCTAACCTAGGCTCTGCATGTTTTACTTCTAGTCAGACAACTTTATGAGTGAGATTTACCTTGACGTGTTTTCTTCTTCAGAGCTGTCACAGGTCGTGTCACTTATCAGCTGATGTTACTTCCTGACACGTGGTCATCCTGATGGACCTGGCAGGTCGCTCAAACTGACGCCGCCTCCTGCCACCCGGTGGTCTCTGGAGAAGGGTGTCCCATGTATGTGATAAAAGGAAAGCTCCTTCATCACGGTTGATGGTGTGCCTCGCTTCCTGATTTCAGTCGCCTCCTTAATACATCGTTTGAACGTGTTGGTTTCAGCTCCTATGACCCGAGCCCTGTCATATGATGATGAAAGTAAAGTCATCACTGCATGAACATGAAACCGTTTGCAGAAGAACTGAAAAAAAAAGTAGAACCGGACGAGATCTTCATTTCTCCCGACGTCATATCACTTTTCATAAAAACCCCCTTAGAAATAAACAAACACCTTTTACAAGAAAGACTGAAAAAGGACAAAACACTCCAAAAACACAGTAATCTAGCAGTAGATGACATAATAACATTATTAAGGTTTGTTGTAAATTCCACTTACTTCCAATACTGCAATTCTATATTGACCCTTTAAAATGTGAAGGTGACTGGAGGAAAAAGTAAGTTGACTGTACATTTTTTCAATGATTAGCTCACATTAGATCTAAATTCTACTGGTTTTCAGTGTTTGTGTTGGAAAAAAGCAACAAATTTGAATTCAGTTAGTTTTCATTTCTATAATAAACGAAGGATAAAATACAATTTTCTAGCCTTAAAATTGTAATTGTGTTTTAGCTTCAAAATAATCTAACTTATGGTTCTGTATCTACTATATCTCTAGATAAAATGAAAAATCAACATTTCTGTGAGTATTTTTCCAGTAAAACCCGTAGATCTGGATTGTTCCTTCATCAAAAATGCTAAGAATTCATCATAATTTCCTTAAACATCATGTAATACAATAATAAATTGAGTTTAAAGCAGCTCACATGTGTGAGTGGTTTTCATTTTCCAAAATCATCTAAATTGTATTTTGTGATATTCTGAGATTAAATCCCAGTTTCTCCAGTGAAATCACATGATGTTGCACTTCACTTTTGCCTCCATTCCAAATTCAGAATGTTTTTGTTTACACAGTTTTAAAGGGTCTATACAAACAAAAACAAGGATTCGCCATGGGGGACCCAATTTCTGCAATTATGAGCCGTCTTTTTATGGAGGACCTGGAGCAAAAAGCAATCAACCCAGCAGCCACCCACTGCAAAATAACTCTTTGGAAACGATATGTAGATGATATCCTGGAAAAAAATCAAACAAGGACACATACAGGAAATCACAGACCATCTCAACACACCATACCATACCATACCATACCATACCATACCACTTAAGGCACTTTAAAAACTTTTTACAGTCGGCCAAAGTGCCGTACACAAAACAAACAATCACATTGTATTAAAAGCTAGGGAAAAAAGGTGCGTTTTTAGAAGTGATTTAAAAACAGACAGAGATTGAGCCTGCCTAATCTCTAAAGGCAGCTGATTCCACAGTCGCGGAGCAGCAACTGAAAAAGCACGGTCCCCACGAAGCTTGCGTTTTGTTTTTGGGACAACAAGCTGCAGCTGATCTGCTGACCTGAGGGCTCGAGAGGGGGCATAAGGGTGGATCAGATCAGAGAGGTACGAGGGGGCAAGGCCATTCAAACATTTATAAGTAAACAAAAGAATCTTAAAATCTACTCTAAAATGCACTGGGAGCCAATGAAGTGAGGTGACATAGTGAACAGGTGAAATATTATCATATTTCCGAGTTCCAGTTAAACGCCGTGCAGCAGCATTTTGGACCAGCTGCAGCCGGGAAAGAACAGTCTGATTTATGCCTGAATAGAGCGCGTTACAATAGTCCAAGCGAGTGGTCACGAAGGCATGAATGACCCTTTCAAAGAGGTCCCTCGGTAGCATGGGCTTCACTCTGGCCAGTTGTCGAAGATGGAAAAAACTGGATTTGACCACACCACTTATTTGGTGGTCAAGTTTTAGGTCAGAGTCCATTTTCACGCCCAAATTGGAAATAATTGGCTTCACAAATTGTGATAACGGCCCTAGATCCACCGGAGGAGCCTGTGATGCACCAAAAACCATCACTTCAGTTTTTTGGTGATTAAAATTTAAAAAGTTTAATGACATCCAAACTTTTTGTCATTGAGGCAATCCAAGAGAGGCGTGACAGCATGTGGGTCATTTTGTTTTAATGGGAGGTAGATTTGGTTGTCATCGGCATAGCAGTGGAACATGATACCATGTCTCCTTAGGATAAATCCAAATGGGAGCATATATAATGAAAAGAGCAGAGGTCCCAAAATGGATCCTTGGGGAACTCCCATTTTTAAGGGGACTGAAGAGGATTCAAAGTTGCCAACGTTCACACAAAACTGTCTCCCTGCTAGGTACGATCGGAACCATTCCAAAGCTGGTTCACGAATTCCCACCCAGTTTTTCAGCCTGGAAAGAAGGATCTCATGGTCTACCGTGTCAAATGCAGCCGTCGGGTCCAACAGCACCAGAACCACAGTGTGACCAGTGTCAGTACAAATAAATATATCATTAAAAACACGCAAAAGGGCAGATTCTGTGCTGTGGAGACTTTTAAATCCTGACTGAAATGTTTCTAAAATACTATGTACACCGGACAGCACAGGCAATATTCAGTTCAAACACGAGGAAAAGGACAACACGATCACATTTCTGGACATCATCATTCACCACAACCAAAAGGGCAGCATAAAAATATCAGCGTACATAAAAACCACCCACACAGACCAGTACTTATTATGGACTTAAGAGCACCCAATCACACACTGACAGTCAGTTTGTGTGGGATAGTTGTAAGGACATTAATCGAACGGGCCACAATCATCACAGACACCACGGACAGAGAGGAAGAAGAGAAATATATTGAACACACACTCATACAATGAAAGGAAAACAAGTCAAAAACTTAAAAAATAAAAAAAAAACAAAAGGAGAAAAGGGAGAAAAAAAAACAAAAACATAGTCACCTTACCATACATTAGAGGCATATCAGAACCAAGACAGAGAGCAATTAAAAAACAGTAACATAAACAAAGTAGTCAAACCACACACACAACCCCCCACCCCAAATAAAACAAAAAAACAACAAATAAACAAGAAAATAAATGCAACGCTATATACAAGATACCATGTAACAGCTGATAAGTGACATGACTACCAAGACAGTTCTGAATATGAAAACATGTCAAGGTAAATACATCTCACTCACAAAGTTGTCTGACGAGAAGAAAGCATGTATACATTATAAACTGAAGACAAGGTGAACGTTGCCAACACAATCTATGCTCTGGCCACACATGATCAGTTGTGATTGTTGTTCAAGGGCTAAACACAGCTCCTTTAAGAAGCAAGCAAACTATTTTTACAGCTGGATTTTGACCACTTTTTAAGAGAAAATACAGAAGTGGAAAAAGGACTAAATAACTTGATGATTAAAGAGAAGTAACTACTTTATAATTGTAGAAACATTAAGACAAGCTGATTATACACAGGAGTCATTGTGGTTATAATAAAATTATAAATCATCCATGAAATATAATTACATTTAAGTAATTTGTTTTAGGGATGCAACAATTTGACTGGTCGACGATAAAAAATAATCATAGTCGCATTTTGGTAATGTTATATGGACTATGCAGACTCTAACACATGCCAAAATACACAATTTTGAGACAATGGCATTATTAAATCAAAATGTTAAAAAAGAATAAACCATCTCAGAATACACTATTTGTAATATGTTCTCTGTCTAGAAGTCTTAACTCATCATATTTCAACCTTTATTTGGTTGGTAATGTATTTAAAAAGTCTCAATGTGTAGTGTAGCGGTTGACTAGTCGACTACTAAAATTACCCTTAATTGCAGCCATACTTTACACATGCATCTACAGCAAAGTCATTTTTAGCCCTATATAGTCAAACTTACTCTCAAAACAACACTTTTTTAATCATTTAATTTCTAATGTAAACCATTACAGCAAACCCTGTAATGCTCCGTGTCTCCAGCAGAGGTCGGTCGTGCGTCTGCGCCGTCTGTGCGCAGAGGAAGAGCGCGGCCTGAGTGGTCGGTCCACGGATCTGGTCCAATACCAGGTCGCTCACAATATGGAACATTCTGCCCGTTTCTTTGCAGATTTGAAACATTTTTTCTGACTTTCTGAGGCTCTGGAGAAACGCGCCGCACCAGGAGGTGAGAGATTGCGACGAAATGCCGAAAAATGCTCAAAATAACGTCGTAAAAAGCGCTAAAATGCTCCGTACGCGGCGCACAGAGGCAGATGTGATGCTAGGGATGCTCAGGCTAACCCCAAACAGAATACTATACCAACTGTAACTAATAAATGCTCTGGATTTATATAATTACAAAAATGTTGACATAAAATGCTAACTTTGCCTTAAAGTGACGTTCTTTGCACTGCTGATATTGTTTTTTTTAATCAAAACAGAATAGTTCAATTTGAACAAGTAAATATTTATGCAAGAGTAATAAGCCATTTGAATGAAAAATAAAAGCCTTAATTGAGCCATTTAGAGCCATGCTAATCTTAACCCTCTCATCTGATACTTAAAACTTAACCAAAAACTTTTGAAGACATGTTACACATTTCTATTCTTGTCAATATCACCACTTTGCACTTTTATTTGAGAAGCAATATTTGAAGTAACAGATTTAGTTTTTTAATATACTGTATATCTATATTTATTTTGTGTATATTACGTGGTTCTTAATTGGATTAAGTCTGGATTCTATGATAATGAGCAGAATTTATGTTTACAAAACCAAAGTCCAACTTTATCATTGAATTATTGGGATAGTTTTGGTGAGATATTGAACAGATCCTCGTCAATTATGTAATGTAGGATTCATGTTTGACTTTCCTCTCCCGTCTGACTCAGAGCTCCACCCGCAAGTTCCTCCGAAGATCAGCTCATGGAAAACATTCTGTTGACTCTAAACTCATGAACACTGCACTTTGAGAATATGCTATGACTGAATAATGACAGCCGTGTGATGCTTTGAGAGACTTATAAAGCACATACAAATGTTATTTATTAATATTATTATTAGTAGTTTGAAATACCTGCATGTGCACGTTCATTTTTTAATGATGTTCAAACAAACAACATTTTACGTCCAATTTATGGCTGGGCAATTTATAAAATTTTAATTGAGATCAATAATCAGTCATGTCCAATCACCAATGGTCAGTTTGGAGTTTTTTAATCAAGCCAATCACAGCCAATCCTCTGTTAATAAAAGCATGTGGTTTGGAGCAAAGTTCAGACTTTGGAGGAAGAAATTAGGCATTTTTTAGTGTTAAATGACACAGTTTTAAAATCTTGTTTTTCTTTATTCAGTCCATATTGACAGTTATTGTACGTTTTTAAAAGAGAAAAGAAAACTGAATTGTAACAGCTCCCTGTTTATAAATATGCAACATTTTAGGACTTATGCATTTTCAAATACGCTTTAACATTCTGATTGACTGGCAGAATTATGGGCAACACAGCTTGTGGCTGTGACTAATGCCAGAGGGAGATAAAGGACACTTCCCTCACAACAGTATATTTCCTCAACACACAGAGTCAGAAACATCTTATTTTAGGAAAGAAAGGTTGTGTGTGATCACAAAGTCTGTATCAGTGATAAATGCAGTGATAGATGTCAGGTACAGACTAAATATTTAGCAGACTTGCAGACCTTTATAGTCGATGTTAGACTATAGTAGCAGCTCTTTCACATTTTACATTTATGTTGAGCTCTTTTAGGAGTACATTTTTCACCACTGACACACAAACAAGGTTTTCACTCACTGCTCAGAATGTTGATGAATGTGATGCCACCTGTGTAACCTCAATGGGATTGTTAAGTGTGACATCACAGGTCCAAATGGTCAGAGTTTCATGAACACCAACAACAGAAAAAGTTTGTCTGAGCCTCTGGATAAATTTAAGACAAAGCAGGGAACAGAAATTGTTTTACAGTAAATAATATCAGCGAGTGTAAGTGTTATTTTGCTTTTTTATTTATTGTTTTAGCCCCAGATTTGAATGGGATTATCAAGTCCAAAATGATCTCTTCAGGAAGACCAGTCTTTACAGATTTTTTATTTGCCATTTAAAATTTTAAAACTGCTTTCAAAACCCCGGAGCAGTTTCAAGTCATCTAACTGACCATTATAATGTATAAAGCTGAAGAGTGATGACATTGTCATTCCATTACAAAGGGAGGAGTTCTGTTATTTTTGCCATATGGCCCAGCCCTATTTTCATTTACTTTGCACTTGCTGTTCCTGTAAAATAACTTTGAATAATGTTAAGAAAGAAAGAAAGAAATACCTCCTGGACCTTGTGCCCTCCCCCTCCTTCAGACAGAGCAGTGGTCGAAGGGCGCAGTTCCGATGGGTTGAGGGTTAAATTCCGGCGTCATGAGGCACCACTGGCTGCTGCTCGGAGCCTGTGGATGGGTCCTGCTCATCCTCATGTTCGTCACCAAGTACATCAACTTCAGGGCAACGGACGGTTAGTACTTAATACTACAGATACTATCACTACTATTAGTACTACTACTGCTATTAAAAAAGTGCTACAGCCTCATCTTGTATATCATTGAAAAGAACAAGTTTTGGGAGACATTTAAATGTATTAATATTATTGTATTATATTGGTCAGAAATGTCAGTTAATTCACATTTATCAGATACTTAAACCTAAACTAATACATTTAAAGCCATGTTTTAGCACATGTAGACGGTTTGTACTTATTTACTACTAATACTACTTTACTATTAATACTATATAGCAGCTACTGCCTCGATTTTGAATTGGGAACTAAACCAGGACAAAAGGACTGAACCAGGGACTACTGCTATTATCATTACAATTACTACTATTACTAAGTAATAAGACTTAAATAATAAGGCGATGCTCAGTGCCTGTTTCAGACATTGTACTGTTCTTTGTACATATTAAATGACAGTAGTGAATGCCTCTTTCAAAGTCTGATTTATTTCAATGTCTGGACTTAGGATATGGAGAGCGAGTGGTGTCTCACAACTGGACCGAGTCTGGGACCAGGACCATCAGAGTCCACAGTCCAGAGAAGACCAGCTCCAGACCGGCAGTACAGGTAACACACTGAGGGGGGCGCTGAAACAAAACAATCATGGTGACGCAAACAGCCATCTTATTTTTAATGCTATGCTGTGGAACTTCAGGCAATGCAATTCATGAGTTTCAGTTTCCCATTTATTGGTGCTATTTTTAGTTTACTATTGAAAAGATTAAATATTTAGTTTTGAAATGTTAATTTTGAGTTAATAATACAGTGGATAAGGGATTTGCTCATGTGGAGTCCAGAGAGTTCAGCCCTCTTTTTGGCGACTGTCTTTACGTCCTTGCTCTCTTTCTTTCACACTACAAATGTGCCATCAAATAAAGCCTTTGGCCCACTAAAAATCTTTTTAAAAAGAGAGGAAAAAAGGGAAAAGAAATGTAACCTGTAATTGTAACCACTCTGAAACCTTCCACCTGAAAGGCTTTGTAGTGAACCTTTCAATTGTCCAAAACCAAAGTAAAAAGTCTAAATAATTTGTTTCCTGAATTGTTTTCCAGCCCTCTAGCGCCCCCACAGACCCATCGCAGCAGTGGCAGGCGGTGATCGACCAGAGGAACCTGCTCCTGACATCCGTTTGCCAAGACCCCGCCCTCCGGAATCTAACCCACAACCCTGTGTCCAAGTTTGTCCTTGACCGGATCTTTGTGAGCGACGCCCACAAGCTGCTGTTCTGCCAAACCCCCAAAGTGGGAAACACGCAGTGGAAGAAGGTCCTGATAGTACTCAACGGTAAATCAGGACTAGAGCAGGACTGAACCAGGTCTAAACAGGATGAAACCAGGACTAAAACCAGGTCTAAACAGAATGAAACCAGGACTGAAACCAGGACAAAAACCAGGAGAAAAAACAGAGCTAAAACAAGAATTAAAACCAGAACCAAAACCTGCACTGTACTTGGGACATACTTAATTTGTGAGATTATTAAAAATTAATTTTGCACAAATCAAAACGGCTTATAGTTTTACTGAGAAATATTTGCTAAAATTATGTGAAATTTCTATATTTAATAGGGCTTCAAGTAATGATTAATCGACTAATTGTGACTAGTCAATGATAAAAAAGGATCAGGACAAAAACCAGAACTAAAACCTGGACTGAACTAGAACTAACCAATTTTATATATTTTGTGTTTTAGGAGCCTTTCCGAGTGTGGAGGAGATCCCAGAAAACATTGTCCATAACCATGAGAAAAATGGATTGCCCCGACTGTCTTCCTACAGCCCCCCGGAGGTCACTCACAGGTAATGCAATAATACTGTATACCACTACTACTGCTATTACTGGTCTAAACCATTTCTCCTCTCTGTCGCTTCAGACTGGGCAGTTACTTTAAGTTCCTGATTGTCCGTGACCCGTTTGAACGCCTCATCTCCGCGTTTAAGGACAAGTTTGTCGTAAACCCACGATTTGAGCCGTGGTACAAACTCGACATTGCGCCCGCCATCATCCGCAAATACCGGCGCTTCCACCGCGACCCCGATCAGCAGGTGGAGGGGCAGGCTGAAGAACGTGGTGCTGGGCTGAAGTTCGACGACTTTGTGCGTTACCTTGGCGACGCTGAGGGCCGCCATCGCTTGGATCGGCAGTTTGGGGCTCATATAATCCACTGGCTGAGCTACGTGGAACTGTGTGCACCGTGCGAGATCAAGTATGACGTCGTCGGACATCACGAGACACTGGAACAGGACGCGCCACACATCCTGAGAGCGGCGGGTATCGATGGCTTAGTGACATACCCACACATACCCCCCGGGATCACCAAGTACAACCGCACCAAAGTCCAGAGCTACTTCAGTGGAATCGGCAAAAGAGACGCACGTAGACTGTACGCTCGATACCAGGGGGATTTCAGGCTGTTTGGGTACCAGAGACCGGATTTTATACTGGACTAAACAAACTATTAATGTTATAGAGGAGTTATTCATGTTAACAGGTCAAATACAGCACTACAAGGAAAACTGTAGTACCAGAGACTGGATTTTATACTGGAATAAACCTACTTAAAAACTATCTACAGTATGTAGAACTATTAGGAATTTATCAAGTGACACCTATTGGTCAAAAGCAGCGTTACCAAGGAGACTTTTCGCTGTTGGGGTATAAGGTTTTAGTGATATCTGCTGGTGAGTGCAGAGAATGCAGACAAGACTTCTGAGGGACTTCTGTGTTGATGTGACTGTCATTGCCCAATTTGGCACAGATTTTCAAAGCGGAGCGCAAGTAGATAGAGTAGCAAATAATGATTAATCGACTAATCGTAATTAGTCGACTATAAAAAATGATCATTGTCGAATTTTTATATATGATAAGATAATTTGGACTATAGTCTAAAACACACACAAAAATGTTTTTATAACAAAGACTGTGGTGTTAAATCTTTAAAAATGTATTTCTATATCTAGATGATAATGAGCAATAACAATCACTTTTGTTTCTCTGTCCAAGAATAAACTGCGAAATAATGAACATTACTTTGGACCCGAGGGACAGAACAAGGAATAAACTGTTCAGAGTAAAAGGTGCCAAATCGGACAATGACAGTGACCATACTGGTCAACTTACACGCACTCTCAAACTATTCATGGGTTTCAGTCATATGATTTTTTTCCTGCTATAGGTGCTTTTTAGACCTAATTCTTTTGTTAGAATTTTTTGGGCCCGTAGACTTTGTTGGACAGGGCAGTGCAGTGTATAACGGGAATGAGAGAGGGAAGGACGTTCAGCAAATTGACGGCCGACTGCACAGAGCCCGGCTTGTATTATATGTCCTATCCACTCGGCCACAGAGCAGCACTAACAGTCCTATCTTTGACCATTCAGAAGATAGAATATTTTGATTTGAATTGTTGACTGCTGAAACCCGTGGATAGTGAAGTAATTTGTGTAAGCGGGTGAAACTCTGTTACCAGGGCAACTTCCTGAGGGCAGACCAAGACCGGACTTCCTCTTGTACTAGGTGTAAAGTCAATTTTTGTCATGTTTCATTTCATTATTAATTCACTCCTTAAATATTTAGTCTTGTCTCAATACTAAAACTCGATTTCGAAAAAAAGGAATCTAAATAAGGACTAAACCAAAGACTAAACCAAGGACTCAACCAGGACTAAACCAAGGCTTGAACCAGAACAGTATAAAATAGGACAACTAACTTGGGTCTCAAGTTAATTTATTTAACACATTTCAAGCACCAGTCTCATATTTTATGTTTCAAAAAGCACTTAGTTTTACACATTCTCAAGAGAAAATATCCTAAAATGCAGCTTCTTCGAACAATTTTTAGACCGTTATCACCACATCATTTGGTAATCAGCCCCATGTGTTTGATCATAGACACAATTAAATGGCAAAACACAAGACTTATCAAAGATTTTTCACATTTCTGGTGGTTGTGCTGCTGAAGTTCTGAAAACTACCTATTTAGGGGAAAAGTTTTGAGTGTTGAAAAGTGCATTATTAATATTTTGTTTGTGCAAGTTGCCTAAAATGTTTTATTGAAGGAAGAAGAGTGAATTATTTTTTGTGTTCTTTCTTTGATTTAAAGAGTACATTAAATACATCAGAACAGATTTGGTGGAGCAGACAGAAACAACTCTGAGTCTAAACCAAAACTAAACCAGTACAAACATGTCTACTATTTTTACTAAACCAAGGACTAATCGTGGGACTAAATGAGGTCTAAACCAGGTCGGCCTGCTTCTCCAAAATGTTTTCGGTGGGAAATATTTTTTTTGTTTGCCTGATTGAAATT
Source organism: Rhinogobius similis (assembly GCA_019453435.1). Classification (NCBI taxonomy): domain Eukaryota; kingdom Metazoa; phylum Chordata; class Actinopteri; order Gobiiformes; family Gobiidae; genus Rhinogobius; species Rhinogobius similis. The sequence goes on along the minus strand of CM033620.1, from coordinate 34,298,926 downwards.
AAGCATTTTATAATTTTAACTTCATTTGAGGAGAATGTTGTAAAATCTGTAGTTTTTGTTGGATTTGAAGTAACATTTGCAGTCATGTTTTTTCTTTTTTTCATATGGACTTTATTTTAAAAAGAAATTCACTGGATACAAACTATCTGAAAATATTTAAAATTCTCACATTTGTCTGTTACATGTTTATTTATATTAATATTGATTTTAATATTCTTAAAGGATTTTGGACATGCACTGATACGTAGAAATAAAGTCATTAAAAATATTATTTCTTTCTATTTATTTATTCCTTTTTATTGTCTTCTTGAAATGCTGTCAGATTTTCACTAGAGGGCAGAAAAGTGTCATGAAACCTTGGTGGGCAAAGTAGCAAAAATTATACTTACTGTTACTTTTAAACATGCTTTTCCATTAATAAACCAAAGATTGAGACTACAATAGACAATGTTAATCATTTTGGTGATTCTTGTTTAGATAAAAAAGGGACTGAAATGTTTTACTATCATTACTAATGTTAGACATTTCTGTCAAACAAATACATAACCTGGCATCTAGTCTTACCTTACAGAAAATTAACTATATATTAAACTGATTAAAGCTGTAGCTCTTCTTAATAGTAACAATAGAAACACACAATCTGAATCTGAACAACATTTGATTTTATATATATATATATATATATATATGTAAAATTTTGGGTATCAATGTATAATAACAAAGTACACCATTGTTATTACACACTGATTATTATATATCATGGTCTGTAAATGTAGGTCAGACATAGGTGACTTTTATTTAAACAAACTGACATTATTCAAACAAGGTCAGGACAAACCGGTCCAGCCACTTCACCACGACGACCACATCACTTTCCATTTTAGGAAAAGGATTATTAAAAGTATTATCACGTTTAGACCTGTTTTGGTCCTGGTTTACACCAGGTTTAGTTCTGATTTATCCTGTTTTAGGGCACTTTCACACCTGTTACGGTTTGGTCCTGGTTTGGGACCAGTTTGAGTCTTAATGTAGATTTTCTTGGTCATGTTCTTGTCCTGGTTAAGTCCCACTTTTGATGTGGTAAATGTGCAAGTGTGAACGCACCCTCAGTTCTGGTTTAAATCTAGTATAGTTCTGGTTTAGACTTGATTTTGTCCCGATTTAGACTTGGTTTAGTTCTGTTTTAGACTTGATTTAAGTCCTGCTTTAGACCTGTGTAAGTCCTGATTTAGTCCTGGTGTAGTCTTAGTTTAGACATTTGACATAGATTAGTCCTGGTTTGGAGCTGGTTTAGACCTGGTTTAGTCTTGTGTTAGTCCTGGTTTAGACCTAGTCTTGTCCTGGTTTAGCCATGGTTTAGTCCTAGTTTAGACTTGGTTTGAACCTGGCTTCATCCTGATTTTGTCCTGGTTTAGTTTTAGAGGTTAGAAGAGAGGTTAGCCTACATTTAGTGGACTTTTACTTGTACTTAATGCATGATTATTTTTGAACAAAAGTATTTTTATTTGGCTGATTTTGTTCAATTGAATAAATACATCACATATATTAAAAATGTCACCTCAGTGTAGCTTATCTTTATTATTTTTCAAAACACGTAAGTATTTCATAAAAATACATAATAAATATTTTTTTATTTTACGCCCATATGGAGCCACACCCGAGATGACAGAGACACGTCCAGTGCGCATGTGCGTAAAGCTGCTGGATCCTGCCTGCTGACGTCATGGGGGGGCCCAAAACATCACGTGCGCCCGGTCCAGACCTGAATCAGACCCATGGATCTATCTTGACCATGGATTTATTAATTACCCGAGGTATTTTAAATTTTAATTGTAACATTTTAGTTACACTAAAGAATATCTTCTTTTTCAAGTTCTGATGGAAATTTCTGTCAAAATACTGTTTGTAAAAACACCAACAGTATTTATGGATCTAAAAAGTAGTTTAATATTAGCTAAAACTAATCTTCTTTTCTTAAACTAAGGTAAAAAATGTGTGATCCATCCTTCAACAAATATTACTCCAGTTTCTCTTTGAAACCCGTCAAAATAATATTGAGTTTGTCTTCTATGAATATCAATGTGTTATAAATCGCCTAAAATACAGGCATGTTCAAGTTGAATGTTCAAGATTTCAGAATAGAGGCTAAACAAAGTAGTAGACACATTTGATGTTAATAGTTTATCAACATATCAGTTGATAAAATTAAAAACTATTGAGGCTCAACATTTCTGTAAGTATTTGTCCAGTAAAACCTCCAATTTTTTTTCAAAGGTTAATCCCATTTTAAAAATTGAAATCACAGTATGCTCCCATTCACTTATTGCCTCCATTGTGGCATTTTGTTTACATAATTTTAAAGGGTTTGTACGCATATATTTATAAGCGTTTGTCCCATAGTAATAAGTATGATTAAAATAACAAAAATAAGTCAAAAAAAAGTGTGTCGTTTTATGGCATTTTACTTTGAAGGCGACACTCGGAAGCTCGCGTTTACGGTGCATTTTCTCTGCGCTCGCCTCCTCCAGAACAGAGCAGCGCTGCCACCTCAACATGGAGCTCACACGGACCCAAATCTAGCCTCAGAACCGGAGCCGAGGAGCGGACCCACGGACCGAGCCTCCCCGCCACACGAGCCGGCCCTAGCCTCAGCAGCACCGCGCACGGAAAGGCCCCAGGACGCACCGAAACATGGCGAACGACTCCCCAGCCAAAAGTCTAGTGGACATAGACCTAGCTTCACTGCGGGTGAGAGCAAGCAAACGGATTTATTCCACGGTTTTACACACTTTTCAGCCTTAATTTGACACCTTAAATGACTACTGGACTCGTGTTTGTTCAGAATGACCCAGTTGTGTACGTATTTCGTGCGTAAAAGTGCTGGGAAGGAGCGCTGAACCGAGGCGAGGTGTTGCCCATGTCTCGTTTTCTTTGTTCGAGGCGCGTTGGATTCGGAGCGGGGCGCAACAGCTGGTCCACCCCGGCCCCTGCTCGCTCCAAACCGGACAAAACGAGCCGCGAATTCCCCGTAACAGTGGTGTAAATGTGTGCGTTTGTGTTTGCAGGACCCGGCCGGGATCTTCGAGCTGGTGGAGGTGGTCGGAAATGGAACCTATGGACAAGTCTACAAGGTGGGTGACTCCTCCGTGGCCTGCTCGCTCCTCCACGCCGCTTGTTTTCTTTGCTTATCGAGGCGTGGAACAATACAAGCGCACCCAGACCGCTCGGACTAAAGCCAAACGCGACAGAAAGCGTAGAAAAAAAGCAGGGATCGTGTCAAGCCGGAGCGGTTTAGGTACGTTTGTGGCGAGGAGCGGAGCAGTAGATGGACTGAGCTGTCCCACAATGACAGTGCACGGCTCCGAGACGCACCATAGCGCTTTAAAATGAAAAACAACCACAAATCTGCATGACATCCCTTGTAAAATCATAATAAGCCGGTTTATAAGCACTGTAACATGTTAAATAACGACTGGAAATACTAAATCATTAACATGTGCCTAATTATATCCCGCTATTTCCATTTTACTACAGGATGCGCTTAAACATTGAGACCTGCTCTGCTGCTGGTTTAGACATGGGTTATTCCTGGTTTAGTCCCGATTTATTCCTGATTTAGGAAGTTATAACTTGCCATTATTTGGTTCTAAATTGAGTCCTATTTTATCCTAAGGTGGACTTGGTTTGGTTTCAATCTAGTCCTTGTTTTGTCCTGTTGTATTCTTGGTTTAGCTTTGGGTCTAATTCAGTCTCAATTTTTATATGTTGAATTTGAAGTGTAAAGGCACCCTTATTTCTGGTTTAGACCTGATTAGACTGGTTAGACCCTAGCTGGTGTTTTAGTTAAAATGTTGATTACTTTCTATAGAAGATTAAACATGCACTTATTTCAGTTTATTGGAATGAGTTGTATATTAAAGTAAAGATCTTATATGGTTTATTCATTGTACCTTTTGACTTCGCCCATTCATATATATTTGCATTTTATTCACAAAATTGTGGCGTTTATAGAATTCAAACCTGTGTCTGCTGACAATGACCAGTCCACATGTCGAGTCACACAGGTCCTGGTTTAGTCCTTGTTTAGACCTGATTTAGGGCAGAGATTAAACCTTGGTCTTGATGTCACAAAGTTCTGATTGTAGTCCGTTTGGGTCTGACTTCGTTTAAGTCTTGGATCAAGTCAGAAATTATTAATTTGTGATATTTTGATCTAGTAATGCCAATGTCTTTGTTATAAAAGGTATTTTCGGGTTGTGTTTTAGTCCAGATAATGATAACAATTATGATGATCAAAATATGACTATGGCTATTTTTAGTATTCATTATTTGCGATTGTTGGTTTAGACCTTTATCAGTTTTGGTTGTAGTCCTCGTTTGGACCAGAATAGGAACAGGTTTCAACCAGGTTTATGCACATTAAATTCTGGTTTAGTCTTTGTTCAGTCCTGTCCCTCTTTGAGGTCTTATTCTGTCAAAAACCTGGTCCGGTTCAGTCCTGGTTTGTGACCTGTATCTACGTCCGGTCTCACAGCTGGTTTTATTTTGTCGGATCTGCTCAGGGTTGAGGAAGAAGCTTTTCACTGTAGACAGGAGGAGAAGTATTATGCTTTTAGAATTCTTTTGCTGCTCTAGCGCCACCAAGTGGTGCCAGATTTGATTCCCAGAGTGTGTGGGGCCTTTTAGTGCGGAGTTTGCATGTTCTCCCTTTGTCCTCTGTAGGTCTTTGATTGTTTAGTCGATTAATGGGTAGACTCGTTGTTCTACTTGGCCTTCATTATAATCTGGTAAATTGTGAGTTTATTCTGCTGGTTTTCACTTGTAAATGCCTAGTTTGCTTGACATTTTCTGTATAGTTATTCATTTCTGTGTTTCAGTGCGATATATAGCTACATCAAAATGTCACAATATAGAAACTACAATGCAACTGACAAAAAAACAACAACTCTGAAGCTACAGAATTCAAGTAAATGGGATTTCTAAATGTACACTAAGCCAAATGAAACTTTAGTCCAGGGTCCCAGCAGCTTAGTTGGTTGAGTGCTTATCTATAGTGCTGGACTACATAGACTCTAAAACACATACAGAAATACATTTTATAACAGAAACAGTGGCATCATTAAATCAAAATGTCAAAAAAGAATGAAGAATTTCGTCAATAATACAATCTATTCAAAAATATTCTATCTAGACGCCACTAGACACCATATTTCAACCTTTATTTGGTTGATAATTTATTTTAAGTCTCCATGGTCAACAGAAATAATCGTTGGCCAACTAATTGAAAGAATACCAGTAATCATTTGACCTGTTGACTCAACTGTTAATTGCAGCCCTATTCTCAAACAGTTTCATTACTAGTTTTTAGTATTATTAGCATCTGTTTTTTTTGTTTTCTTTTTATTCCTTTGACAACCTAACTATTGTCAAGCTGTTACTGCTGTTTCTATCATTACTCCATCATTCTAAGCTGTTCTGTTGGGCCTAAATCATTTCATTTCTGCTTCAGGACAAAGTCTCTCCTGCCACACAAACTCTTATTGATTACCACCTTCTGATTTGACTGTTTTTGCTCAGACCCAGATGCCCTCCCTCTGTACATGCTGTTGAAGTTGAAGGGAGTTTTCTAAAAAGATAAATCTTTTCTTTTTGGTGAAACTCTGAGGAATGCATAGGGAGGGAGAGTCCTTAAATAGACTCTTCTTAAACACATACAAGACCTCTGCCCATCTTTGTGCCTCTTTTGGTTTAATATAAATAAAAATCTTTCAGTCTTCATAGAAATTGATCACATTGGACATGTTTTTTTATTTGTTCCGACAATCTATTGTGAACTTTTTTTTTCTTTTTATAGTTCTATTTTGTGTGAGAGATGACAACGATTTTATTTGTATATAGAAATATGGATGGACTATATAAGCATTGCAGTATCGATATTATTCATCTTTTAATATTACTTTTGGCACAGGGTGCGTTCACAAACACATGAAATGGAAACAAAAGTGACATTAGGCCAAAAATATAGCTGTATGTTTACACATAACAAATGCACTTGTAACAAATGGGTTAATAAAGTTAATTTGTGAACTTATTAAAATTGTAGGCTTTGCTGTGGATTTTAAAATCTTAACATCGGTTATATCAAATACCAGCTCTAAAAAAATCCATGAACTTTTCAAAATATGACTTCATAACAACATTTTAAAAATCACAATTTAAATGGTCTCAAACGTTGCTTTTATTTAGACGATGTAATGTCCTTTGAACTCTTTGAATTTCATGTACCTGTATATAGGCTGGGAATATATGAAGTATGATATTTTGTCTCAATATAAATTTTTAAACCCTAAAGCATAAAAAAGCGCAGTTAACTCTTTGTCAAAAGAACCATCACATTAAACACAAGCTGTAATAATAAATAAACAGCACAAAGAACATCAGTGTGCAATGTGTAAAAGAGTGTTAATATTTATCGATAAGATAAGAGAACCTGTTTGTCACACAATGGGGAAATTCCAGATTTGTTAATTATTCAACCCTTTAAAGCTCATTTGTTAATATACTATAAAGTGAATAAAAAGGTTACTGCTAGTGCAAGAAAAGTGCACACGATAAAAATTGGCTCCAAGATATTGTTGTTAATTCTGTCATTTATTGAACGATAAGTCGATATAGTAATTTTTGTGACTTGTGTATACTGATATTAAGACATTTCCTCCGTAATTGTTGTCTTTTGGAAAGCTGTGGTTATATAAAGTGTTAGTGAATACAGAGCTTGGTTTTACTTTGAAAGGATCAGTTGTAAAGTGTTATAGGTGGAGTTAATACGGTCACAAGGTTTTGCTTATTTTACTTTGAAAAGCCCTGTTTCAATTTGAAAGGCCTAAAGTGTTAATAAAAGTCACAGGACGATGCTGTGGATGTAGGCGCAGTGTTTGACTCCTCCTTAGGTTTAAATGGTGCTTTCTTCTCCGTGAAGTTGTTAAAATCAAGACTGAACAGAGGCTAGCTGTCTGCACTCTTATATTTTTAAGTACAATTTACGGTGATTACTTGTTTGTATTGTGATTTTAATGCATATTTTCTTGTTCAGCACACTTTACAGAACATTTTGAATGACTTTGCGTACAAATTGTACTCTACAAATTAGAGAGTTTTTTTCATGGACAATATCAGAGCAGCCAATGGCTGTCAGGAACTGCCATTTCTGCACCAATATGTAGTACCAATTTTGATAATATTTCCCAAATTATTTTAAATTATTCTAAACTCTGTGCCTGTACAGTGCAATTCTCTACACAGGAAAAACAACAACAGTAGAACGTATTTGACATTCACAGCCCTGTTTTACGACTGACTCCTAATAAGTGTCAAATAAAGTGCTAGGTCTTTCCTTTTGACGGTCGGTCGGCTCCAGCCTGTGCTGGAGAACTGATACACCAAAAAGTGCAAATGTCGTATCTCCACTAAAAATAATCTTGCCTTGCCTATATCCTCTCTCTCCGCGTCTGAGTTTGTGTCCTCCCTCATTTTTACTTTATCCTCTCTCTCCCTCTCTCTGTGAGAAGTGGGTCAGTGTGCTGCGCTCAGGAATGCACCACTGCACCAGGACTCAAGTTAGCTTTAGCTTTAAGCAGGATCCTGGCGTGGATCCTGGTTGCAGATGTTAGAGCTGAGACAAACACATACAGTTAAAAGTGGAATGTGTCGAAAAATGGATGATATCACAATTTTGTAGTTATGCCAACTTAGTATCTTGAGTATATGATCTATTTTTTGCACATTTGGGGTTAATTTCATGGTTCATTCACATTTTGTGTGACACTTGAAACCCAACCAAGACATTTATAGATACATTTTGGCACATTCCTGATGAATTGTTAAAATATCATCTGAATATCTTTTTCAAGATGATGCAAAAACATTCTAAGATCTTCATCTTTGTCAATATCACCCACCTCACATATACAACAATGAACTCTTGTCTGGTTCCTGTTCCGGTTCCTGGTACAGATCTGGTTGGGTTTACATGTGTAACTTTAGCTCTTCAGTTAACCTGGTCATAAAAACCTATTTCACTTTGTTCAGATCGTTAAATCTGAGAACGCCAAACCTGCGTCACAACCTTATTTACTGTAGTTTTATTTCATATATATCAAGTTTCCTTTCATGTATAAATAAAATTGTATATTTCTGTGCTTTTGTGTTTTAAATATTGCAGTCCTGTCACTTATTGTGACATTTAGAGACACATTTGAACACATTTCTCACAGATTAAGAAACATCTAATTATTGTTATTGTTAAAATGCCAAAAGAAAATCCCCTTTTCTAACCTTTGGCTTGTCTCTCCTCAGGGTCGACATGTCAAAACCGGACAGTTGGCCGCCATCAAAGTCATGGACGTCACCGAGGTAAGAACCAGATCTAAACCTCCTCTGTCTTCATGGGTCTTATCCTGTGCAAAAACCCTGTAGTTTAAACCTCTGCAAACATGTTGTGAAATAATGGGATCCTTGTTTGTTTAAAAGTTCAGATTTCAGTCTCCTTTTATTTCCTTTTAATAAAATTGTACTTCTCAGAGTAGTTTTCAGAGCCCATAGTTTTCATCTTTCTTCAGTGATAAATTGTACAGTGTAACATTACTCTATGAGTAAAAGGTGGTAGTTGATTCCTCTTCCCACTATGAGTGAGTCTACAAGTGACAAAGGCTTTATGTAAACAGTGTTCATTTATTTGAACATTTGAGTTTCCTGCACCACTCCTTCAGATCTGATTTAGTTTAGTTTCCTTCTAATTTTCGTGTCTGTTCTTGAAAATACCTCTACTATTTAATGTTTTATCCTTCAAATAACATTAACTTCCATTTATAAATCAGATGTTGCGTCAAGACACTTACTTTTTTCCTCTTTCTTGAGTAATCTCTTAAACTACTAATTTGTACTTCTGCTTGATTCATATTATTTTGAAGTAAAGTTACTCTTGGTTCCATAACCTCCACTGATTGTTGGTGACGTGTTTAAGGGGTGAGAGTGTATCTGTGTGGGGCGTCTTGTTGGTGGATATGCAGATTGTAAATGTACAAAATGACAGACGGACAAAGAACCACAGACTGGGATGAAAGCTTGTTTTGTGTGAACGGAGTGTCTCGTCGTCACTGTGAAGTGGACAGAGCAAAGATGGACTGTAGTTCTGTCATGTAGTCTGTCACGGCTTCTTTGTTTCACAAAGATTAGAGGAAGGAAAGAGGCTATATTGTTAATGAGTAGATTTCTGTTGTGGTTTACATACGTCAAATCAGGAACATAAAATAGAACCTACAAGATAATTTATTAACGCTGGAACAAATGGTACAGAATGGAGGCTTTTGTTTCGTCCTAGTTAACTCCTCATTCAATCCCTGGTTTAGTTCCTGGTTTAGTTTTGATTAAGTCCCTGGTTTAGTCCTGGTTTCTGTTGGGACTTGTCCTGACACGCCCTTCTCCTCTGACATCACAGCTCTTACTCAGTTTTATCTCATCGATGACAAATGTTTTTATGACTTGTATTTACTGCGTAATTCGTGTTGCGGATTCAGGTGTGCGCAGAGAGTTGAGATTTCCTGTGAACCTAAACGCCTCGGGACAGACGCAGGTCGAAACTCAACAAGTTTTCCTCCGGGCTCAGATAAATTCTGTTTTACACTTGGGCTCCTCTGCTACTGCTGAAATCAGGAGTTAAAACTAGGACTGCAACTAACGATTATTTGAATGGTCAACTAGTCAAATTATTATTTCTATTGTACATTGAGACTTTAGATTTGACTAAATCTAAAGCGAGGACTGCCAATGCTGATAGTTTAGAATCTAGAGAAACTAATGACCTCGAAGTTTTTCTGATATTTTTTGCGCCCAAGATCCCCTACAAACTTATCCACAGCCCTGTTTTACCACAAACCTATAAGAGAGCAGTGTAGTCACGTTTTTCTACATGTGTGTCCGTTAGGCAGCAGGTGGGCCAAAACAAACTGTGGGCCTGTGCTCCAGAATTAAAGCCGATATGCGATAATGATCTCGGAAGATGTGCCTGTGTGTTTACATTTGACATAAAAGGGGGTTAACACTGTCGAGTTCCACTTCTTGATAAGCTGCGCTATAATGACTGCAAAAACATATTATAAAATAAAATAAAAACATAAAACAGCACCAGTTTTTAATGGTTACTGTGGACTCAATCTCAATTGTATATTAAATGTGTTTTGTATTTTCAGGACGAGGAGGAGGAGATAAAGCTGGAGATAAACATGTTGAAGAAGTATTCTCACCACAGGAACATCGCCACGTACTACGGAGCCTTCATCAAGAAAAGCCCCCCAGGACACGACGACCAGCTCTGGGTACGGACCCCTCCACACTGCCTCCTCTGGTTCATCTCAGCTCCGATAACCTACATGCATTACTGTTAAGGTGCACTATGTAACTTTTCTGGTGGAGGGTGCGCCACCTGCTCTTCTCCATGGAGACAGATATGTTTTATAATTTTGTCCAGACTTTTCCTTGATGTCTGTCTCGAGTTTAAAATTTTAGTATCATGGCTTGTCTTATGACATGTCTTATCCTGTATAAAAATAAAATGAAATTGTCTACTCTATTACAATAACCATTCACTTTTTTATAATCGTCATTGGATCTAGTCAGACAATAAAACGCAAGTCAAAAGATGTTATTATAAACAAAGATGGTTACATGATTTAATCAAAATTTAAAATAAAGAATAAACATAAATTTGTTTCATCAATGATACAGACCAGTACTTTCAGATTGAAAATGACTTCTGGAAGTCGAATCCCTAGAGTGAAAAACAGTGTCCAGATGACACTTTTATGAACATTTTATACCATCAATTATAGGAATCCAACTAACGATTATATTAGTCAAATTTTTTTAACCGTACATGGAAATATTAAAAAAAATTATCAACCTGCTGAAAAATTGCGACTGGTTTCTAGAGAAAGAACATGTTTAAATAAAGTATTAATAAAAGCATCTATCTACCTACCTACCTACCTTTTTGACATTTTGATTTCATAATGCCTTTGTCTTATGTCAATTTAAAAAAAAAATCTTAATGTATAGAAATAATTGTTTGACTAGTCGACTACTAAAATAGTGATTTGTTGCCGGTCTAATGACCATAATACAGTTTAATGGAATTTCCAAAACAGTTATTTGCTCAAACTATTTCCATTTATTCTCACAAGATCTCACAAGATAAAATGACTGAGATTGTGCATGTCATCTTGTGATGATTTTTCAAAAACAACAAAAATATATGGTTTAAATCCTGGCAAGTTACAGTCGTGGTTCAAATAGCACTGCTATAATGACAGCAGAAAAACAAATAAATTAGAAAAACTTGAGTGCAAAATTGTTTCAGCAACAATTAACCCAATAACTGTGACTAGTCGCCTAAAAATAATCGTAGTTGTATTTTGATAATCATAATTGTTATCTGGACTATATAGACTTTAAAAACATATGAAAAGACCATTTTATAACAAAGACAAATAAAACATTTAATCAATAATAAACTTTATTTGTAAATTTTCTTTAAAGAAGCCTTGTCTCGGTCTCATGGACCCAATTATCTTGCGTCTTGTTTTGTTTTTGTGTGAAATGTGTTTTGTTCCATTATTTATTAAGTATTTAAGACTGTTCACAGTAGTTGTACCTGCTCAATACTTATACTCTATACAGTATCTACTCATTCTAATGCATGTCTGTTGCAGTTGGTGATGGAGTTCTGTGGAGCTGGGTCCATCACAGACCTGGTTAAAAACACCAAAGGAAACCAGCTCAAAGAAGACTGGATTGCTTATATCTCCAGAGAAATCCTCAGAGTGAGACCTCCTTTTCCTTCTGACTCTGCTCCTCTGGCTTTGCTCTTGTAAAAGTGTTATTTGTGTTTTTTTTCCCAGGGTTTAGCTCATCTTCACGCTCACCACGTCATCCACAGAGACATAAAAGGACAGAATGTTTTGCTGACGGAGAACGCAGAGGTCAAACTGGGTGCGTACGTTTCTTCAGACCTGATTTAGTCCTGGTTCAAGCCTTTATTCAGCGCTGCTTTAGAGACTAAAACCAGGCTTCTGTTCTAGTGGACTTTGGAGTGAGCGCTCAGCTGGACCGGACCGTGGGGAGGAGGAACACGTTTATTGGGACGCCATATTGGATGGCGCCGGAGGTGATCGCATGTGACGAGAACCCTGACGCTACCTACGACTACAGGGTGAGCCTCCACACATTCAAATCTTTAATAGAGTTTTAATTGGGCCCATAAATTGGGGAGCTTGTACACGTACTGCAACGACTTATTGCCTGATCATGACTAGTCAACTGTTATGCTGAAAACAGATATACACCACTAACATCACTACGATTCTTCTCCTGCCGTCCTTTCTTCCTCTGCGTGTTTTTTTACTCATTTGCTTTTTACCCTCACATTATATAGGCTGTAGCCAATTGTGTATTTAGTATTTAAACATTGTGTGTTGAAATAAAGAGTTTGCTGTCTGCATCAGAGCTACACACATGTGCATCACGGCTCCTCGAGCCTGGGCTGGATTCTTTGGCAAAATAAAAATGTTTTAACCCATCCTCGTCTCTTCTTCTGTAGAGTGATCTTTGGTCGTGTGGCATCACTGCGATAGAGATGGCAGAAGGAGCTCCACGTGAGTCACTAATATTTAAAATTATGAATTTTATAATTTTTTTTTTACTAAATGTTTGTCTGTTCTTTGCAGCTCTTTGTGACATGCACCCGATGAGGGCGCTGTTCCTCATCCCCAGAAACCCTCCCCCCAGACTCAAGTCCAAGAAATGGTACAATTCATTCACCCACAGTTGGGGAAAGATGTCTTCATCCAATATTTGTAATTCTTTTCCCATCATTTTTGCTATGTCCTCCTCTCAGGTCTAAGAAGTTCTTCAGCTTCATAGAGAGCTGTTTGGTGAAAAACTACACCCAGCGTCCGCCAACAGACCAGCTCCTAAAGCACCCGTTTATCCGAGACCAGCCCAACGAGAGGCAGGTCAGGATCCAGCTAAAGGACCACATCGACCGCACCAAGAAAAAGAGGGGAGAGAAGGGTGAGTAACAAAAAAAGAAGGGTGTACGAGTGCTGGTTTAAATCTCAAGTTCAGGTTCCTTTTATTTTGCCTCTTATTGAAGAAATGTGTCTTTGAGCAGAATCTGATCTCTATATATTCTTATGTTTTGTGTTTCCAGATGAGACTGAGTACGAGTACAGCGGCAGTGAAGAGGAGGACGAGGACCCCCCAGAGCAGGAGGGAGAACCCAGGTATGAATGGGTTTAGACCTGGTTTAGTCCTTCTTAAATGTGCTGTACCTGATTTTTACTATCTTAAAAATGTGAAAAACAGAACAGAACAGAAGTTCATGTTAAAGTCTGTGCAGCAGTCCACGTGAGTTTTGCTGTCTGTCACCGTAAAGCGAACAACAACTAGCATGCTATCAATGCACTTCCTGCTTTGCGAGGAATAAAATGCTCTATAGTTAGATGCAAAGAGCACACAATGGACTCATTTTGACCCGAATAGATGCTTTAACCTATATATATATATATATATATATATATATATCTATATATATATATATATCTGGACTGTGGTAAAACAGATTTTACTTTATTATGTGAAAAGAAAGGGTTCTAATTTACACCTGGCATAGACCTGGTTTTCATCCTGGTTTAGTCCCTGGTTTATTCCTGGTTTAGACCCCGTTTCAGATCTATTTGGTCCTGATCTGATCTTTTCCCTCTTCAGCTCCATCGTAAATGTTCCTGGGGAGTCCACGCTGCGTCGAGACTTTATACGACTGCAGCAGGAGAACAAGGAGCGCTCGGAGGCTCTGAGGAGACAGCAGCTCCTCCAGGAACAGCAGCTCCGCGAGCAGGAAGAGTACAAAAGACAACTTCTCGCTGAGAGACAGAAGAGGATTGAGCAGCAGAAGGAGCAGCGCAGGAGGCTGGAAGAGGTGAGGAGAGGGAGATGGGATGGTTAGGGCAGATAGGGAGAGAGGGACTTAAGGTTGAAGAGCAGAGGGCGGAGGGAGAGTGTCATTGACCAATTTTGGCACCTTTTCCTTAAAACATATTTATACTCTGTTCTGCCGCTGTGGCCTCATGTAGTGCAGAGTTTAAATGTTGTTAAATAGAAATTTTATTCATAGAAAGAGAAACAAATTTTTTTGATCATTTTTACTCATGATCATTAAAGTTAGGCATTTTACATCTGAAGTCAGCACTTATTCAGGTCTACTCTATTTTCCAATGTTAATCAACAATTTCAATTAGTACTGTAGATTATGTAGAAACAGAAATTAATCAGATTAATCACACCTTTTGAAATATGATAATTGCGATGAATTGCCAGTGTTGACCTGACGTCTTTAAGTGTTCTGCTGTGGTTTGGTTTAATTATTTGGCACACACAATTTGTTTTATTATTCACACACAACCTTTATTTTCCTCGCAGAGTGCACACTGTTCAACTCAAGATCTCTGCAGCGTCTTTGTTGTGTTCTGCTGCATGGATCAAAGCTAACCATACAAAACCAAACGTATTACTTACCCTTTGACCTAACCTTTCCCTTACCGTTAGCTTTTAACCATGTTAAGGTATTTCCTCATCATAAACTTAGAGTTGTAGTTCTCTTGATTCAGACATTTTTGAGGAATCGTGTATTGTTCACCCACCCCTTATCTCTACTCTCTTCAGGGATATGAATTGGAATGTTTTGATCAGTCGCTGCGTTTCATTTTATTTACTCGCCTGTTTTTTTTTATCGCATTATTTATAACAATATTGTTCTTTGTTTTTTGTCCCACAGCAACAGAGACGTGAGCGAGAGATGAGACGACAGCAGGAGAGAGAGCAGCGACGGCGAGAACAGGAGGAAAAGAGAAGAGTGGAGGAGATGGATAGAAGAAGGAAAGAAGAGGATGAGAGAAGGAGAGAGGAAGAGAAGAGGAGGAGTGACCGAGAGCAGGTCTGTACCAGAGAAAGAGGAAGAAAAGAGCAGGAGTGCACAGAAGACTCAGCCGTGACATTCATCTATTTGTCAATATTCTTTTTCTAGAAGCCTTCAGTCATCATGTTACATACTTAATTTATTTGTGAAATAGAAATGTTTAGTTTGACTAGTCGATTACTTAGAAATAGTTACAGCCCTTATTTTCCTAAATATAGCAGGAAGTGCATAAATTATTATTCTCTTATTTTCAGCAGGAGTACATCCGCAGACAGCTGGAGGAGGAGCAGCGACACCTTGAGAAACTTCAGGAGCAACTTTTGAGAGAACAGGCCATGTTACTGGTACAATATTTCTACTACTACTACTACTACTATAACTGCAAATACTAATGGTACTAGTTATTACTGCTACAGACTCCACCGCTATTTTAATATGAAGAAAGAGGAGGCAAACTTTACGGCTCATGTATAAATCATGTCCAGACTAATGTACTTTATTTTAAGGTCTCTCAAAATGATACATCATGCAGCAATGAAATAAAATTCACCTCTTTCTTTGCTTTCCACTGTTCCACCACTATTTTAGACAATTGTTTGTCACATGACCTTACAACATGCTAGAGTTGGTATAGTTTAAATTGAGCTGAAGACAGGTCAAGCATCTATAGTGACATTTGCTGTTTCACTGTCAGATTGTAAATATGTTGTCCTGGTAAGTTCAGTAAGTTCATAACTCTGTAATTAATGGACCCATCCACATGAAACAAAAATTTTCTGACAAAAGCTTCAAAAAGTAGGTGCCAATATTCAACTCCAAAGACGTGATTGTTGTCAGTTGAAAGGAAAGTTTATGGTAGTATATGTAAGCTGTTTAAAGAGTGAAAGTTTCCATCGGAGGCAAAATGTTGAACAATACAGGCTATGTGGTATTTAATGTGAGAGCCATCTTGACTAAAACTTGTGTGACTATATTAGTCCATAAATACTTGTGTTTTAGACAACTTTGATTGATGTTTATCACAGAAATCATTTGTCTACCAAAGTGTATCAGACAGACTCCAGAGTCACATGGGGCAGAGAAAAGAGAAAGTAGTGAGAGGTTAAGGGCTAGGAGAGACTTCCGGACACAGCCTTAATCTGCACTAGTGTGGACATTTTCTTATATTTATTTTATCATTTTAATTTTCTCTAAACGTGTATTTGGGTTGTGACTGTGGGGGCTGTGATCAGGAGTTCAAATGGCGCGAGCTGGAAGAGCAGCGGAAAGCCGAGCGTCTCCACAAACGTCTACAGCAGGAACAGACCTACCTTCTGTCCCTGCAGCATGGGGCCAAGTCTGGGGCCAAAACCGGCTCTAAACTTGGGACAGAAGATCTCAAACCCTCCTTGAACCAGACCCTGCCACCTGAAAGAATCCTCACCTCCAGTCCCCAAAAACAGGACTTAAGCCAGACTTGCACCCTTCCCCAAGCCCATGTAATAGACCCACCTACGTCTTTAGAGGGTGCACAAGATCCGGGAAAAGTCCAGGTCGAGTCCAGCCAGACCCCAGTGAAGTCCGGGTCTAAACCTGGCGCCAAATCCTCGCTGAACCAGAATTGTACTCTCCCCCAAGCTCACGTAATAGACTCTCCCTTACCGTTAGAGCCCTCTTCAGATCCAGTTAAAGGCCAGACCGAGTCCAGATCCCAAACCCAAGAACCAGACCCCCCTCAGCCCGAGAGCCCTGTCCCTCCTCAAACTGAAGACACTGTCAATCATCCTCCTCAGCCAATCAGAGAGGTGAACGCCGGTTCTGGTCCTGCCTCCTGCTGCCTGCTCTTTCCTGATCATCTTCTGGCTTTGTCTTTGCTTTGTTCACGCAGCTCGTTCTTCACAGCGCGGCAACAGGGGAAACGAATTATAGATGTGCAAAATGATACTAAACAAAACATACTTCCATGTCCAAAATACACGTGAATGATAATAATGATAATAATGAAGGAGGAGGACATTTTTCTATTTTGCTTTAATACATTTTTTAAAATAAAATGACTGTAGCCAAACTTTTACTTTGAAACAAGAACGTTGTCCAAACTGCAAGTAAATGTTTTATTCTGTAATTTTCATTTAATCTGCTTTCACAAAGACATATCAAGATGTAACAAGATCAGTCATCAAAGTAGCATCTACACACTCCAAACTTTACAATCTTGTACTGAAGATTATAAAATGTAATTTTAATTTTGGCAATTTTTACACATTAATGCCTAATTTGCCATATGAAGAATTCCAATGGAAAGATGTTTTCCATATTCACTTCCTTGGTTACCTTACAGTAGACCATATTAGACAAGATTAGCCATTAGATACATTGTCCTGGTCTCAAGCGCTGATCATTTCTGGAAGGGCATCGAACTATCTTCCCTCACATATTCTTCTGACATCTTTTGCTCGTTCTGCTTTGAGCTGTCACTTAAGCACCGAGGATGTGCTGCATAAAAGTCTTTGAAAGCCTCTGTGGATGTCGCTGGAGTGTCAGAGCGACCGTTTTGTGTGAGCCCGGTGCATGTGGACGTCTGCGGCCGCACTAACAAACAATTGTGTTTTTACTGCAGCTCTTCACTGTTTTTAATCCCAGTTTTCAGACGTTTAAGGATGTGTCTGTCACTGCTCCTCCTCTGGCTGTGTCCGTGTTTACAGCATGTTTTAAACTTTGTAAACTTATAAATAATCTCTTTTTAAAATGTGACTCATCAAGTACAAGGGGTGTGTACAGGAAAAGAAGAGAATGAATGTAATATAAGGACTATTCACTCCACCAGGGGGTTAGTGTGAACCTAACCCTGTTGGCCCATTCTTCACTCCTCATCTTTCACCCACCCCTTGTACCCGTGGCTCTTCCTCTCCTCGGTCCTGACCTGTTGTGTTTCCTCCCTCTCTCCTCCTCCTCTCTCAGGCCGACGAGCGTTACCGTAAGAACATCCAAGGTTCTCCTCAGACCTCTACTCCCTCTAAACCCTCTGTTCCTCCACGTTCTTCTGAGCCCTTCTCAAACGGGGCGGCGGAGGGAGGCGCCATGCACAGACCCATGGAGCCACAGGTAACTCCACCACCGCATCTTCAACCACACTACTGGACCCTCACCCTCACCCCCACCACCGTACCACTGTACCCCCAACACGAGGCCAATTCACACCTCATTAGAATCAAGACGCTCTGGTCATACGATTATCACAATGGCTCGCCTTTTGGTGATCATTTATTTTTTTGTGTTTTACAAATGTATTATTTGACATCTTATTTGTAGTTATTTGACAGCTCTGCAGAACAAAAGCCTTTTAGTTTTGTTTTGTTTACACTAACTATGGCTGAGAGATATGGGAAAAAAAGTCATGATTTTTTTTTTCCCCCTCACCATATTTCTCTCAATTTTCGATATCCTTTTCTTCCATCTTTGTGATACTTCAGTTTTTATTTTGAATTAATACAACCAATAAAAATCTATATTTGGAAAGAACTTTGGAAAGTTCTAATATAATATTAACGTGCATATTACCGCTATTGGCAGAAACGCTTGCAATGTCCGTGCAGTTATTGTTATTGTCCCACAGATGGCTGTTTACCAGAATATGGGCTTATCTTCCTAATTATGTAGCCAACTTTTAAACTTGTCAAATGTATTTTCACAGTATGGTTTACAATGTTGAGTATAAGTATATGCTTAATCTCAAAGTCCTTCAAGAACAGAAGTCCATTAACAAATGATTGATCCAAAGCTGCTGCCATTCTGAATGTTTTGGTTAAAAAAAAATAGTAAATGTAAATGTGTGTTTGGTAAAGGTACATGCTGACTTTTTACTTTTTAAAGTTTGTAAACAATATTGTAAATTCGGTAAAGGGAGGCAAAGGTGAATTAAAACATAATGTGATTTCAATGGTGTAACTGGGATTAACCAATGAAGGGAAAATCTGACAAATCAAGGTGGTTTTGACCAGTGAAAAACATTCAGCTACCTGTAAATAATATCAGAGGTGGAAAAATACTTGAAATGTTGATTCCAACAGTGGTTTATCTACAAATATATTACATATTTCATTACAAAAGACTACAACTAAGAAACATGAAGAAGAATTAGTATTTAGATGTGATGTCAGTTTATTATTGAATATTATGATCTACTGCCTCCATGCACCTCCATTCTGGAATTTTGAACATTTCAAAATGAAATATATTTAATTTTGCTCTTAATATAAAATCTGTATTGCGCACAAAAAACAAACAAACAACAAAATTCAAAAAACAAAAATTCTAAATTATTGCCATTTTTCCTTCTGCATCTGTAGTTTGTCTCATTCTTGACAGTGTTAGTTGTTTGTTGATAGAAGTCCATCTTGTGTTTGCGGCATGTCTCTCTCGCCTCACCTGTTGACTCCGCCCCCTGTGTGGTCACGCCCCGCCCCCTCAGGTGCAGTGGTCACACCTGGCCGCTCTGAAAAGCAGTAACAGCAGCGCCCCCTGCCCTCCTCCGCCGGTTGCGCGCTCTCAGTCCTTCAGCGAGACCAGTGCGGTGTCTAGCTTTGCTCAGCTCCACCTCCGAAACAACCAGGACCCCCACGCTGCACCCTCCCCCCCGCCCCCCCTGCACCTGCCCCCGGCCCCGCCCACTGACGAGGCCCCGCCCAAGGTGAGTCCTTCCCCCCTTCCCCCTCCTCACCTGTGCTGTAGCTCCATCGCGCATGCTCTTCATGTGGAATGGGTCACTTCTTTCTTTTGGTTGATTTTTTTGTGAGATAACTTTATAACATTATAAAAGGTTGTGTTCACGTTTTACAATATATGTTGTGTCAAAACACTAAAAAGACTATACAACTTTTGTCATTGTTTGCAATGACGCAAATTCATTTCACAATATTTCTTGGGATCATCCAGATGACAGTGTTCACACAATAGTATTAATCATAATAGTCACATGAATAGGTCTAGTAATTACACAGATATGTAAATTCTGCCATAGGCTTGTCCTCCAGTTCATTCTTTAAACATTGTAGAGTTTACGTGAACCCAGCCATAACTGTTCTGCTGCTAACCCACTGCTGCTTTCTCACCAACGCTCTTTTAACGGTGAAGTAAGTGACCAGCCAAATCTGTGTCGTAGGCCGCAATCACACAGAGCAAAACGGGTTCACTTATTCCACCTGGACACGCCTCAAACCTGCTGTTACTACATGTGACTACTACTACTACTCCAACTACTAATACTACTACTGCTTCTGCTGTTTCTTGTGGATGTGTTGCTCTTGTGGAATTTGTTTGTAGGTGATAAGTGATCAGAATTTGATCAGAAAACAACCACTATTACTCCTTGTCCTGCTAGTACTACTACTGCTGCTTCTACTGCTGCTTCTGCTGCTGCTTCTGTCCGAGTGGCCTGTACATTTACATTACGGTGTTGCAGTTCCCTCCCCTGTCTGATGGTGGCGCGTTTTCCCTCAGGTTCCGGTGAGGACCACGTCTCGGTCTCCGGTTCTATCGCGAAGAGAGTCCCCCCTGCCCCAGGCTCAGGCCGCCAGGAACCCCCCCAGGTACTGTAATGTAACCACTATTACAATACTATTACCAATATTACTACTGCTAAGCTAACTACCTGCTGTTTCTAATGCAATCACTACTTAGAGCTGCAATGATTTAATCGACTAATGAACGTGAAAAGTTTACTATAAAAAGTAAATGCAATTGTATTATGATCGTTATCTGTACTATACAGACTCCAAACACACACAAATATGCATTTAATAACAAAGACTGTAGCGTTATTAAAACACAAAAATGAATAAACTATTTCTAGTTTTCGTCCTTTATACTTTATTTGGAAATATTATCTATCTAGAAGCCTTCAGTCCGCATATTTCAACATTTTATTTGGTTTAACAATGTATTCCAAAGATCGCTTTTGTATATTTATGTACATCTGTTTGTGTGTTTTCAGTGGAGTAGACCCACGCCCCCTGTGGGACAGAGTGGAGAAGCTCCAGTCTCGTCCGGGCAGCGGCAGCTCCTCTGGATCGAACTCTAGCTCTCAGCCCTCGGACCGGTTCAGACCGCGCTGTGAGTCCCCTGGTAAAGCAAAGACTAATACTACTACTGCTTCTACTGCTACTAGTGCCATTACTACCACTACAGCTGCTGCTACTAGTGCCACTGCTACCACTCAAAATACTAGTACTGTTGCTATCAAAGTACAAACTAAATCGACTACAACGTTTTTTCAATACATGAGCTCAAATAATTTAGTAGCACTCCTCTATTTCAATACCAAAAGAGTTTAACTAGGACCTACGGTTGCACGAGTTGGTAGTTAAACAATAAATTCAGATAAATTGGGGGATAAATTCATGTTTTAATATTTTTCATTTATTTTTGTTTATTCTGTTTGTCTCCAGCGGCATCCAAGTCTGAAGGCTCTCCTCTGCAGCGTCCTGAGAACCTGAAGAAACCTGAAGAGAAGAGTTCAGCCAGGCCCACAAGACCAGCGGTGAGTACAAGAATATCACTGCATTAAACACCACAGCGCTAATACACAAATAAATGTGAAAACCTGAATTCCTGCTGTGTCCTGTGCTGTCGTGGATTCTCTCAGGGGGATGTGGTAAGAAAATTGGACTAACTCAAACTGGTGCATGCGTTTGCACCTCTTTAGACCCATCTGCACCCTGCGCCAGCTTCATCTGAACACTTGTTTTTATAGTCACTACATTTACTACGACCTAATATGACAGAAAACTGAATTTCACCAGTCATCAGGTCAGATTTGAAGAGGATTATCTTCAGCGTGCACATTGTAAACTCAGGAACTTGAACATTTCAGTGTAGACTGAAATATGAACTGATAAGCTACAAGATAATACAAATAAAAGAGTCCCATGAGCTTCAGAACATGTTTGTAGAGGTCAAAACTACAGGTATAAAAAGGCTTTTCTATAAATAGACAGGATATTTTCTTCTTTGTAGAAGACATACTATTATCTAAATCATTGCACACTTTGAGGTATCATGATTGCACTGACTCAAATTGCAATTTCGGTTCAATTGAGATATAATGTGCAACCCATTTTACATCGGCATGAGACGAATCATGACCCCCTTCATGAAAGAATAGCTACATACATCCGCTACATTAAACAGGGAAGGTAAAAACTGGCAGAGCTTCTATATGTTTAATTGTGTTACCTCTTTGGCCGGCTCTACATGGGGCAAGAGCAGTCTGAGTTGAGCCAACGTCGTGAGTGATGCTGGATTCTTAACAAAATCCTCCACTTAAGTTCAATATTCATGATAAATGGGACTGTGGCCATAGCGATTTAACATTTCAAGGCTAAACATTTTAAGCTTTTTTGTTGTTTTTTTGTTTCCTCAAAATGTAAAAAAAAGTTATGATTTTTTTCTTTAAAGCTTTTCTGTCTGTTTTTCTCTTCAAATATTGC
This sequence comes from Rhinogobius similis, assembly GCA_019453435.1. NCBI lineage: Eukaryota > Metazoa > Chordata > Actinopteri > Gobiiformes > Gobiidae > Rhinogobius > Rhinogobius similis. The sequence goes on along the minus strand of CM033620.1, from coordinate 34,276,432 downwards.
ATAAGAAATGCAAAATCCCCCCAGCAATTAAAATCTTATATGTCGACAAAATAAATAATACATTTAAACCTGGACATCAATTTTTTGACAAATATGGGCAACTTTGGTAATTTTTACACAGAATATCAGACTTCTGTGTGAAGAATTTACATTTGACAATTGACCAAACTACAGAAAATGTGTCAAATTGATATCTCTAAATTTAAGATTTTTGCCTGTTCACCTGCAGTGTCTCGTTTTAAGTAATATTTCAGTTTGTTTTGTCTTATTGTTTGTTTGTATTTTGTTTTTGTTGTAAAAATACTGCACTTGTTTTAGCAGTTTATGAGATAACTCTGCAGTTTCCTGAAACACTTTTGAATGCCTCACGTTTCACTGCTTCCTCGACTTATCTCCTTGTTGCTTCACATATCTCCTTGTTCCTTGCTCCCTTTTCCCTTTCCTAATTGTTTATGCTGTAGCTCCTCGTCGTATTGCCTGCTTCCTTTCCTTGTCTCTTAGCTCCTTATCTCATTTGCCCTTCAGCTTTGTGTTTTGTTTTTCTCTCCTGTTGCGCTCATGTCAACACTAAATCTTGTACCACAAAAGAACACTAAAAGCCTGATTCTAAAATCTACACCTAGGCCGTTGTTAGAAGGTTTTCATGAGGCCTGCCACTAACGATTACTCAGTTAGAAGTCAACCTGTCAACAATCATTTTATATTAAACAACTAAAAAAATTAAATATGGTGACTGAAGGCTTCTAAATGGAGTATATTTCCAAATAAAGCATATTATTGATGAAAATCCAAAACTTTTTTTTTTGTTTGACATTTTGTTTTAATTGCCTGTATAGTCCAGATAACATTTACCATTATTAAAATACAACTATTTTTTATAGTTGACTAGTCACGATTAGTCAATTAATAATTTTTGTGACTTGATTATTACTACAAAAAACGTATGAACCTCAAATGTTGTACTTTCTCTTCATTTGTTTGGGACTGACTCCAGAAATGTTCAGATCTGTATCATCTCGATGGCTGATTTTTAACTTTCTCTTTTTAGGACCTGACGGCCCTGGCAAAGGAGCTGCGAGCAGTAGATGACCGGCCTCCTCACAAAGTCACAGATTACTCCTCCTCCAGTGAAGAATCAGGCACCACCGATGAAGAGGAGGAGGAGGAAGTGGAGCAGGAGCCAGGGGACGAGTCCACATCCGGGAACGAGGACTCACGGCTGGGGTGAGTGAGGGGGCGTGGGGTCTGGACTGTCACAATATCAAACTTTGGTGTTAGATTTATATTTAGAAGAAACATCATGGTTTCACTGTTATTCACAATGGCCAAACTGTGAAAACCTCAATTCACTTTCATTCACATTGTCTCATAGATCAGAGGTTCTCAACCATGGTGGTAAATGTAAATTCCTTTTTGTAGATCTATATTCTCAGAATAAAAGCAAACATTAAACATAAGGCTACTCTGTCGCTTTGCGGGTGGCATATTTTTTGTGTTCACGGCTTGCGAATTAGCCTGAGCAGCCATTCCCTGCGTCTTTCAATTTTGCTAAACCTCCTATTTCCTCTATTTTGCGGCAACCAAGTCAATCAGAGCCGTGAGAGGAGAACGTCACATCCCGTGTGCTGCGATTACAAGCAATAACAAGCAAGATGATATCCACGACAGAGAAAATGTTCGGGGCTTCTCTGTTTTAAAAGACCAACACTTAAAACCAGCGAGAGGAAGCTTTACAGCTACACGCCATGTCACAGTTCTCTACTGCCTTTCGCGCATAAACGGTGCTGTCGTGGTGCTGTCATTACGTCCGCTGTTTGTCTGATTGACGCATGCTTGTCCCGCCCTGCTGAAGTCAAATTATGTGGCGGCATCTCCAGACTAATCGACAGTATTAAATAATACATGGAGATTAGAATGGAGGCAAGGCAAGTCGCGAATGCTAACTGTTGTTATTTTGGGGGTCGTGGCTGAAAATGGTAGCGAACCACTGTCATAGATCACATTTCCCTAGTATATGAAATGTTACAAACACATATATATACATATAAGCACTTCATATTTAGGTTTGCTTTTGCAGCATAGATTCAATTTAATTATTTTGCTCACAATGGTCACAATTATATTTTTTTTAGTTCTTATTTTGTGACTTATTTTCTAAATAATATCACATTATCAATTAACCGAATAATCTTCACATCCCTGTTCTGGGGTTCAGCTCTAGGGCTAAGGCGGCTGCTTCTTTGAGGAAGGAGCTGCGAATCTCAAACTGTTCCCACATTAACCTGACAGCAGATTTGATACAGTTGTACAAGGTTTATCACAATCAATTTTAAATCCCAGTTTGAATAGTTGCTGTGTTGGGCAACTTTCTTCCACAAAGTTATCCATTATAGCTACCTATAGCTTCTCCTCAAAACGAATTGTGTTAGTAACTGTGTTTATTGTGTGATGAAAGTAAATAATTACCAGAAACGTAACTATTAAACTGCTAGAAGTTGTTTAGAAGTTTAGAAGTTATTTTTTGCAAGGAGTTTATGATGAGGTCTTTTAGTCCGTTTTTAATTGTAGTGAAACATTAAATTATGCCATCCCTGTTGAAGTCTGTTTCTGTGGCTGTTTTGTTGTTTGTTTGCTTTGCTGGTGCATGGCGTGTGCATGTTTAACCCTTTACACCCTGTGGTCTCAGACTGTCTCGTGGATTGTACAGGCGCGTGAGTAACGGAGAGAGCGACTCGGCTAAAACCATGTTAGCCGAGGATTCAGAGACTGAGGCGACCACCCCGAACAAAGACGGCACGCTCGTCATACGCCCGGTAAGAAATCTACTTTTAAGATTTGAACAGCAGAAGTATGTGATAATGTGGTTCAATTTTATCTATTTGAATTTAAGAAGAAATCTTGTATCTCTGAAATGTGTTTTAAGAATGTATTTTATCCAATTCAATTTTCCATCAACAAGCTAAAAATAGAATAAATAACAAGCTCAGACCGGGACTAATGCTGCATTCATGTAGTCTTCAGAAAAAGTTAAAAAATGCACATGAACATTCACATAAATTGGGGAAACGACTCGGAAACTTGTGTTAAAAACTGCTTCCACACTTGATGTCCTACTATGTGGAGACAGACTTTCAAAAATCTGCTGGTTTGTCATTTTATCTTATGACATTTGACCTCTTTGACAAAATGTTACTACATGTAAGGATTTCTTGTCATTTGTCCGTATCATAAGCGCCACAGATTTGCACAGGACTAGACACTACTGTTGAATTATTGATGTATTGTTAGCTATTGAAAGTAAAAAATAATAGGATGTTTTCCCAAACAAACAACATTTATTCTGAGAAGGTCAACAAATGCAAATCTTAATGGTTAGGTCTAGTAAATGCTGTTAGAGAACATAGTCAGTCATTTTATTATTGGTGAAAATCCCAACTTTCCAAGATAAAGGCACATGAACGCAAACATGTTGGAACCCCGACTTCCCTGAGAAAGTGAGGATCACATGAATGCAACATTAAAAACAGTTATGCATTTAAAACATTGTATTAGTTAATAAAAGTCAGAGATACAGGTTTTTAAAAACTATTTTACACCTTTTGACTTCCACAGGCGCCCTCCACCTCCAGTTTGATGTGTTGTGTGTCGTTTTAAACTTGTTTAAATGTTTTGTTTCATAATGAGATTTCCAGGTTGTCAGCACCTCCCTTTGCCCCCTCTCTCCATCACACATCTGCTCCTCATGGACTGAACGGGGGACTGAACGGGAGACTGAACGGGAGACTGAACGGGAGACTGAACGGGAGACTGAACGGGAGACTGAACGGGAGACTGAACGGGAGACTGAACGGGAGACTGAACGGGGGACTGAACGGGGGACTGAACAGGGGACTGAACGGGGGACTGAGCGGGGACTGAACGGGGACTGAACGGGGACTGAACGGGGACTGAACGGGGGACTGAACGGGGGACTGAACGGGGGACTGAACGGGGGACTGAACGGGGGACTGAACGGGGGACTGAACGGGGGACTGAACGGGGGACTGAACGGGGGACTGAACGGGGGACTGAACTGGGGACTGAACCCTCTTCATCACTCCATGTCCTCCTCAGAGCCCTCAGAGCCTAAAGCGTCCCCCGGCCTCGGCCCCTCCTTCTGGGCCGGCTCCTCCACCCCCGGCTCCGCTCCTGGACAAACACAGCCTTCACCTGCCGGACCTGATCCAGCAGAGCCATGCCTCCCCCTCCCCAGGCGCCTCCTTCTCTCACCCGTCACTTCTCACCCCCTCCCTCTCCCAGCTTTCCCCCCTCGACAGGCTACTCATGGAGGTACGTCCCCCAAACAGAGGAGCACAGACCAAGACTCAGTTTTAAATTTAATCTCAATATTTTTAACCAGTTGGCTTCCAGTTCTTCCATTTTAACTTACTTTCTTCTACAGAGAAATATTAACATTTCTAATAAAGTGGTTGACTAAATGTACCTTTTCCGCTTGTCTCCATGGAGATATTGCTTGTTTTTTTTATTGCTCAAAACTACCTTGAAAACAACCTGGTCTGTAACTTGGCCTGGTGTCTCCAACTTGTCCAGAGATGTAATGCCATACTGTGGAACACTACAGGAAAAGCAATAGCATCTCCATAGAGACTGAGTCACAAAGCAGGTTTTTAGAGAACTCTGATAAAAGCCAAACTTTGCATTTACTGTTTTACAAAGATCCTGAAGGAGTGTTCTGATTGGACAGTTCACCACTTAATGGGAAGAGTTTAAGGATTTTACTCAAATTACTCACAGCTGTGACCTTTCATCAACTTTACCACCAAAATGTGCACTTTCATTGTATTGAAAATAGTGGACTATATAGTGGAGCCATGAGTCAGCATCACATAACCTTAAAAACATTGGACATAACCTAACAACATTGAAATATTTTACAAAAACCCAAACTCCTGACGTCTTGGTCTGCACATCTTCTGTCCAGCTCCTCTCTTTCTCCCTCCATCCTTCATTAACTCCCCTCTGCTAACCCTCGCGGGCTCGACTAATCCCTTTTTAGGTGGTGGAAACACAGATCTTAACTCATCTAATCTATTCAAGTGTGTTTCTTGTTCCTAAAGGGCTTTATTTCCCCTGGTTTGAATCATATCTGTTAACTTCAGTCAGAGGCGTTTCATTGATGACAATTTTTTATGAAAATGGAAAAAGTGTCAGATAAAAAAGATAAAAAATAAATAAAAAATCTCGTTCAATTTGTATCTTCATAGATACGACCCACACAGGCCTTAACAGTTATTTCCGTATTTGAGATTCAATGTACTGTCCGTTTTCATAGTTTTGTCAAATTAAAAGCCTCTTCTTAAACATTTCTAATAATAAAAGTTTGCTGATTTTTCTTGTTTTTCTTTTTACTTTTCATACCTAAGCTTGACCTGGTGTTGTCTCTCTTTTGGATGAACCTGCTGCTTTGCTTTTCCAGTTTTAGCCTGTGCACTTGTTCTTTCTAATCCAGCAGGTTAAAGTGCATATGACAGGTTCTCATGTTTTTCGAATCATACATGATACATTTGATACATAAGATATTTATCACAGGTTCAATCCCTCCAAACATGGTTAAATGTTGTTGTTTTTTTTATTACAAGAAGTGGCAAAGAGTTGCAAAAAGAAATTCGACAAAATTCCTTCCAAAATCCTGGAGGATTTTTAATTTGGTTAATTTGGCAATTTGGCAGAATTGCTTGGGGACAAAAAATTTCGTCTGCTGCCCATGTCCACCCAGGAAATAATGTTCTGTTCCAGGCAACTGGAGGGGTTTCCGACTTGAACACTATGGACAGAAAATGTGTACTAAAATGATTCCCAGAATGTTATTTGAAAAAAAGTTAATTTTATTTGGTCAAGTGAACAATGTTGGAGATGCAAAAATCAATGATACAATGGGAGCTGTTGTCTTTTATAGGCTATACTAGCAAAAGAGAGGGTTTAGCAAATTGAGCTCGGGATGATGACGTCACAAATTTACTCTCTGCACAAGGTGGCGGTTAGTCTGTTTATTTTTAAAATGGCTAGCTCAGTACTTCCTGTCTAATTCATTTCTATGGAGTTTTCATCCAGTCAGTCTAAAATGAATAAATCCTGACAGATCGTGCAGTGAACAGTGAATTGTTCTGGATTAACATGAAACATGTTAAAGACTTTACAAAACAAGCGAATACTTCACCAAAGGACACTTGTGTGTTTATAAATGTTAGCATTGTGTCTCAATTAAATTTTTCCCTGAAGGCATTGATTTAATTTAATGTCTTCTGGTATGAATGAAACAGAGATTTTGCTTATGACATCCTCTTAAGATTATGATTATTGTAAATATAGTATGACCATATTACAGTTTCAGTTACAAGTTCAGTGTTCGAGCTGAATAAAGAAGTATGTACACAGTAGGGCTAAGACTAATCCGTAGGCTAAAGAAATTTCAATGTTAAATGAATGTCTCTAATGTGGTATAAGAAATATTGTGGAATGTTTAGATAATTTATGTGGTGGTTAACCACTCAGATCCACATTTTGTGATTATCTTTTTTGTAATATGTCACACTTTATCTTGAATAAGATGATTCTCTCTGGGAAGAATCCCAGTAACCAGTTGACTGGACACACTACTAAATTACAAAGTTTATGAAAATTGTCAAACTAAATTAAATGTAATTATGATAACTGTTTGTTTTAGTTAAATTAATGCCATTCATATGCACTTAAACCTTTCTAAAAAATAAAATCTGGCAGATGTTATTTTTGCTTCTAACTAAACAGATCTAAAACTTCACCTGGTGGCGTCTCACTTTGGGATGAACCTGCTGCTTTGTTTTTCCAGTTTTAACATGGCAACTTGTTCTGGCTAATAGGAGCAGCACTCTCTTCATATTTAATTGACATTTTTTAAATATTTCCCTTTGTGCAGTCTCAGTCTGAGAACAGCTCCATGTCCAAACACAAATCCTCCTCGTCTTTCACTCCGTTCATCGACCCACGGCTTCTGCAGATTTCCCCATCCAGCGCCAGCTCCCTCAACAACATGGGTATGAATAATGAGAGATAAATGTGCCGTCATGTGGTTTTGTTCTAAAGGGACCACCATAGTCTCTAGTATTAATGAAAATATTTCTACAGCTGTTAATATATACTATATATATATTTCTGATGAATTGCAATAACACTGTCTGAATATCATCGTTGAGACCATTTTTGTCATTATGGGCGATAATGGGCTGTGCAATTAGCCCTATGTACAAACCTTTTCTCTGTGGAAGAGTTAAATGTGATGCTGTAACCCTCCTCTGTCTTTGTTCTCCTCCTCAGCGGCATTCGGGGCTGACGGTCGGCTGGTGGAGCAGCTCAGAGCCGACCCATCCCGTAAAGGCTCTGTCGTAAACGTGAACCCGGTGAACACGCGTCCCCCAAGCGACACGCCCGAGATCAGGAAGTATAAGAAGAGGTTCAACTCAGAGATCCTCTGCGCTGCGCTATGGGGTAGGTCTAACTCTAAAATACAAAAATACTTTTTATAAACAAAAAAAAAGCAGCATTATTATGTGGTTTTCCTCAATAATGCACTTTATTTGTGTATATACAGTATTCTATCTAGAAGCCTTCAGTCACCATATTTGGTAATTAAAAAGTTGCAGTGTATAATAACTAATCACTTGACTAGTCGACTAATTGATAAAATAGTCGCTGACTAGTAAAATATTTGTTAGTTGCAGCTCTTGTAGCAGTAGTGATGATGAGATTTATTGTTGCAGTGGATTTTTGTAATCAATTGACACATTCTCCCCAAAGATTTTGTGAAAATAAATATTGTGAATATGGATACATTTGTTGAATAGCAATGAATGTTGGACAAGACACAATATTCACAAGACGAGACAAGAGATTTTAATAATCTGGAAACTTAAAGTTGAACTAAATTACAATTTTATCTTATTAAACGTCTTTGTAAGTCTACAAGGCCCCCCCTGCTGTCGTTGCGCAGAAAACCAGCCTTGCAACTTTCCTGACGCCAACCCAAAGACAACTCTCCTTTGCCAACATGAAATCTTTTTTCTATGTAATTGTACTTCCTTATTTCAATATAAAAGGAAGGGAGAAAAAAGGGGGAAAAAAGCTTTTGGCGTCCTTACTGGCAGTGTATTTTCACAAGAGACCTGCAGGGGGCGCTCTGTCACTGAAGTTACTTAGTTCTGCTTTTAAAAAAATCGGATAATTATCAGATTTTTGATGTGTATGTGAACAGCCAATGATCTTTGGTCAGATCAACTCACCTCCTCTTTTATCCTCAGGAGTGAACCTGCTGGTGGGCACAGAGTCCGGTCTGATGCTGCTGGACCGGAGTGGACAGGGAAAAGTCTATCCTCTGATAAACAGAAGACGTATTCAGCAGATGGACGTGTTGGAGGGACTCAATGTCTTAGTCACCATTTCAGGTAAAAGACATAAAAACATACATTTTTTTTTTTCACAATCTGATTTGCAAAGATCATTTATATCGGGAAGCAGCGCACTAGCACTGCTTCCCGATATAAACGCTATAATTAGATGCAGACAACACAGCGGTCTCATTTTCACCCTAAGAGCTGCTTTTACATTATATCTGTGCAAGGGTAAAACAGATTACACTTTATTACATAAAAAAGTGCATGTTTAAATTGGATGCAACTTTTATTGTCCATTTTCTTTTTAGGTAAAAAAAACAAGCTTCGAGTATACTACCTGTCGTGGCTGAGGAATAAAATCCTCCACAATGACCCTGAGGTGGAGAAGAAGCAGGGCTGGGTGAACGTGGGTGACCTCGAGGGCTGTGTCCACTACAAAGTTGGTCAGTACAAATTTTTTCTTTCATTTCATTTCTGAAATAAAATTATTAGACCTTACTAAATGTATGCGGTTTTATTGAATTCCAGTGAAGTACGAGAGGATTAAGTTCTTAGTTTTGGCTCTGAAGAACTCTGTAGAGGTCTACGCTTGGGCCCCAAAACCCTACCACAAATTTATGGCTTTCAAGGTGAATTCTGCTTCACTGGCTCTCCAATTTTCCTCCAGCTTTGCTCCAATTTCGCACAAATTTTCCTCTAATTTATTTTTTAAATGTCCTCAAATCTTATATTTTTCTCAACTTTCTACCATTTTTCCTACCTATCTTCGTCAAAGTTTTTAAACTGGTTCCACTCCTTTGGCTCTGCTCTAACCTGTTCTTCTCTCTTCAGTCGTTTGGAGACTTGGTTCATAAGCCTCTTCTGGTTGACCTCACGGTGGAGGAGGGTCAGAGGTTAAAGGTAATTTATGGGTCTGTTTCTGGATTTCACGCTGTTGATGTGGACTCAGGAGCCGTGTATGACATCTACCTTCCCACACATGTAAGTACTGCCAATCAAAATACTTCAGAAAACAAATTAAACCCACATTTGTGCAAGGCATACACTACAAGGCTACAGGAGTACAGGAGCGCATTTGACTCTTTTCTGTGTGCAGATCCAGACGAGTATCCAGTGCCATGCAATCATCATCCTCCCAAACACTGACGGCATCGAGCTGCTGGTGTGTTACGAGGACGAGGGCGTTTACGTGAACACCTACGGGCGCATCACCAAAGACGTGGTGCTGCAGTGGGGAGAGATGCCCACCTCTGTCGGTATGAATTTGAATACATGAATACTATATTATATCTGTTACTACTTGGTGCCTCCAGAGGGGACTGTTCTCTCTTAAGCAGAACAGCTGTGTCCTCCATCAGGGGCTGACTAATTTAAAATCTAAAATTTAAAGGTGGCTGAATCACAAAAATTATGCCAGCAGCAAAATGTTTCTTTTCTTATGTCACACTGATGTAAATATGTCATTATGTTTTTGAATCTTGTATGTTTTCTTGAACTATTACTTTTAAGGTATATTTTACGACTTGACAGGGGGAAGTATCGATGAAAACTTCTCTTTTGACTTACTTTTTATAGTCGACTAGTCACAATTGGTTGATTAATCGTTACATCCCTAATGTCAATAATGCCCTTAATATCAGAACACTATTGATTTATGAACACACTTTTTCAAATCAGCAGCTTAAGCCTTAATGCAGTAGTCCACACACAGTTTTCAGCAATTTTAATAGTATATTATGTTGTATCACGATACAGCATCTAGTAACCGTATTTTCAAGAAGTAGTCCAAGAAGTCCAAGAAGAATCACAATATATTGCCATGTTGATATTTTGAACACAGCCCTTATGCATAACTACACCTTTATTATTATTTACTTGTTTATCGTATACATGTGTTTTCAGCCTACATTAGGTCGAACCAGATCATGGGCTGGGGAGAGAAGGCCATCGAGATCCGCTCTGTGGAGACAGGACACTTGGACGGAGTCTTTATGCACAAGAGAGCGCAGAGACTCAAGTTCTTGTGTGAGAGGAACGACAAGGTAAGAAGCCTGCTTTAGACCTTGTTTGAAGTCCCTGCTTTAGTCCTTGCTTTAGTCCCTGCTTTAGTCCCTGCTTTAGTCCTTGCTTTAGTCCTTGCTTTAGACCCTGCTTTAGACCCTGCTTTAGTCCCTACTTTAGACCCTGCTTTAGTCCTTGCTTTAAACCCTGCTTTAGTCCTTGCTTTAGTCCTTGCTTTAGTCCCTGCTTTAGTCCCTGCTTTAGTCCTTGCTTTAGTCCTTGCTTTAGACCCTGCTTTAGTCCCTGCTTTAGTCCCTGCTTTAGTCCTTGCTTTAGTCCTTGCTTTAGACCCTACTTTAGACCCTGCTCTAGTCCTTGCTTTAGACCCTGCTTTAGTCCTTGCTTCAGTCCTTGCTTTAGTCCATGCTTTAGTCCCTGCTTTAGACCCTGCTTTAGTCCTTGCTTTAGACCCTGCTTTAGTCCTTGCTTTAGTCCTTGCTTTAGTCCCTGCTTTAGTCCCTGCTTTAGACCCTGCTTTAGTCCCTGCTTTAGTCCCTGCTTTAGTCCTTGCTTTAGTCCTTGCTTTAGACCCTGCTTGAGTCCCTGCTTTAGTCCCTGCTTTAGTCCTTGCTTTAGACTTTAGACCCTGCTTTAGACCCTGCTTTAGTCCCTGCTTTAGACCCTGCTTTAGTCCCTGCTTTAGACCCTGCTTTAGTCCTTGCTTTAGTCCCTGCTTTAGTCCTTGCTTTAGTCCCTGCTTTAGTCCTTGCTTTAGTCCTTGCTTTAGTCCTTGCTTTAGACCCTGCTTTAGACCCTGCTTTAGACCCTGCTTTAGACCCTGCTTTAGTCCCTGCTTTAGACCCTGCTCTAGTCCTTGCTTTAGACCCTGCTTTAGTCCTTGCTTTAGTCCTTGCTTTAGTCCCTGCTTTAGTCCCTGCTTTAGACCCTGCTTTAGTCCTTGCTTTAGTCCTTGCTTTAGTCCCTGCTTTAGTCCCTGCTTTAGTCCCTGCTTTAGTCCCTGCTTTAGTCCTTGCTTTAGTCCTTGCTTTAGTCCTTGCTTTAGACCCTGCTTTAGACCCTGCTTTAGACCCTGCTTTAGACCCTGCTTTAGACCCTGCTTTAGTCCCTGCTTTAGTCCCTGCTTTAGTCCCTGCTTTAGACCTGGTAACCTGGTCTTCATTTAGACTTTGTTTCAACACCCTCTGACTGATGTTTAGACCTGGTTTAGACTCTTTTTTAGCCCTGGTTTAGACCTTGTGTTAGTCCTGGTTTAGACCCTCTGACCCAAGTTTTGGTCCTAGCTTAGTCCCGGTTCAGTTGTTTTTTAGTCCAAGATAAATCCGTGATTTAGACTGGGGTCATTCTTGATTATTCTAGTTTAGTTTTGTCTGTATTTTAGTCTGTGAGGAAACTACTTTGCTCCTCCTCCTTGTTCTAAATGTAAAATGTAAACTTTTCTTTTGTTTTCTAGGTGTTCTTTGCGTCGGTGCGTCAGGGCGGTGCCAGCCAGGTTTATTTCATGACACTGGGCCGCACCTCTCTGATGAGTTGGTAAAGTCCTGAATCCCAACAAGGACTGAACCCGGACTCACACCAGGACTTACACCAGGACTGGGACAAGCGCCTTGGACTTTAGCAGAGCGTGTGTGGATGGGGGGTGTACAGCGCCCCCTCTTGCCCTGCTCTGTCTGCACACAGGGCTAATCTTTGTGTCATAGTAAAAAAACTCGGTGTTGTCGTGAAGAGCGGTGAGCGAGTGGAAGAATATAACAGGACTTTTACTTTGAAAGGATGACGCTCGGCTCACTGCTTCCTGTTCAGGTAGAATTTGCTTGTTTTAAAATGCTAACACTGAGCCTGGTTAGCGTCAAGCCTTTACTTTTAGATTCTATACAGAGAAAGAATGCCTGGAATCCCTTCATAGAGGTATGAATGAAACATGTCAGAATTTCTTAAACCAAAACAGTCCTTTATCTGTCCATTTTGTAAAAAAAACAACAACAACACAGACCCAGTTTTTGCTGCTCCTGGAATTGGATTAAGGGCAATCTACTCTCCACATGGGCTGGGTAAAAGGAGGATGAAATTCAAATGTGATGTTCTAAGTAGGGTTAGAATTGGTAGGGATACTTGTAGCAGTTCGGATTTCAGTCTTCTTTCAAATGGTAATGAACGCTTGGATGGGTTTAAAATATAAACTAAATGGAATCCTGATTTGAAAACAAATCTTAATTGCCATTTCAGAACTTCTCTGAAAACTCCAAATTTTTCATAACTGAGCAGCCTTATTTTCAAAAGTAGCGCCAGACCGACTTTCTCTACAGAATACAATTGAAAGGTTTGATGCTAACCAGACTAGCTAACACTATTCCGCTACACGCTATCAGTCAAAACTCTGCCACTTCCTGCCTTTTCGAGTCGTGGTGTAGGGACCTTTTTCTGAGCAAACCCGTAACTACAGGGTACCACTGGGAACACGCTTCTAAACCCTCCTTATCGCACCTCTTTGCCTCAAAAATACTGAAATCTGTTTTCCAATGCACTGTTTTGAATGCTGCACACGACCTCCGGGATGCACCCTTAGGAGAAATAATAATCCACGATATTTTAAAATATTAACCGATATTTATCATGTTCTGGACGATGTTATAATAATTGAAGAAAACAAAAAGTGGAATTTTACTGTGAAATTTGTAGCGCAGAGCCGTAAAAGTAGCATGGTTTTTGAGGGAGAATCGTGCATGCAGTAGAACGATCATGGCTTGAAAATGTTTGAAATAAATACATAAAAAGGCGACTTTACATAACTTACAGCAATTCACAATAAAACACAGGTGCTATTCATACAGAAATGAATGGACTCAAATGGACCTGTTTTTGGAGTTAAATGCTTTTACTTTTGAAACTCCTCTTCAATAATATGTTTTCCTTTTAGTTTTTTGCTCGAGGTCCGTGCCTTCTGTTTTAGCTGCCATCAATTGTAACCTAAACTTTTATTGTGAAGGTGTACCTACCTACTAAACCTACCTGCCTACCTAACTTCCTACTGTTCTTTTTTTGAAGGCCAAATCTACTGGACAGTGTTACCAAATCGCATATTTTTAAAAACTCCTTAACAATGCTTCGTTTTTAGATTTTTACTACCCTCTGATAAAATGCGTGGCTGCAGTTATTTTTTATGACTCCACATTTTGTTGTTTACAGTTTTGTGCACCGAAATTTGAATATTTATGGTTTAATTTAGGGCTCCTGTTTTTGTACTTTTTTTTTTTTTTTGTACTTTATCATTTTAAGTTTTTTTTGCAAACAGGAAACAGCTCTTGACCCCTTCTGTGTGTTCTGTGGGAATTACTGTATTTTCCTCAAGGTCTTTTTTCCATTGAATAAAATCTTAAATAATTTAATCTGTGTTCTTGTTATTTCTAAATTTGAAACCTTCACTAAATAATTGACTATTTCTGTGAAAAATTGGGTACTCCCTCTTTTGTTTTTCTAAGACAATTTAACATTTTGAAAAATCTGTTTGTTGCAAACTGCCCGGAGGTGGTAGAGCAGCCAAGTCAAGCAAGAGTTCCATTACTTTGACGTAATATTACGTGCAAGTGCAAAGTGTGGTCCAAGAAATGACTCATGAGTGAAAACTTACTACTCAGATGACAGTCAGACGTAACTCTTGTTTGTAGTAATTGGAAGGACAAAACAGTAAATGATGCACAAAATCTTTTTTCTTCATTTTTCTTAAGAAGAAGAAAAAAACATTAGTGCAGTGCGAGAATCAAAAATGTTCAATTAATGTAATATGTTTGTTTCCCTATGTGTGCCTAACATTTTATCATCATTAACATTTTATATTATGTTTTATAATGTTTGTTTTTTATAAAATATTTTATATATGAATTGTGTTGGTGCTTTTTGGCCAGGACTCCCTCGAAAAAGAGATATTTGAGTCACAATGGGACTTTCCTGGTAAAATAAACCTTAAAAAAAAAAGACTATCTATAGAGCACAAATGATACAAGTCAGCCTGATTTTTGTCAATACTGAAACATAAATCAGATTAAGCCCAATCAGTTCCAAATAGGCCTAGTTATTTGCACTTGTGTGTGTAATTTTGGGCAACTTAATTCACCTCTGACTGTCAGGATCCAATGCTGAATTAATGAGAGGGAAATCAATGTATGGTTCATCTCAAATCATTTAAATTTTAATAGAATTTTTATTGAACTTGGAAAGATAATGGAAAACCGAATTAGAAGAATTAAAACATATTGAAACTTTAAATGTTTGGGTAATTTAACTAAATATATTACTAATAATTTTTGCCAGTATAATCACGTATGATATAACACAATTAAAATAAAATGTAGACCGAAAGGCCTGTCAGACGTCCATTCTTGCTGTCGCCGGTAGAGGGCGGTCGTCTTTTTCAGTGGCGCACACTGTTGTCAAGTGAGCGTAACTAACTCTTACATTTCCGGTAAGTGGCGCACAATTTCGATTTTCTCATCTAATAACTCTCATATTTTTCAGCAAGCCCTCTATATGCGTATTTATCTGCATGCAATCAGTTCATAATATTAAATGGAGTATGATTCTAAATGGCCACATCTTTTTAGGGCGCTCTTATTGTGTGATAGTGCGGCCGGAAGTGTAGCGCTGAGCAGCGAGCGCTTGTCTCACTGTAGCCGGGTCACGCCGCACCTCCGCCGGATGTTTTGTCTCCAGAATGTGATGCTTTGGACCGGGTTTCTGTGTTCGGAGGCCGAGCTGAAGCCGGGGCTCGGGCAGTGGAGCCACACAGAGGTGAGTGACCAGGAACGGGCTCCAGCAGGGAAGGCACGCGAGCTGCAGAAGCCCGGGAGGAGAGGTCTGGGGCCGGGCAGACAGAGGCAGGTCGTGACGGTGTTGTGGAGGATTATGTCTCCCTCGCGGATCTCAGCCGCTGCTTGATGTAACGGTAATATCTGAAAGCTGCGACATATACATAGGCGGTTTGAACGTGGTATAAAGTAATCGCAGTATGAAACAATGCAGTAAAGGCTAATTTTGGATCATGAATCATGAAGGGTATTTGCGCACCTGAGACGAGGGGCGTGCAGACTGGTGTTATGGTGAAACGTGTGACCTAGATTCAGGCTATACACTCTTGGGGAGCCCTTCACTTAGAAGCTGAAAGGGGACATAATATGTGAAATCAACTTTTGTGAGCTTTTAACCTTTTTTTTTTTTTTTTTTTAACTTGTTTACAGTGTTCTTTCATCATTTTCATACTCAGAGGTGTATTTTGAGTGATTTTTAAGGGATGTATTGTCCTGCATTTGAAGCTCTACTAGTGCTTAGCAAATTTCTGTTTACACCTACCTCTTATCTCCCCCCACTGCGCTGTATGTACTTTTTACCATCCAGACTTCCTCCAGTTATTTTCACATTGTATTTTTAACTTTTGTCAAACAACGCTAGATGTGTTTGATCAATATTCAGTACACATTTTAAATAATGCATTTTGGTTAGAGAGGGAAACGGTATTGTATCATAAAGGTTTGAACAGTTGCGATTGCGATTAGATTTATCTTTGGTTCGGTACAACTACAATTTATGAAATTTTGAAATCAGGATTCAGGGAACAGCATAGACCACGATCCTTTGCTCTAGATCAGGTACAGGCAAACTTTTTGACTCAAGGGCCACACTGGAGTTTTACACTTGCCTGGGAGCCAAACCATTTACAGTTTGGATGTTGTTAACTAATGTTACCGTATATTACACACATACAATTACACATAAACTTAATGCCTAAAATACACCAAAAAAAAAACTACAACAGAGTAGTAAAAATCATTACCTTTTATTTATTTTAGTTGGAACATTGCCGTAGGTCACTCTTTTTTTGCCAATGCCTCAAAGTTTGGTGTTATTCTAGTGGTAGCTATTCTCAAAACTGATCTTAAATGAACTGACGCAACTGTCGTCTCAGACAACTATAAAATGGCAAATGCACCATACTCAGCTCATTAAAACAAAAAAATTAAATGCTTTGTGGGCCGGATTAGAATGCCAAAAGGGCCGCATGTGGCCCCCGCGCCTTAGTTTGCCCCCCTCTGCTCTAGATAGAAGAGAAATAACTATAAATTATGAATAATGTTTTTTGAAAATAATCGTTAAGATTCTTGACAGGTCGTTTTTAAAAAAAAAGATTGACATATTGACAAAAATGAACATCTCAATATTTTGGGGTGATTCTATTGATGACAATATTCAGAAAAATGTTTGAAAGTCAGTGAGAAGAACAAAGTTCAGAAATAACACTTTATACCCTTTAATTATTAGCTTTAATTTATATCCACTTTTTCAGCTTTTTGACACTTATTAGATTACTTGACTAATATTATATACTTGACTTTCTAATTTTACAAATATTCAATACAGTACAACAATTTCAATATTTTGATATATAGACCTGACCCCATACTGATTCTACTACCATTCTTTCTCCTTTTTTATTGTTAGTATTGATTTCCAGTGCAGATTGTGGAAGACACTATCACAGATGCTGCTAGGGGACAAAGTTGAAAGGTTCTCTTTGTTCCTCTATGACCTTATATGGGGACATTATCAACCCAAACGTGTTCAGCGGGATTTGTAAGACGAACAAAAAGCAGGAATATGATCAATTTAAACCAAATGTTATTAGGTTGCGCTTCACAATCCAGTCCAACTTTATTTGTATTGCACATTTTATGATCTAGATCAGGGGTGTCCAAACTTTTTCCATCGAGGGCCACATATTGAAATATAGACCAAGCGGAGGGCCACAAATCAATTGCGAAACGTGAAAAAAAACTGCATTTATCTGATGTTTTAAGCGCCGCCACATCTACATTCAGTCTCATTGCTTTAATATCAGTCTGTATGGCACCAAAATGTTAGTTATTTAGGTTGGAATTGTAGAAATGTGCTGTAAATAGTACTTATCAGGACAATGTGGGCCAGTTCACCACGAAGCCTAAGGGCCAAGAAAAATTGTTCTGAGGGCCGCATTTGGCCCCCAGGCCTGAGTTTGGACATGCCTGATCTAGATAGATTCGAGAGTGCCGCACATAATAGAACATAATAAAACATTTGAAACATAAGGGGTTTGACTTTTTTCGATGATACTGTTAAAGATTGTCAAAAATTTTACTTAAGGCATTTTATCAATTGCAAACCTAGAAGTAAAGCTTGGATTGCATTTTGCTGTATATGAAAAAGCAGTTCTAAAGCTGTTCAAGCGTCCTTAACTTCATGTTGAATATTTAAGCTGTTGTAATGAAATGCCTCTTCTAACCAATATTATAAAACCAGGTGGACCCAATTCCCAGATCCCAGATTAAAGAAGATTCTAAAATGTCTAAAACTAAGGATAAATCCTAGTAAAAAGTTAGTTTTTATATTTTTTGCAAGGATTAAGGATTATACAACCATGTATTTTACTTTTTAAATGGTTAAAATGCATCTGGTTAAAGCATAGCTCAAAGAAATACAGTATGTTTGTTGGACCAATTTTCTACTTTGACGTAAACTCATAAGCCTGTGCTAGGCCTACCCTTTCTTAAAAGCTGTAGTTAACTATCTGCTTCATTGGGTCTTGTTCTATGCATTAATAAATGGCTAAAAGTACTATAACTGCAATCTATGAAATCTAGATATACGTGACACCCAATGAGTAAAGTGATTGCTTGTTCTCATTAGGTCTCCTGGTCGTGGTTCTTTTGTTTCTCTTCTTAGCTTTAGCAGCAGTTCGGCTGTTTGTACCACTGTTAGCTTCAGCGCTGTCATCATTGTTTGTTACACCTGATCCCTGTACAGATGGTCTTCTGTTTGACTGGTCTCAGCTGCTCCTCTTTTCTCTGCTTCATTAGATTATCTCAAACTAAAGACACCAGGAACAAGGCTCTGATAATTCAATAGAACTTTACAATCACATCTTAGCTCCTGCCCTGTTCTAATGCCTTTTCCTCTTCAAATGCCTTTTCCTCTTCAAAAACATCCCTGGAGTTGTGTTTTGTTTCATTCGCACGTATTTCCTGCAGATTTTAGTCTTTTCCAATCCCTCTGCGTTAAGGCTGAATCTGATGAGAGTTATTCATAAATCAATTGTGTTCTGATATTCTGGGCTTTGTGGACATGAATTTCAAATGCACTAGTCATCCTGTTTTGATAATCGTAATTGTTACCTGGACTGTCTCTAAAACACATATAAAAGCGTTTTTAAATCAAAATGTCAAAAAGGAATAAACAATTTCAGATTTTCATCAATAATACACTTTATTTGTTAATATTCTCTGTCTAGAAGCCTTCAGTTATGATATTTCAACCTTTATTTGACAATATATTTAAACATATACTATAGAATCTTTGTCGAGTCAGTATGCCCAGTGCATACCACTCCAGTGTAAGATATGGCATTGTCGGCCTTGTGTCTGTTTGATCTGGAGGCAGTTATCGGCACACGGCAGACGCAGTTCTTTCTCACAGGAAATTTCTGAATGTATAACTAGGATCTATTAAAAACAACTGGATAGGGTCTTGCTACCTTAAAACTGTTGTGAGTTGGGCGATAAATCCGCTACAGTCCAGAAAGCATTTTCCTCATTGAGCGGAATGTAAAAACAAAAAGCCTTTGTTCGGCTGACAGGGCACGTACAACTTTCACAAACATCAGATTTAGTGGCAATTTTTGCCTGTTTTCAGATCATGAAGTTCTTAAAAACAGCTCATTAATCCGCTCCCTTTGGAAAAGAGCACAACTGCTTATGTTCAGTGCACGGACCACTGGATGTAGCTAGACTCTAAAGGCTAAGCTGGCTAAACACTGACTTACAGCGGCAGCTATGGTCCATGTAATCGATGGCGGACTCCTTGTCAAATTAGCTGTCTCATTGTTCATGAGTTTTCATCTGGGAAACAGATGGCAGCATGTCATAATGTAGGAAAACGTATTCTTTGGAAAACGCAACTTTTCCACTCTTTTAATATGTTTCCAATTTTAGGCGCAACTAATTCAGGTTGAGTTAAAATTGAGTCTTAACGAATGTTACTTTTGAATTTACTCTTGGCTGTTGGTCATGCTCGGGCTTGTTTTGATTTTGGTTCCAGCACAACAAGGTTAATTGCAGCCCTACAGCTTAATAAAATTTTTAAAATAAACTTTTAATGTGTTTTTTTAGAGATATGCCTGTCGGGATACGTGTTGTATCATGAGATTCTTGGTAATACCCACCCTTAGATTAGATCTGGTGATTTAGAGCAGAAATCACCAGATCACTATTTGTCTTAAATGGCTCTATTGTGTCTTGCTTATGTGCCCGAGGACAATATATTTCCCAAAAGTTTAGGTCATTATTTCAAAAATTATTTGCCATTCTATATTTATTTATTTACATGGACAGTGTACATTAATCAACATTTCTGTCAACATCCAGAAAGGCTATTTTTCATCTGTCGTCCCTGGACCGATGGTAAATTGTCACATGATAAGAATTTATACGAACAGTGCTATTATACAAACAGTACAATTAAAAGTAGAGATTATACCTTGTAAGATAAACACATTGAGATAATAAAACAAGACACACAAGACTGGCAAGACAGGAGAAGCTCCCTCAGCACACTAGTGATCACAGGTTTGATGTGTTATTAGCCAGTTCTTAACATGTTTTTTGAACAAACCATATGAGGTCAGTTCTCATGTTGTCTGGTATGGAGTTCCATTCCTGAGAGACTGTAACTGAAAAAGCACTCTGACTGAATGCGCTTTTGTGCAGAGGAACTATACAGTCTTCACAAGCAGCCCCTCGAGTGAGACGTTGTGTGGTGGTTCTGATGAACTGAGTGAGTGGAGGAGATGACTGATCATGGATCATTTTATCAATTAAACAAAGGTTTGAAAAATGTATGAGATTTTTCCAATTTAACAGGTAGTGCTTTTGTAGAATATTGCAATGAAGATATCGCACAGGCATTTTGTCCAGTATTTTTATTGTTTCTTTGTAAAGTGACTATGGGTTTTACTGTTGTGTATAATAATTGTATTCATTAATTTATGTTTGGAGTTGAATCAGGGGTTATAAATAGTTATTTTGGAAGTTTCTGTGAACTGTGTCGGCTGCATCAGACCGTTTCACTCCTGTTGTCCCTCTGGTCTAAGTGTGCCTTCACAAAGTCCCATTCGAATCGGCTTTGTTTGATCTCCGACACCCCTCCTCTCCCTCCTGCCCTTTCTCCCTTTCACAGACACACTCCCGGAGCTCCAGCCCTGCCCCCCCCTCCCTCGGCTTGCAGACAAAGCCCAGCGAGGGAGTGTGCCACTGGGCCAGGTGTCCTCCACGCCTGCCCCTGGTGCCTCCTTTTGTCTGGAGCCCCACACCCCCAAAGGCAGCGCTGATTCATGAGGACGCCCTTTCAGAGTGAACCTTCTTGAGGTCAAAATGCACCTCCAAGAATGCAGACAGGAAAACTACCCCAAAGCCATCTAAAATGTATCCACCAGTCAAATTGTTTCAGCTAATGATATTAAAAGAGCAACAAACAATAAAGTAAAATTTGTTCTGGTATGTTATCAAAATGAGGCTGAGCTGTGTGCGGCCTGCATCTAGTTATAAAGTGGTTTTATTATACGCAAACCAGGAAGGAACTCTGTTCGCATCCTAATTACTGTGACAGTGACCATGAGTCCTAGGAAAATGCAAAATGTTTTAATATTTCCAAATATTTAATTAGCCTACTCTAGTATTAACATGAGACACAAACACTTGGCTTAGTAAACCCAGATGTATCCTCCAGATACACACGCTGTCTGTGATTATCCACCTGTGACTCTGTTGCAAAATCTTTAAATATTGATAATTTTAGCATGGCTCTGGAGAAAACCCCATAAGAGTAGAATTAAGGAGGAAGGGGTTCTACGGCTTGGTGGTTTGGCAGACAAAGAGGTGCGAGGCTTTGCACCAAGCTGCTTTCCAGTTGTCCTCAGGGGCCAGATTTTCAGAGTTATGAAGAAAAAAATTGATTCTGTCAACTGGACACAAGTTTTAAGAGTGAAGACGTAGACATTATGCCACTCATCCAAGTAGCTTCTTCAGTTCTTGTACCTGTCTGAAGGGAGGACCTGTTTACAGTAATGAGTAGGCTTTGATGTCCTTCAGTGTCACAGCTTTCTATCCCAAGAGAAGTACCATTCTCTTGTCATGTTAAAATATTTAAAATTACACCCAAAATGATGTAATGCTTGAGAAAAGCCGTCCTTGCACTTGTTTTTAGAACTGGCTTTGTTTTTGAAAATATTTTTGTATTTTGCTACTACAAGACAAAAAAAGGTTTTACATGCAAATGTAAAGTACCCACTACTTTACTGGTGCTGCAATTAAAAGATTATTTTTGCATTTAAACATCTTCATTTTAAATCTTTTTGAGAAAGCGGAACTAAACACTGTGGCCACACATGTATCAAGTGTAACTTAACTGTAACTTTAACTGTTTTAAGTCTCTTCTAAACCTTTTAAAATGACAAATATTACAATATTTATAATTTATGTCCATTTAATTCTCTCTCTGCCACTGTGTATGTGTGACAGACTGAACTCACACATGTTTTGGGGAAGCTGCTTTTCTTCTCCTCCCCTCTTTTCTCCCTCCCCTCCTCTCTCTCCTTTTCCCTTGCTTTCTCTCTCTCCCTCATCCTCTCCTCTCATTCTCTCTCTTCATCCCATCTCCTCACTCTTCTTTTTTATTTCTTCCCCTCTCTCTTCCCTTCTTCTTCCTCTTTGCCCTGCCATCCTACTATTCATCTGCTCCGCTTCTCCAGTCTTCTCTTTCTTGTCATCCCTCTTCTTCGTTCTCCTCTTTCCTCCTTCCTCCCCCTTCTTTTCTGCTCCTTTAACGTCTCTCACACCTCCTCTCTCTTCTCTGCCCCAACTCTCCTCCCTCCAGTGCTGTGCTTACCCCTCCCTTCTTTCCTCTTTCCTCACCCTCTCTTTCTCTCTCTCACTCCCACCCACCGCCTCTCCCTCCCCCTGCTTTCCCCTTCTCCCCCTCCCGCTCATTGTCACAATACCCACGCTCTGATTGGTGGATCCCCCGTCACTCCAAACCCAGGAACTCTGCTCATTGTTGTTCCATCTGCTTTCATTGTCCGACTTAACTGCCTCCTTCTCCTACTGCTATTGCTACTGATAATACTTCTACCGCTACAACTACTACCGCTACTACTACTACTACCACTACTACTATTACTACTGCTACTACTGCTATTGCTTTTGTAACTTTTGAACCGACTCATTTCCTTTTGTATATTTTTAAATGGAGCGTCAGAGGATTTAAAAATGCAGGCTGCTGTGGTGAGTCCATATACACATGTGATACATGGGGAATTGTGTCATGTGAACATGACTTGCAATGATGTTTTGAATATTTTGAATATGTTTTTTATTGTGGGTTTTTTTTTTTTTTTTTTTTTGAGTTGGTTCTGGTTTAGTTCTAAGTGCAGTCCTTGTTGAAAGCCCAAGATTAATCCCAATGCAGATCTATTTTATTTAAGCTTTAGACCTGATGTCCTATGTATAATCCCCAATATAGTCCAGTTGTACACAAGTGTAGCAATTAATTGCCCAACTTGAATAGGCTCACAGTTTCACTTAATATGTATCATTATCTGCCCCTGTGTAGGGGTGAGCCCTAGACCTGGACAGATGTGTATTCCTCCTCTTCTGCAGCAAATAGCGTGCCTCTAAAAATTGCATTTATCTGAAACTTAATCAGCAGAATTTAAGGGGGGATTTAAAAATAAATGTAACTTCTACATTTTCACCGCCCCTTCCTCTTTCTATGGATCTGTTTCTAAAGCTAAACTTCCTGTATTCTGTTAAAATCTGGTCTAATATAGGTTCCTCTTCAAGTTGTTTTTGAGGCGTTGTGTTTTGGGTTAGGGTTAGGGTTAGTCAGTGCTCTTATGTTTTTAAAGTCCTTCACCTTTATCACAGTCATTCTACAATCTGTTCCCCTTTATGCTGTGTTCCAGTCGGAACTCAGACCTCAGAGTGACATTTTCTTAAAATTTCTGCATTCTAGTTGACAAGTAAGAAAAACAGTACAGTTAACCGTATGTACATTTATGACTCAAAACAAGCCAAGTTATAACAGCTGAGGCTGAGCAACAGTGCAGGAGCGGGTCCACAGACAGTAGAGGAACCAAAGAGAAAATGACAACAGGACTATCAATATTTTAACTGTTGGATGTTAAACTTTATCCAAATGCAGGGCCATGGATTTTCTAACTTTGATTCACTCTGGGTTCTGAAATTTGACCTGAGAAACGTTGGAAAGCTGTTCCAGTTTGATTTTCCCAGTTGCAACTACAATAATACTTTTCATTCAAAAAGTTAGGGTTAATTTATGTTGGGGTTAACTTTCCGACAGAGAATGTCATGGACAGAATTATCGGCATCATAACTGATAAAGTGTCTTTCTTCGCCCCATTTTTGTCCATGGAGCTATTATTTTGCTCAAATGACTAAATACAGCAAAATGAAAACTGAAAGTAGTGTCTCTGTTGTCACTCCGACAGTGCAGAGCATAGCTAGCTTGTTAGCCAACAGCAGTGAGGGACAAAGAGCAGTTAAACACACAGAGTCAGAAACATCTCAAGGAGAGAAAGGTAATCAGTTCAACCATGTAAAATGTCAGAGAGTGATAAATGTGAGCGTACCCTGCAGTGTTTTTCAGCGTTTCTTCTTTTAGATGTCAGGTACAAACTAAATATTTAGCAGAGTTGTAGTCATTCTAATTTGTTATTGGACAGTTGCACCTCTTATAGATATGTTTGAGCTCTTAAAGGAGAAAATGTCATACCTCACCATTGACACTCACTGCCGAATGTTGTAATTTCATCTGAATAACGTCTATACTGCTCCCACCACTAATAACACTAATAATGCCTTTGATTCTTACAAAAAGGAGTACACAGTATTTGGAAAGTATTGGTAATGTAAATAATGAAAGTAAATGAGTAAATAATTTAAGATGCTGGACCTGGTTGTGGCGGCTCTCACCTGTCACTGCTGAGCTCACACCTGTCGTCTTTTGTGTTCAAGATTCCTCCATCTGGATTCAACTCAGCAAATCTATAGTTGCCTTTCCTGTTTTTTTAGTCCAGTCACCACCAGTAGTAGTAACCAATAGTTAAGTTGATGATTGGATAATTACTGCAGGTTCATCAACTTTTTGGGTGAGCTGAGACTACTGAAGTTTTTTCTATCAATGTATTTTTTTTCGTTTCCTTTTCCTGAACCTTTCATAAATCCTGGCATTATCATCTTTCTTTCTACCCCTACTCTCAGAGAATAAAGATTTGAAGTTAAAATGGATTGATGGAATAACATGGAAGATTGTCCCTAATCCTGTGTCAGTTCTCCCAAATAGGAGTGTGTTTCCATAGCAACACATTGTTTACCAGCCAGCAGTTAGCATTAGGTTGTTAAATAAGGGATAGAGAGAACATGGATTCTGTTGCTGTGGCAGTTGTGGCGGCCATCTTGTGAGTGCAGAAAGAACAATATTCTAACAGCAAATATTTTTGCTGTTAGAATCGTAGAAAATCGTAGATTAAAGGGTTTAAATTCACATACAATGGTATATTTGTGGTCCTAATAATACAGGGAACTCTACCTGTGTCTGTCAGGAATTATATTCTCTGAATTATGAAAATAAATGTTCACCCTAAAAACACCGCACTGGTCTTTGCATCCACCTTTGCACTTGATCTCGAGGGTGTGCCATGTCAGTTGGCAGAAATGCGTGAAGGCAACATTGCAGGGAGCGCCAAACTGACAAAAAATCAGTGATTGTCATTTATTTTGGTGATTTGGCAATGGCTACTTCAAATGCATATTCCATTCAGTTTTCAGTGGAATTGGACGCCCAAAAAATTTCTTTTTTGGAGATCGCACACTGACTTAAGGGACTGAAAAAGGGCACAGATTTCTATGGAATCAATAAGTGAAAAACAAAACTCTTTTAACCTGAGCTGAGAAAAGTTTATTATTATGTTTAGGAGCACGGTCTCTCTTGCAACAAAAGACGCTGATGCATGCGCAGAATTCATCAGGTTACATACCATGCAGTGTAACTCCGATTGTTTCAGATATTCATGATCGTTTTATGTAAAATTCCATACATTTTGTAACATTGGCTTTGACTTACATTATAAAAAGTGCTCAATGTAAATCCCTAAGAACTTTCAGTGCTTCCAGTTCTTTTGGTAAAAAGCTATTAGGTTTACACCATGCCCGTTAATGCAGCCAACTGCAAAAGAGATCAAAATTTTTTACTTGTAAAATCAATAAAATCAGCTGATTTATGGACAGTTTTTTCATTATTTTACCATGTGCAAACAGTACTTTTACTCATCCGACATGGCGAAGTGGGCATTCCTCTGAAGAGCGTAACGATGTGCAAAGGGTCAATATCTTATGCGGAATGTTTGTGTGTCATTACACCATATGGACACAACCATTGATAAAGATTATGTTTATTTCACAACCATTATATGTAAGAAGAATTTATAAACTATATATTATATAAATATATAAACTTTTCATGATTTTTTTCTTATTAGTTTGGTAGAACATGAGCAGTAGATAAAGTACAAACACAAAACATGTTTATCAAGTATTTATTACAAAATTATGATTCAAAAGTCAAACTCCCTATTAGCTTGTATGTGTTCTTTAGTGGAATTTGACAACACAAGATGGCTAACGGGTGGTAGATGTTGGTTACTGTGGGTTTCCATGGCGACCTTCTCTCTCGCCCTTATTATAACTCTTGTTTGCATTTGTGTGCTTATCTCAGAAAATTACCAATAAAAATCACAGACTCCGCTCTTTAATAGAGAGCCAGCTAATGTTATATCGGTAAGAATGAACAGTAGTAGGTCTGTCTTGCATAAATGTGTTGCTCTAATGATATAAACAATTGTAAACCTCTAACTGTTGTAACATTGGTCAATGACTTAAGGTGAGACACTACAGGGGAATAGGAAAAAAATCTTACATTTAAATATATCAATTTGAAACTTCTCCAGTTTTCTTTCCTAAATGTAGTTTTCCATCACTTCATGTTGAAATAAGGCATGTTATGTGTAAAAATGGCCAAAAATACACATATTTGGGACATATAAAAAACAAAAATGGACCGAACTAGGTTTAAATTTCTTGGTTCATTTTGTACACATTAGTTACAAAAAAATTTACAGAAGGGATTTTGGATATTGTATTTAGTTTTTAGGTAAACTAGATTGGACTGAAAATTGTCCTAAAAATTCAAATTTCGACTCATTTTTTTAACTTAAAACTTCATTAAATCAGTAGAATTAGATATAAAAAAATACTTCTGTATGTTTCGTCCACTGTAAAGTTTGGTACTTTAAGTTTCCTTAAAATGCATTTTAAGAAAACGGCCTTTGAAGTTACAATGTCCCAGAGAACTCTATGGATGAAGTGGATTAAATGGAAGAATAAAACATCTTTAGGAGCAGATTGGACAAGTTTGTTGTTTCTACAAAAAAAAAAAAAAAAATGCCTGTAGTGTCTTGCCTTAATTCGGTGTAATCCCTCGTTCGTCCACGATTGTTCCAGAAATATGATTCACGTGATTAAGATAATTTGATAAATCAGATGATTTGTGTCTGTCTTTACAGCGGTTGAGGTCAGGTGTTGAAGTCTTGCAGCAGGTTCTCACCAGAGTTCCCGAGTTGTTTTTCCCGACTTGTGCAACCCTAATATCCATCCAAACATTTTTCCAAATTCTCCAGGACCACAGTACGCAGTATAATGCCTAGTAAAACTGTGGAACCAGGAGCAGCATTTTTGAGAGGAAAATTAACACCTGGTGTACATGTTTCGACTAAACCTTGTCCCTCAGTCCGGCTCACTTGGAGCCGGTGTTACAGTTCTCCTGGGGGCGCTGTTAACTGGGGGCAGTGTGTACAAAACATGTGGGCGTGGCTTTTTAGGACCAAACTTCCTCCGATATTCCGTTATAAACAGCACGTTTTTCTGACTGTTCCAGTGAATGTTTTTTAATCTTATTCAACATCTCTTTAGTATCAGAAGGAAAATGGACGTGGAGGATCATTTGAAGGTGACTGTGGCGCTGTTTGTTTGAAGTGCTTGCTTTGCCGCGATTTGATCCAGTCCAGCCGATCTCCAAACATGAAATCTAATGCTTAAATACCAAGGAGCCCTGCTTTTGTATCCTGTGTTTTGTATCAGCAGATCTTGTTCGGAGCAGCTCGTCCTCTGCACTTTTGTCCTGAGAGCAGGGCTACTCAGGCCAAACCACCTCAGGCCACTCCCCGCTTCTTCATCTGAGCCTGAACCAGAGCTGCTCCGCTGGTTCATGCCTCTGGGTTTAGATCAGTCCCACTGAGGACCTATCACACTATTTGACAACTATTTGAAGTTTATCTTTGAATAAACCCTTAAACATGAATTACTTATTTAATATGTTATAAAATAATTTTATTTTCAGGTAAATTCTTTTTCTTTAAAATTCGTCGAATCGTCAATCTTTCTCTTTAGATTTTATTAGACGTAGGATTCATTTTCTGTGTTTCCCAATGAGCCACAATGAGATAATTCTTTGTGGTTTCTTGTTCAGATAAACGCTGCTTTTTGCCGTATTCCATGCTTTTATGCCGTAAACCCCGTGAGTGAGCCCACTTGAAACATTAATATTTTGGGGCGATTCATGCAAATGACGCTGGTCATATGCTGCATTCATCACATGCTGCTCTGTGTACAGTTTCAGAGCTTTGCACATAGGTTCATGAATGTCACGCCCTCTGGCATATTTCCAATATACACCCAAAATGTGCACCCTATTCTGTGCAATGTTGATGAATGAGGGCCAATGCCTGGTCTGTTTTTGGTGGAGGGTCTACCACGTACTTGTCTCGTAAATGTTTGCTTTGCCTGGAAAGTTGCACGGTATGGCATTAAACTTATCTTTAAATGTATTTTTCAATGAAAACATGAAGATAAGAATTTTAAATTTTGACCTTCCACCAGAAGAGTTGAATTCAAGGCCTGTTACCTCAGAGATCTGCCTGCCCCTGTCCATGGGTGTCAGAATGACGAGAATCTAAGATCGCTGCCATAATTATTAAAGATTTAAAACAAAATACCATATCTTTTGATCCAGCTTTATAATATCACTAAACCAGAGTTAACCCCAAAGTTACCTCGCTAAACTCTAATCCAACTTCATAGTCCAAGGTGCAGGGTTCCCGGTCTACACCGGGACTAAATCGGGTTGAACTCAGCCCGACACTCCCACAGCTGGTGTGATGTTCTGTTCCCTTCACTGCACAAAGTAAGCATATTTATTTGGAGCTGTCAGTTCACTGAACTGAACCTAGGTCTAAACCTGGACTACATCCCTGTCGTGTCCTGTCCAGGGCTTCACTCAGCAAGTTCAGCCATCTGACCCCTTCATACACAGTAAACCACCTCC
Source organism: Rhinogobius similis (assembly GCA_019453435.1). Classification (NCBI taxonomy): domain Eukaryota; kingdom Metazoa; phylum Chordata; class Actinopteri; order Gobiiformes; family Gobiidae; genus Rhinogobius; species Rhinogobius similis. Next base: position 34,247,456 of record CM033620.1, on the reverse strand, counting down.
TCTGCTACTGAGTCAGGTTGTTGGTTCACTTGGACTGAACCTGGGTCTAAACCTGGATCAAACCTGAACTAATGGAGAAGGGTAGACTAAATCTGCTGGATTACTAAAATCTGTCAATGGAACAAAAGAAGAGGGAGATCATTTGTTGTTACAATATTATTCTTGGTTTCTGCACTCTTGTAACTTCATCAGGTGACAGTGATCCTCTCTGTTTTTAAAATCCATTCACCTTTGCCAGACTCTGATCCGATCATTAATTTCAGCTCAAGTTCCCTTCACTAAACTAGCATTAGTTGTTTTGTAAAGTCAGTATTTATTTTTTTGGACTTGTTTTTGATTTTTAGATAGCTTAGCTGGTCCGCTGCTCCTGGTTGTTTATATGCTAATTAATGTAAGTCTACTGTCTTAACTAAATGACTTTGCACAGCAAAATGAATCCCCGTAATAACTGTGGTCACAAACTCGAGGATTCATTTTGAAACGCTTCCGTGTCTGTTTAGGCTTGAGCCACTGCATCAATCACAGGGCATTGTGGTTTATTTGAAAGCCAAAGGTGAAGCGCTCAAACGAATCAAAACCAGCTTGGCGACGCTGAAAGACATAGGCTAATTTGCATAGACTTTATTTTGGGGAAAAAAGCGGAGGAAATTAGTAAATGATCATGAGCAGAGATATGTGAGTGTTTTTAAAGTTCCCGCGTTGAAGACAGAGCCATCTGCTGCTGCGTCAGAGACCTCCCCACAGACTCATTATTCAAACGGTCCAACTGTCTGAGGCTCAACAACTACAGCCAAAGCGCCACTACAATGACCTGCGCCCAAACGACCCCATGTGCACCCCACCCTCCCTCTTTTCTCTCCCCTCCATCCACGCGGTTCAGTTTGAAAGATGCATTTGTTGACCCCACCCTCCAGTCTCAGTGTTATGTTTACATTTAAAATCCTCTGCTCATCCTGCCACAAAATACACTTTTAGTATAATTGTATAATTATAATATATGTTATATTCTACAATTATTTTATTATTCAACGGATACTGAACCCATCAACAGTGAAATCCTAAATTAACTTTCAGACGTCTAAATAGATCACCATTCCTCTAGTCTGTGAGCAGCTTTATCAAATCAAATGATAATGTGTGTGTGTGTGTGTGCGTGTGTGTGTGTGTGTGTATGTGCGCGTGTGTATATGTGCATGTGTGTGTGTGCGTGTGTATACACATTTTATATATATACAGTCTGTCTGTTTGTGCGTCTGTGCCAAAAGTCTTCTCACCCCTGAAATTCTTCCACAATGTTGGTTCTCCAGTCCTCAGACAGTTCTCTTCTCCTCTTTCTGTTCTCCGTGCTTAATGTGGCACACAAAGACACACAATGTGAAAACTGAATCAACTTCTCACCTTTTTATCTGCTTTCAGGTGTGATTTTTATATTGCCCACACCTGTCAATTGCCCCAGGTGGGTTTAAGTTTAAACAAGCATCACATGCTTGAAACCAAGTATTATCCACATACTAATCCACAATTTTGAAAGGAGAGTTTTGTGTGAAATTATGTCAAATTTGCTTTTTTCTCTTTTTTATTGTTCCAAAACACACTAAGGAAATGTGTATAGCAAACTATGTGGAATTGCAATTCTTTTTGGGGAGAAATACATTTTGTGGAAAAATGTCAGGGGTGTGAAGACTTGTATGTGTATAGTCCCGATCAAAAGTTTAAGACCAGTTGAAAAATTGACACATTTCTGGACCAGTCACATTTTGCACGGTTGGATCTTAACAAGGTTCCAAGTAGAGCTTCACTATGTAGCAAGAAATGGAAGTGAGAAAGGAAACAAAAAGTTCATTTAAATTGAAAATAACAAACTGAAATAGGCTGTGCTGCAACTGATCAAAAGTTTAGGACCACACCTCAAAACCCCCTGAAAATCAAAGTCCCAAACATGAAGTCTGTAATGAGTAGTGCCACTGTTATTGTTGATCACTTCAAAATTGGTTGCGGTGCTTGATGCAAGTGTTTCCAGGAGGTGAGAGGGAACATTTCTCCAAGTGGTGAAGACGGCCTCATGAAGGGCCTCTACTGTCTGGAACTGTTATCCATTTTTGTAAACGTCCCTTTCTTTCCATCCCCAAAGATACTCAGTTGGATTTAGATCAAGGGAACACACAGGATGGTCCAAAAGTGTGATGTTATTCTCCCGAAGAAGTCCTTTGTCCTGGGGCTTTGTGAACTGAGTCATTAGGGATGCTCTCTGCAACATTTGCACAGATCCAGAGGCCGTTTGACGCCCTGCACCACCTGGAGCTCCATTGTTACACTGAAGGATAAAGAACCCCAGATCAATATGGCACCCCTCAATTATAAGGA